>CM061142.1:79566262-80152135 GCA_030789695.1 Scilla litardierei | reverse complement strand
CTGGCCTCAGTGCGAGGCTGGGCAGGACGGTGAGAAGTGGAGGCAGCAGCAGCGAAAGAAGAATACAAAAGTGGTGGCGAGGCGGCCAGAGAGGTCGGTGGCACAGAAGTGTGGACAGACGCCACGACACTCTCGGAAAATAGAGCAGCGGTGGAGACAGAGGCGGAGACTACGGTCTCTGCAGGGGTGGCACAAGAGGGCTCTCCGCACTCAACTATAGTCGGCGAGGCGTGCTCGGGTGGGGCAGAAGAAACGGGCTTGGCAGACAGAGGGCCAGTGCTGGTGGTGACAGGCATGGAAGCAGTGGAAGTGGCTCAGCGAAGGTACTCCCGACACCGACAGAGGTGGACAGAGGTGTCTGGAGCATCGGAAACATCGGGGATAGGCTGAGGGGCCACGGGGTCAACAGGGGCAGCAGGCTCGGCAGGGGCAACAGGGTCTGCGGGGGGCAGCGTCGGCAGCGTGGGCCTGCTCGGCCTCCTCGGCCTCGAGCACGTATGCGGCTGGGATCAGAACATCCATCGCAGGGAGCCAGTCCACCTGGGCCGGTGCAATCTGAGTCTGAGCTGGGCTCGGAAGAATCATGTAATCGGCACCGTAAGGGCCGTGCAGCCAGACCCAGTGTCGCTCACCGTGCGGACGAAGCATCTTCATCCGGGCTATAACATCAATCGACAGAGAAGTGGGGCCCGGTGCTCGTCGCAGGTCGTCAGGGAAGTCCTCGCCGGTCATAAGGGCAAGCAAGGTGATCAGGCCGCCGCAGCATATCGGTGAGCGAGCGCCCATCGATACAATGATGCAGTCCAAAAACCAAGCCGCGACATCAATAACGACGGCGGGGACCAGCTCATCGCCATCCATAGATAGAGCTCTGGGCCGTGTCATCGCGTAGAGCATGTAGAGCTCTGGCGTGGACATCGTGCCCGGCTCATATCTGGCCAAAAAGGTCGTCGCCATAAGGCGCTGAGCAATACGGAGGCAGGGATGGACAATGGCCGAGGCCTTGGCCCTACTAGGGTCAAAGGCAGCGTGAAGACCCGTAATCCGGGCCCAAAAGGCACCGGCGTCGAAGGAAGGTGGGGGGATATGGGTGGGGGCGTAACCTCGATCGGCCCCGGGGACATCGGGCCACGAGAAAAAGGCTCTCATCATACCGAGAGTGACCTGGCACTCCCGGTCCATGAACCGAAACGAGCATCACTCGTCGGTCCGGGCGATCGAACTAAGTACCTCAAGTGTCGGGCGGATAAACGTGTCCGCCGACACCTGAAAGAAATCTCGCCAGCCCACGTTGTCGTACCACGTGAGCATCCCCTCTAGTACCCCCAGGCGTCCTAGGTCGGCAAGGTGTGCAAACCTGGAGGGTACGATCGAGCGCTGGGAAATACGCTCGAAAGCGACACAGTGTGCTTCGTCTCGGAACGTAATCCCGAGCGGCCCGATAAGTGGAGCCGGAGGTGGTGGCTGTGGAGCGGCAGGGAGTGGCTGTGCGGGCTGTGCGGGCGCTGCAGGCTGTGCGGGGTGTGCGGGGCCTGCAGGCTGTGCTGGGTGGGTGGGGTGGGAGGGGTGTGGTGGAGAAGGCGGAGGAGAGTCCTCCAACTCGTGGGAGGGGCCGGCATCATCCGACCGCTTCCGCTTGGCGGAAGCTCTCTTTGACCGCGGCCGTGTCCGGGGCGGCATATGGGCCCCGAGCGTGCGCCGAAAAACGTGAAAAGTGCGGCGTGCGTAAAAATAAAGGAAAGAGTATACTACGACACGCCGCGAGTGCAAAGCAATGGAAGCGTGCGAAGACAACACCTCCGCGAAGCCCGAATCAGTCCCTAGAAGCTCCCCTGGGCTCCCCTAAGCTCCCAGAAACAACCAGCGCATGAAATGGAGATATCAGCGAGTAATATTCAAAACGTATGGAGCATTAGGGGTATAATAGATAGATATAGAAATCGATTTGGGTTTGGGGTTCGTTTAGCACATGGATCCTCGAAAAACAAACAAAAGAGGAGAAAAAGGCGAAAATTGGGGTTACCGGAGGTGGCCGGAGTGGTGGCCGCCGGCGGCGACTCGGGCGAGGAGCGGCAGCGGCTCGGCCGGCGGTGGCTGGCCGAGCGGCGGCGCGGCGATGTCGGTCGGGCGAGTAGGGGGTGAGTTCGGGCGAGGGAGCTGAAGGGTCGGGGGTCGCTGCGGTATGTGCCGTTTCGAAAAACGAGCCCGACCCCGCTCCCTTTTATAGGAAAAGTTACGACTCGGCCGAGTGACTGGGTCACTCGGCCGAGTGAACTCAACGAAAAATGTTTGGGAAATTCCCCCCCGCTAATGACTCGGCCGAGTGGCCTTGCCAACCTCGGCCGAGTGGAGTAAGTCCATTCGGCCGAGTGGCGTAAGCTACTCGGCAAGACTCGCCCTAGGAGCGTATCCGTTTTACTCGGCCGAGTGAATATATATACTCGGCCGAGTAGCAGTTATACTGAAATCAGGAAAATAAACAGAGAGTTGGGTATAGCAGACTTCCCTCGTTCGTGAGCGGCTCAGCCGGACGAACTTGTGTACTCGGTCAAGTGACTAGTATACTCGGCCGAGTGATCCTTGTGTTCTGTTGTTTGTCTTCGTTTGGGCTCTAAACTCCGTCTTTCTTCCTCCAGTCGATTTCATGCTCCTCCTAAGCGTCGAACGCCTTCTTAGGGCGCTCCTCGTCGTCTCGTTCATCCTCCTCATGATGGATTTACCTATCTCCTCTCCTGTCAAGGAAAATAGGACCCGTTATCACAAAATTTTTGGGCGAACGACTCAAAACACTAAAAATTTCCTAAACAAAAATAAAGAAAAAGTAAAAATAAAGCAATAACCGTCGGGTTGCCTCCCGACAAGCGCTCGTTTAAGGTCGTGAGCTCGACCTCCTATGATTTTCAATTAATGCGGGATGTTTGGTGCATATGAGATGCACCCATCAAACTTTCCGGAGAGAACGCTTGGATTCGGAAGTTGCGGCGGCGTGTTCTCCCTCGGTGGTCTCCCGTCTCGAATAGTGTTGGGGGGAGGCTCCCCCAAGCTAGCGTTTGCTCCGGTCAACGGCTTCACCGGTGACGCCGATTTCCGTATCGGCGGAGCTTTCTTCGGAGACTTCAATTTTGAGAGCTCGCAGAGCTCTCGAATCCTTGCGACATCAGCGTCGCCTTCATCACTTTCAGCGGAGAGGTCGGGGGAATCAATTTTCTTCTCATCTTGGCCTAAATCCGGGCCTTCCTCGAAATCCTCATCGAAAAGAGCGCCAATCGAGTGGGGGATCACTTCTTCAATTACCTCATCAAGGAGGTCCATGTAGTCAAGCTCCTCGTGGTAAGACATGTGTTTCATAGCCTTAGGAATGTGAAGCTCCACCTCGATGTTGCCGACGTTCAAAGTAAGTGTACCTTCTCGCACGTCGACAATCACACCGGCGGTGGCGAGGAACGGGCGTCCAAGTATCAATGACGTATCTCCCTCCTCCTTAACGTCCATGATCACGAAGTCACATGGCAAGCATATTCCCCCCGGGACTTGTAGCGGGATGTCTTTGGTGATCCCTACCGGCCTTGTTATTCGCACGTCGGCCAATTGTATCCGCATGTCGGTAGGTTTCAACTTCGTCCCGGTGTTTAGCCTTAAGAACATGGAGAGAGGCATGAGGCTCACACTAGCCCCTAAATCTACCAATGCCTTTTGAAGAGGGACGCCGCCCAAGGTGCAAGGAATTCGAAAGCTCCCCGGATCTTTGAATTTGGCCGGCTCCTTCTCTCTCTTGGTGAACCAAGAGCCCTCCTCGGCTAGCATAATCTTCTCCTTCCTCTTTCTCCCCGAAATCAAATCCTTTAAGAATTTAGCATATGTGGGTATCTCCACGATAGCGTCGAGGAAGGGAATGTTGATGCTAACCCCTCTCAGATACTCGAGAAACTTTGCTAGCCTTTTCTCCATTTTCGCTCTAGCAAGCCTTTGGGGGAATGGGACCGGTGGCATGAAGTGCCTTTCCTCAATCAATTGCTCCGCTCTTGATTTCTCCTTTCCTTGTGGCTCTTTCTCCTTCTCAACTTCAACTATCGGCTCAATTGGCTCCAAACTTTCCTCCACGGGCTCCTCGGTAGGAATCATGGCGGGGGTGGTATCCTTCCCGCCTCTAGTAGTAACGGCAACTACGACATTGATGTGGCCGGTGTTGCCCCGTGGGTTTTGCTCGGGTTGCGCCGGAAATTGTTGAGTGTTCCGATTGAGCAACGCCAATTGCTCCGAGATTTGAGCTACAACGGTTGTAAGGGAGTCTTGCCCCGCCTTCAAGGTAGCATTGACCTTCTTTTGCTCGACCATAAACGCCTCCACTCTAGCTTCGAAGTCGGATTGTTGTTGAGCTTGTGGAGGGTTTTGATTTTGATTTCTCCACCCTTGATTGTATCCGGGCGGCCTATAAGGTGGAACTTGTTGCTTCGGTTGGAAACTTTGTTGTGGAGGCCCCCTCGGTGGATAGTGTTGTTGTTGGGGTGGGGGTGGTGGTCGAGCTTGTTGAGGTGGTTGTTGTGGCGGGTTCAAAGCTCCTTCATTGTTGGCGTAAGAGAAACCGGGATGATTTCTTGTGGCCGGATTGGCCCAATACCCTTGGTTCCCCGCAACATATTGACTGGCGCCCCGTTTACGGTTTGGGCGCGGTTTGGGAGCGGTGTCGTTTTACCGCAAGTGCACGGTTAGTGTAGGGTGCGGGTATATCGAACACAGGGAGGTGGATGGCTTGAGTGGCTACTAGCCTCGCCTAGGTCGTGTGCTAGCTACGCGGATGATATGGGTGGAAGTGTAGAAATAAAAGAAAGAAATAAAAATGACACAAAATGAATCCCCGCTAACACGGGCTAGGGCACTCATGACACTTGGCATTTGACTTGATCCAGGGTGAGACATTGCCCCAAAAGGTGGTACCTAGCGTCCATGGCCCGATATTCCGGTCAGTGCCAAGCACGCTAGGCCTACCCGGTTCCGGACGGTGGGCACTCCCGTGTCCATTAACACCTTCCGCAACCGGGAGCATTAAGGCCACAATGATAACTCCCAACACTTCGTCCAAGCCGCTCCCGCGAGCTGGGACTCGATGTCTACACAAGGGGCGTGAGCTATGGCTAGGGAGTCAACCGCCAAGTTTATTCCCCCTTGGCCCGACAGTCAGAGGCGGTCTTTCTCCCGCCAATGACAATGAAACACCCCCGTGTAACCCTAATGGTCAAATAAGTCAAATGTGATTTCTAGCAATACATCGAAGCGGATCTTGACAGGACAAACACCGGACCCCAATCCCCAACACATCTAGTGTGTCATCGTACGAATTGGACCCAGATTACTAGAAATCCCCATTGACACATTTCATCGAACACGTGCCATGCAATCAAGTCTAATGTAAATTTCCAAGCATCAATCCTACCCTAACCCGTATTAGGGTTCATCAATACTACTCCATGATGAAAAACATACAAACAATCAACACAAAAGACAGACAAACATTCATCATGAAGCAAAATAAACACAACACAAAAATGGAGAACAAGAGAAAGAAATACTTATCTTGAGTTTGAATCTTCAATCCAATACAAGATTTATTAACAAAAAGACCTAATCTAATCTAACCTAAAGCTCACAAGAGAAAGGGGCAAAAGCCCTAAAAAAATGAGAAGAGATCTCCCTTCAGTCGGCCAACTTTGAGTATTTATAGCCCCACTTCGAAACCCTAATGGTTCGGGTCCAAACCCGCAGGAAAAGCGCCACCCGATCGGTTGACAAGTCAACCGATCGGGTGATCTGTTACAAATAGTAAACAGAAAACGGCGGAGCTTCACCCGGTCAGATGAACCGGTCGGTTGAGTTCTTGGGGTGACCGGTTGGATCTTGGAGCCGTCGGGTGAAGCGATCGGTTGGACGCCCGTGTCTTCAGCTCTTCAACATCAGCTACAGATGAACCGATTGGGTGAGAGTCACCCGATCGGTTGGTGTTTTGCTTCGAGAAAACAGAGAACAGCCCCCGCTGAACCGGTCTGCGAACCGGTCGGGTGACTTCTTTGTGAGCTGCGGTAGAGACCGGGTGGTGCACGCGTGCATCACCCGATCGGTTGGAGCTGACCAACCGACCGGGTGAGGGGCTGAAAGATGAATTCTTTGGCGTATGACCCCCTGGACCACGCGTGACTCCTCCCGTTGCTCTGGGGACACATGATATCATCGTTTTGCGTCCCAAATGCCAGCAAACTCCTGCAAAACACAAAAAATATGGAAAAGTGAAAGAAAACAAGAAAATACAAGAAAACACGAGAGAACGAATAAAAGACGGCGGTAAAATACGGAAAAACACGGAAGAAAACGTGCGCGAATATATGAAATATAAACGCACGTCAAAATCCCCCAAGCTGAACTCTTCCTCGTCCTCGAGGAAGGCGAGTGAGAGTAGGAGCTCGGATGGAGAAAATAGAGAGAAGGAGAGAAAAAAGAGAACTCTATATCCTAGATCGCCCATAAGGGCCAACAAAATCAAACACGCCACACGAAGCAAGCACACGACAAAACACAACACTAAACCAAGGAATGTGAGTCCAAAGAAGTGCTGTGGGCCCACGCGGTGAAGCGCGAGTGAGCGTGGTCGTGTGCTAGCAAACGGTATCACTATCTACATTGTGCAATAAAGCTCGATATACACAAATCCAAGATATGACCCAAATATCGATTCGAATTGAATTAAGCAGTGAATATATGGTTCAAGCATGCATGAGAATAGAGAGAGAATCGAAACATATCATGCGTCAGGGACTCCACAACTAGGGTTAAGGAAATCACCACACTAAAGCCTAGATAATTGCTAAAAAGTTCCTAAGCCAAGTGTTTTCGATAACGACGGGGGTTGAGATGATGTGGAGAAGAACACTCGGTGCAAATTCTCGCCTTCCCTTTATTCTTGGCAAGTATGAAAAAATATTCACACGGAAATTCCTTTTTTTTTCTTTTTTGGGTTTTGGGCATTTGTATTTTTTTGGATTTTTGGGCTATACATGATTTTTTTTCTTTTCTTTTTGGGGTTTCTTTTCTTTTCTCTTCTTTTTTTTGGATTTTTGGATTTTTGGCTATACACTTGTGTACTCTCCCAAGTGGGAGAACGGTACACGACGAGGGGATTTGCACCAAGTAAAACAAAAAAGAAGTCGAAATCTAAACACTCGGGCAAAGGAGACTATTCTTGCTAAATAGAGCTTAGGCTAAATGGGTTATCCTAGTCCTTAGTTGTGGAATCCCGACACATGCGAAATGAAGTATACGCTATATATAGCATGCATATAGAAGCAGACATTAGAAGCAAATACCGCATATTCAATATCAAAGCATGATAATCTAGGGGTCAACCAAGGGTAGGTATATAAATCAACATCACAAAGTAGAAGCACACTATAAGCTAGACACGACACACGACTCACATAAAAGCACAGTGGACCCACGAAGCGTGAAATGCAAGAGGACTCGATAACCTAGGGTTAGTGAGTGTGATTATCGATGCCATGCTAGGTGTGTGTGATTTTGTGGCACTTCATCATATGGGGTCATCTCTAGGAGAGAGAGAGAACAAAAGATGAGAAGAAAAAGAAAAACACGATGGAAAACGACTCAAAAACGAAGAAAAACGACACAAATGACGCACAAAGTGCGACTCCCCCAAGCTGAAACTTGCATTGTCCTCAATGCAATAGTAGTAAATACGGGAGGGCAATGAAAATGGGGGGGTTACGCACCGACACAAAAAATGAAAAACACGAAAAACACATGAGCGAAACTAAAAAATAAAGAAAAAGAAACACTCAAATAAAAGGTATAAAACACGACAAAAGAACACCTAGACACAAACACACAACAACGACACACGAAAACATGCACACAAAAGTCGATTTCCCCCAAGCTGAACATGACAATGCTAACAAAATGATATGATCAATGTGATGCAGAAATATGCTAGGGGAAAATCGAAAAAGAAAGATATCAGAATGCAGGAGAGACAGTCTCGTTCTCCTCGGAAGAGGATGGGGGTGAGATGATAGAAGGGCACGACATGATGGGTTATTAAGATGCAAAAGCAAATCCTAGATACGCTCCCCTCGCTAATGAGAGGAGACGAGATTATTCAAATCTAAACTAGAAAGCGGTAAATTTTTACACTACTGGATTAGGATACACCTGAGCATAGGCGGATCCAAGATCTGAAGTGGGGCAGGTAGCTGCTCTAACTGCTCCTTCTGTGGCTCCGCTAGAAGCGCTGTGCCACGTGTGCCAATGGACCCAAGCAATGCACCTCCAAGCATCCCTCGTAGGTGTCCACTTGTGACCTGCAAAGGATGAGGTGCATTAGTCCATGGCAAGAAATTATTTCCCAAAATAAAAGTATCCCAGAGATAGTCGCCGGTAAATGATGGTAAAATATATGAAATGTGGAGAACACTCCCTGGAAATGGTATGCTATCCTCTGTGCTAGCGACGATCAAATCCCCGCTCTCCATGTGAAGTTGCTCTCCAGGTGGTGACACACCGCAGCATACCTCAAGGGAAGTCGATCCTGTGTCCTGTGAAAGATATGGTGTGTCAAATATATATGAGTCTAAGGAAATATGACGTGAAAAGCGAGACTCAAATGTGGAGTGAGAGTGAGTATGAAAATCTCCCTGAATAGGGGCAATATGCTCAAGTAGATGCTCAGCCGCAGAAGAAGTGGAGCGTGACGGTAGAGGTAGATGTGGCTCGGGCTCCATGAAGTGGACGATCGTATCCAAGCCCTCATGCACATCCTCCTCGATGATATGCTCATGCTCCTCTATCTGCCCGATGTCCTGAATGACATCCTCATAGTTGACCACCGACCAAGGAGGAAGCTGTGACAGAGATGGCTCTGGAGGTGGATGTGGAGCGGACCCCTCATATGTGGTCGTGGTGTCCTCGTCCTCACGCACATCCTCCTCGCCCTTTTGCATAAGCTCTGTAAACTCCTCGGTCCTCTCATAGGACTCATGTGGGGTATCTAAATCAAGACAAGAAGTCTCTCCCAGAGATCCTAGGTAAATCTCCCCATCCTCACTATCATCATCAAAAAATGCTTCGTCATTAGTGATGGAAAAATGGGGTATCGGCTTGAGATGTGTCTATGGTGGCCGATGGTATGGTGGTCTCAACCATGAAAGTGGGTATATCCTCTCCTTCATCCCCTCTCCTCGGTGTCGGCTCGGTGATTGGTACCATCAAGTTTTGTAGCATTTGGCCTTGGTTAAACACGGCACTTTCAAGGAGAGACACGAGGCTTGATTCTTCTTGTGTTGGTGGAGGGATATAAGGTTGAGGAAATGGATGGGAGGTGTTCGGGCAATGGTTGTGGGAAAATGTATGGCCTTGGTGTAGGGGGAGGCTCTCAAGCGTATATGGGCAATCATAATACACGTGCCCCGCCATCCCACAAGTCTCACAAACCAAAAATGAATAGGGATTGTAGCCTCTCATCTGAGCATCGAAATCTGATCTCCACATGGTCATATCAAAGATACATGGACAACAAAAATAAGAAAACTAGAGAGGAGCGTCAATAGTACAAGAGAATAACAAAAAGATAATATAATGGTGGGGGAAAAATTTCTTGGTTATTGAATATATATATATATATATATATATATATATTTTTAAAAAAGAAAAAGAAATTTTTTTGTGTTTTTATGCGTAGTCTAACGAACCCAAGCTAAGCTAATATCAAACCGAACGCCTCCCCGGCAACGGCGCCAAAAACTTGACCGACGCCCCGTTTACGGTTTGGGCGCGGTTTGGGCGCGGTGTCGTTTTACCGCAAGTGCACGGTTAGTGTAGGGTGCGGGTATATCGAACACAGGGAGGTGGATGGCTTGAGTGGCTACTAGCCTCGCCTAGGTCGTGTGCTAGCTACGCGGATGATATGGGTGGAAGTGTAGAAATAAAAGAAAGAAATAAAAATGACACAAAATGAATCCCCGCTAACACGGGCTAGGGCACTCATGACACTTGGCATTTGACTTGATCCAGGGTGAGACATTGCCCCAAAAGGTGGTACCTAGCGTCCATGGCCTGATATTCCGGTCGGTGCCAAGCATGCTAGGCCTACCCGGTTCCGGACGGTGGGCACTCCCGTGTCCATTAACACCTTCCGCAACCGGGAGCATTAAGGCCACAATGATAACTCCCAACACTTCGTCCAAGCCGCTCCGGCGAGCTGGGACTCGATGTCTACACAAGGGGCGTGAGCTATGGCTAGGGAGTCAACCGCCAAGTTTATTCCCCCTTGGCCCGATAGTCAGAGGCGGTCTTTCTCCCGCCAATGACAATGAAACACCCCCGTGTAACCCTAATGGCCAAATAAGTCAAATGTGATTTCTAGCAATACATCGAAGCGGATCTTGACAGGACAATCACCGGACCCCAATCCCCAACACATCTAGTGTGTCGTCGTACGAATTGGACCCAGATTGCTAGAAATCCCCATTGACACATTTCATCGAACACGTGCCATGCAATCAAGTCTAATGTAAATTTCCAAGCATCAATCCTACCCTAACCCGTATTAGGGTTCATCAATACTACTCCATGATGAAAAACATACAAACAATCAACACAAATGACAGACAAACATTCATCATGAAGCAAAATAAACACAACACAAAAATGGAGAACAAGAGAAAGAAATACTTATCTTGAGTTTGAATCTTCAATCAAATACAAGATTTATTAACAAAAAGACCTAATCTAATCTAACCTAAAGCTCACAAGAGAAAGGGGCAAAAGCCCTAAAAAAATGAGAAGAGATCTCCCTTCAGTCGGCCAACTTCGAGTATTTATAGCCCCACTTCGAAACCCTAATGGTTCGGGTCCAAACCCGCAGGAAAAGCGCCACCCGATCGGTTGACAAGTCAACCGATCGGGTGATTTGTTACAAATAGTAAACAGAAAACGGCGGAGCTTCACCCGGTCAGATGAACCGGTCGGTTGAGTTCTTGGGGTGACCGGTTGGATCTTGGAGCCGTCGGGTGAAGCGATCGGTTGGACGCCCGTGTCTTCAGCTCTTCAACATCAGCTACAGATGAACCGATCGGGTGAGAGTCACCCGATCGGTTGGCGTTTTGCTTCGAGAAAACAGAGAACAGCCCCCGCTGAACCGGTCTGCGAACCGGTCGGGTGACTTCTTTGTGAGCTGTGGTAGAGACCGGGTGGTGCACGCGTGCATCACCCGATCGGTTGGAGTTGACCAACCGACCGGGTGAGGGGCTGAAAGATGAATTCTTTGGCGTATGACCCCCTGGACCACGCGTGACTCCTCCCGTTGCTCTGGGGACACATGATATCATCGTTTTGCGTCCCAAATGCCAGCAAACTCCTGCAAAACACAAAAAATATGGAAAAGTGAAAGAAAACAAGAAAATACAAGAAAACACGAGAGAACGAATAAAAGACGGCGGTAAAATACGGAAAAACACGGAAGAAAACGTGCACGAATATATGAAATATAAACGCACGTCACATATTGTACTTGCTCCAAGGATCCTTCTCCTTGCTCTCCTCCCGAGTACATGGCTTGAGATTGGTCTTGCCAATCACACATTTGGTTCGATGGCACGGAGGTGGAAGGGGTTCCTTGGGGCTCCGTGATAAACTTCTCCAGTCTCTCCACTACCTTGTGGAGAGAATCAAACTTGCTTGTAAGCTCCGCTACGGCCTTCGCCTCATAGATACTAGTTGGCTTCAAGGAGGACGTAGAGTGTCCTCGCTCATCGCCCCATTGTTGATTGTTTGAGGCCATCTCCTCAATTAGGGCTGTAGCTTCTTCGGGAGTCTTTGATAAGATAGCACCATTCGCCGCGGCATCAATAATTTGTTTGGTCCCCGGTTGGAGACCGTTGTAGAAGCTATGAACTAGCTCCTAATCTTCAATGCTATGGTGCGGTCATTGATGCTGCAGATCTTTAAAATGCTCCCAAGCCTCATAGAGCGTCTCTTGGGGTCCTTACTTGAAGGACATGAGAGCGCTCCGAATCTTCACCGTCTTGGAGGGCGGATAGAACTTATCAATGAATGCACTCGCTAACTCGTCCCAAGTGGTAAAGACTCCCTCAGCCTGCGTCCTCAACCAATAGAGTGCCTTGTCTTTTAGCGTGAAGGGGAAGAGACGCAGTCTGATGGCATCGATGGAGACCCCCGGCATCTGAAATGTGGCGCACTTCGACAAGAATAATTGGATGTGGTAGTGAGGATTTTCATGGGCATTCCCATGAAATGGATCCTGCTGCATCAGAACCACTAGTCCAGTCTTCAGCTCAAAGTTCTTGTCAGCCGCCAACTCCGGCATGGCAATGGATGAGGTCGTAGAAGAGGTCTTAGGCCGGAGCCTATCGCGAATGGAAATTATCCTTGCCATTCTTGCCGCTAATTGGTCCGCAGTTTCCGGGTTGGTCATATACCTCCCTTCCGGATTTTGTCTCCTCTTCGCTCTAATTCTCCGCGCGGTACGTTCGATCTCGGGATCAAATAATATAGCTTCAGGGTCCGCCGTAGATCTCGTGTACATGCAATGAGAAAACAGAGTTTCAAAGAAATGATTAGTGCCGTGGAAGGGTTAGGTGAAAATAAAGAAATAAAATAATAATAATAATAATAATAATAAAGAAATAGCTAGGGTGGTAAGATCAAACGCAATCGCCTCCCCGGCAACGGCGCCAAAAACTTGGTCGCTCCGGGATGTAACCCAAAGAACGGTTGTAGTTTTACCGCAAGCGCATGGTATAGCAGCGAGCGGGTTATCGAACACAGGGAGGACGAATGACCGTGCTTGTTCTAATCAACCTGGCTATTTAAGAAGAGAGAAATTTGCCTTTGGCGATCCTGTCACAATCGTCAGACAAAGTACGGAAATATCAAATTAAATAAAGAACGTCTAGGGAATGGGGAATTCCCGCTACTCACCGTATCTCATCAATGTGGTTAATCGGTATCAAAATTGCTAGAATAAGATTTTGGATGAACTAGTTGCAACTGAATGTAGAACCAAGCTCACGCTCTCGCGCTGTTGCCGGTCTATAGCTATCCTAGGTTCGGGTCCAATCTCTTGCAAACCCTAGCCTAGGGAAGCTAGCATGAGGATCAACATCATCGTTCAATCGCGCACCGAGCCCAATCTCTTGCAAACTCGGCCCACGACCTAGGTTGGGATAGTTCCTACCCGTCCAATCTCTTGCAAACGGGTATCGGCACGGAATTGCAACCGGAAACCCTAGTATCGGTCCAATCTCTTGCAAACCGATACTACAGAAATTCGATTCCAACCCAATTCGGATTTCTAGGGTTTCCTATCGAATTGGGATCCAATCTCTTGCAAATCCCAATCGGTATGAACTCCTAGCTATCCGTAGTAAATCGCTCCCAAACTAATCCCTAATAACAATTCTAGCAAAATTTCTACCAAATCATCATAAATATGAAATTGGGCTTGTAGGGTTCATCCCCACACCCCAAGACGTGGAGACTACTCACAATTCATAGCACAAACACAAAAATAATCAATGAAATAAACAAGAGAATTCATCACAATATTGAGATAAGCAATAAAAATAGAATTTTTAGAGAAGAGAGAGACAAACCAATTGAGTTCTTCAAATAATCCAACAAAAATCAACTTTTGTCTCCTCTCCAATCACAAGAATAAAGCTAAAAAGCTAATCTAAAAAGCTGCAAAAAATCTAAGAGAAAAGCTCTCCAAACTAGGGTAAAAACAGGGGTTAAATACCCCCAAAAAATCGTCCAAAAACTGTGACCAAAATACCCCTGCGCAGCCTGAAATCCGCAATTTTCGCTACAGGCAGCGCGTCGCACTCGGCCGAGTGACAAAAGTCGCTCGGCCGAGTGAGAAACCCTGTAAATTTCCAGTAAGTCTTGATCTTCAGGGTTCTTCACTTCGGGGGCGGCCCGGCCGAGTGAGTTGTCGTCACTCGGTCGATGGCTTCTTTGTACTCGGGCGGTCGGGATTATCCACTCGGCCGAGTGGGTCTTCTGAAGCTCAGGCAGCCGAAAAACAGTAAGTTGGCGATTTTTGAATGGCTTCGTCTGGGCGCCACTTGGGCGGACGGGATCTCGTCACTCGGCCGATGTGGTCTCTGTCGCTCGGCCGAGTGCACGTATGAAACGTATCCGATCTGGTCGGCCGAGCGGTGTCTCGCTGGTCGGCCGAGTGACTCCTTCACTCGGCCGAGTGGGACACTAAAAATGCCCAAACAGCTTGTTTTGGCCTCCTCGTCGCTCCTGCGACGTCCGTTCTTCTTCCGCTCCTCTCCAACAGTAAAATACCCCTTGGGGAGGTCGTCGGTGACCCTCCGGAGTAAGCGCATCTCGAGATCACTCCAAATCACCCCAAATCACCTGAAATGCGACAAAAACAACAAATCATGAAAAGCATCGCAATATCGTCGATATATCGTGAAAAACATGATTTGGGCGATCTAAACGTCATGCAAACATGCGGGAAAAAAGTGTAAAATAAGGAGTGATCAGGTACCAATCTTTGCGCTCCAGCTCCAACCTCGTCTTACTACGACGATCTCGATAGATTAAGTCACAAAGAATTCTAAGTTTAGAAATTGAGATAGTGTACTTTATGGAATTACCGCATGCTCAAAGCATGGATCGGGTGTAAGTCACAAAGAATTCTAACTTTAGAAATTGAGATAGTGTATTTTATGGAATTACTGCATGCTCGAAGGATGGATATGTATCATAGTTGTTGGACTTCAAAGCATTGCTCAGGACTGACATTCTTTGTTGAGGCTTCTGCCTTGACTTTTCAACAAGCAAAACTCTTTGGAGTGTTGTTAATGCTTTTGAACATCTTTGGAGTGAGACTATTGTGCATAACTCTATTGGTATGTAAGTTGGTCTATCACAACCGTCATTAGTGTCTTTGCCTTTGAAACAACGGATTGACTTACCGTATTGAAAAGTAATGATTGAATGGTATATCGTAGAACGTCCTATTGAAAAAGAATTGCTCTTATGCACTGTTGATGATGTGATGGGCCCATGAGGCCATGTTGATACGAATACTAGTATGAACGTAATACACGGGATATGGGGTAGTATTGAGCTACGAAGTATACGGGAGTGACCGGGTCCACCCTTATTTGGTAAGCTGTACCATTACACTGCAGGAGATGGTAGGTAGATATTCCACGGGTTGCTCCGAGGAATGGGTGCACTTATGGTTGCATATCGTGCACTCGAGCTAAGACTGTTAGCTTGATTGATACCATTGTTTTGTCACGACTATTGACTATACGTGATACGGGGTAGTCTTGAGCTACGAAGTGTGCGGGAGTGATCGAGTTCACCCTTATTTGGTAAGTCGTACCATCACCCTGCAAGGGATGGTTTATAGGTAGATATCCCACGGGTTGCTCTGTGGGATGGGTGCACTTATGGTTACACATCGTGCACTCGGACTAAGGCTGATGCACTAGTTCGATTGTTTGATATGTTTCCATTTTTTTGTCCCGACTACTGACTGGATATGACTGTTCTACTGACTAAGTCGAGACTACTCGAACGTGATAGAGCGATATAATAATAAGCGGTCTTAAATTACTACTGGATCAGTGTCTAGAAAGGAATGGAAAGTGGGTTGGTCAACCAAAGGACTCATCCTGCGGTCATAGAAGTGACATGTGCCTTCAAGCCCTGATTGACTGGTTGGTTTAGGAGTTAAGCTAGACTTCTTATTATTAGGCCAGCCTACACTATTAGATAGTCAAGCGACGTATGTTTCCTCTTGCTCGCTCATTACTTTCCTATAAGTCATGTAGTTTCTAGCTTTACTATTGCTTTTTAGTGTTACTACATCTACCTGGTTGTCTTACTATTGTCATCATACTGTCTGTTGGTTAAAATATTGTTGCTATCATATGCCATGCATAGTTGTTGCTCTTGTACGTTACTTTTGCACTTGCACAGTCACCTTTACTATATGCATTACATACATTTTACTTACCACACCTGAGCAGCCACCAGTACCTTTACTTATCTCTCTTACACATATGCCTTCTCAAACTTTACTTGTCACGCCCCGCTTTCCAAAAATGGGGAGGTGAGACGTGAGAAGGTCCGCTAAGACTTGAAGCTGCAAAGCTCCAAGCCCGATAAGCGTCAATCAACAATAAATTGGCAGGTCCTTGCAACGCAATACGAAACAACAATAATAATAAGGGAATGAGACAATAAGCAATTTATTAAATCTCAGAATATCCATAAAATAAATTGCAATATCACAGAAAAGCCACCAGGCTCAAAAGGAAAAGCTAAGGCCCAAACATGGCCAACAAAGTACAACATACAAGCAAGGGTGCCACGCACCAACAACTAACAGCAAACCTAAACAAGGAAGAGAACACAAGCGACCTCTAAGACTGGTCACCAATGACCACAAACTCCTCCTCGGCGACCATTGGCTCAGCGCCAGCAAACACTACGTCCTCAACGACAACTCAGGCTCGGGATCTAACATGTGTCACCCAAAAGAGAAAAGGGGCACATGTCAGCAAGTCGAAAGACTTGTGCAAGGAAACTGAAAAAAAGGTAATCTAACAACCTAGCAGTTATAGTATGGTGCATGACATGGCAAGTATCGTATAGAAGTAACAAGTAAAGTACAATTAGCAAGTAACAAGTGGTAGGTGTGACATGTATCGTCAAGTAACAAGTACAAGGGATCACCCACACACGTGTGAGTGCCATATTACCCGCAGGCTGTGTTCAAGTACAAGGGATCACTCACACACAGGCGAGTGCCCTATTGCCCGCATGCTGTGTTCAAGTACAACGGATCACTCACACACAGGCGAGTGCCCTATTGCCCGCAGGCTGTATTCAAGTACAAGGGATCACTCACACACAGGCGAGTGCCCTATTGCCCGTAGGTGATCACTCCATATTTTACACCTTTTTTCCGTGTATTTGCATGCCATTTAGATCGCCCAAATCATGTTTTTCACGATATATCGACGATATTGCGATGCTTTTCATGATTTGTTGTTTTTGTCGCATTTCAGGTGATTTGGCGCGATTTGGAGTGATCTCGAGACGCGCTTACTCTAGACGGCCACCGACGACCTCCCCGAGGGATATTTCGCTGTTGGAGAGGAGCGGAAGAAGAATAGACGTCGCAGGAGCGACGAGGAGGCCAAAACAATCAGATTGGGCATCTTTTGTGTCCCACTCGGCCGAGTGGAGGAGCCACTCGGCCGACCAGCGAGACACTGCTCGGCCGACCCGTTCAGACACGTTTTCCATGTGTACTCGGCCGAGCGACGGAGACCACATCGGCCGAGTGACGATACCACGTCCGCCCGAGTGGCTCCCAGACGAAGGCCCTCAAAAATATCGAAGTTACTGTTTTTCGGCCACCTGAGCTTCAGAAGACCCACTCGGCCGAGTGGTAAACCACGTCCGCCCGAGTGCAGTGAAGCCATCGGCCGAGTGACGACAACTCACTCGGCCGAGCCGCCTCCGAACTGAAGACCCTTGAAGCCCCCGACTTACTGGAAAATGACAGGGTTTTCACTCGGCCGAGCGACTTTTGTCACTCGGCCGAGTGCGATGCGCTGCCTGTAGCGAAATTTGCGGAAAACAGGCTGTGCAGGGGCGTTTTGGTCAGGATTTTTTGACGATTTTTGGGGCTATTTAAGCCCTGTTTTTACCCTAGTTTTAGGAGCCATCTCTTAGATTTTTTGCAGCTTTTTGAGACTAATTTTTAGCTTTATTATTTGTGATTGGAGAAGAGAAAAACTTGGATTTTTGTTGGATTAATTGAAGAACTACATTGGTTTGCATCTCTCTTCCCCAAAAACTCTATTTTTATTGTTTATATCATTGTTGTGATGAATTCCATTGCCTATTTCATTGATTATTTTGGTGCTATTGCTATGATTTGTGAGTAGTCTCCACGTCTTGGGGCGTGGGGATGAACCCTACAAGCCCAATTTCGTATTTGTGATAAATTGGTAGAAATTGTGCTAGAATCAATAATTAGAGATTAGATTGGGATCGAATTACTACGGATAGCTAGGTATTCGTATCAATTGGGATTTGCAAGAGATTGGATCCCAATTTGATAGGAAGCCCTAGAAATCCGAATTGGGTTGGAGTCGGACTTTCGAAGTATCGGTTTGCAAGAGATTGGACCGATACTAGGATCTCCGGTTGCAATTCCGTGCCGATACCCGTTTGCAAGAGATTGGACGGGTAGGAACTATCCTAATTTAGATTGTGGACCGAGTTTGCAAGAGATTGGGCTCGGTGCGCAATTGGACGATGATGTTGATCCTAATGCTAGCTTTCCTAGGCTAGGGTTTGCAAGAGATTGGACCCGACCCTAGGATATCTATAGACCGGCAACAGCGCGAGAGCGTGAGCTTGGTTCCACATTTAGTTGCAACTAGTTCATCCAAATTCTCATTCTAGCAATTTTGATACCGACGAACCACATTTATGAAATACGGTGAGTAGCGGGGATTCCCCATTCCCTAGACGTTCTTTATTTGATTTGATATTTCGCACATTTGTCTGACGATTGTGACAGGATCGCCCAAGGCAATTCTCTTTACTCTTAAATAGCCAGGTTGATTAGAAGCAAGCACGGTCATTCGTCTTCACTGTGTTCGATACCCGCTCGCCGCTATACCGTGCGCTTGCGATAAAACTACAACCGTTCTTTGGGTGTACGTCCCGGAGCGATCAAGTTTTTGGCGCCGTTGCCGGGGAAGCGATTGCGTTTGATTCTTTTTCACCCTAGCTATTTCTTTCTTTTATTTTTATTTCTTTTTTATTTTATTACCATTATTATTTCCCCTACTATTCTTACCTAACCCTTCCACGGTACTAATCATCTCTTTGAAACTCTGTTTTCCCTGTGCATGTACACGAGATCTATGGCGGACCCCGAAGCCTTATTATTCGATCCCGAGATCGAACGTACCGCGCGGAGACTTAGAGCGGAAAGGAGACAATATCCGGAAGGGCGGTTTATGACCAACCCGGAAACTCCCGAAGAATTGGCAGCGAGGATGGCGAGAATAATTTCTATTCGCGATAGGCTTCGGCCTAAGACCTCTTCTACTACGTCATCCATTGCCGTGCCGGAGTTGGCGGCCGACAAGAACTTCGAGCTAAAGACGGGATTGGTGGTTTTGATGCAACAAGACCCATTTCATGGGAACGCTCATGAGAACCCCCACTACCACATCCAATCATTCTTGTCGAAGTGCGCAACTTTCCAAATGCCGGGGGTCCCCATCGATGCCATCAGACTGCGCCTCTTCCCCTTCACGCTAAAGGACAAAGCACTCTATTGGCTGAGGACGCAAGCTGACGGAGTTTTCACCTCTTGGGACGGTTTGGCGGATGCATTCATTGACAAATTCTATCCACCATCCAAGACGGTGAAGATCCGGAGCGCTCTCATGTCCTTCAAGCAAGGACCACACGAGACGCTCTATGAAGCTTGGGAGCGATTTAAGGATTTGCAGCACCAATGCCCGCACCACAGTATAGAAGATTTGGAGTTAGTGCATAGCTTCTACAACGGTCTCCAACCGGGGACCAAACAAACTATTGATGCCGCGGCGAATGGTGCAATCTTGTCAAAGACTCCCGAGGAAGCTACGGCCCTAATTGAGGAGATGGCCTCGAATAACCAACAATGGGGCGATGAGCGAGGACACTCTACGTCCTCCTTAAAGCCAACTAGCATCTACGAGGCGAAGGCCGTAGCGGAGCTCACGAGCAAATTCGATTCTCTCCACAAGGTGGTGGAGAGATTGGAGAAATTTATCACGGAGCCTCAAGGAAGCCCATCCACCTCCACACCGACCAACCAAATGTGTGATTGGCAAGACCAATCTCAAGTCATGTACTCGGGAGGAGAGCAAGGAGAAGGATCCTTGGAGCAAGTACAATATGTTGCGGGGAACCAAGGGTATTGGTCCAATCCGGCCGCAAGAAATCATCCGGGATTCTCCTACGCCAACAATGAAGGAGCCTTGAACCCGCCATAACCACCGCCTCAACAAGCTCGACCACCACCACCCCAACAACAAAACTATCCACCGAGGGGGCCTACTCAACAAAACTTTCAACCGAGGCAACAAGTTCCACCATATAGGCCTCCCGGATACAACCAAGGGTGGATGAATCAAAATCAAAACCCTCCACAAGCTCCACAACGATCCGACTTCGAAACTAGAGTGGAGGCGTTCATGGTCGAGCAAAACAAGGTGAATGCTACTTTGAAGGCGGGGCAAGACTCTCTCAATACCGTAGTGGCTCAAATATCGGAGCAATTGGCATTGCTCAATCGGAACACTCAAAGATTGCCGGCGCAACCGGAGCAAAACCCACGGGGCAACATGGGCCACATCAATGCCGTAGTTGTCGTTACTACTAGAGGCGGGAAGGACACCACCCCCGCTATGATTCCTATTGAGGAGCCCGTGGAGGAAAGCTCGGAGCCAATTGAGCCGATAGTTGACGTTGAAAAAGAGAAGGAGCCACGAGACGAGGAGAAGTCTAGAGCGGAAAAATTGATCGAGGAAAGGCGCTTCATGCCACCGGTCCCATTCCCCCAAAGACTAGCGAAAGCGAAAATGGAGAAAAGGCTAGCGAAATTCCTCGAGTATCTAAGAGGAGTTAGCCTCAATATTCCCTTCCTCGACGCCATCGTGGAGATCCCCACGTATGCTAAATTCTTGAAGGACTTGATTTCGGGGAGGAAGAGGAAGGAGAAGATCATGCTAGCCGAGGAGGGCTCTTGGTTCACCAAGAGAGAGAAGGAGCCGGCAAAGTTTAAAGATCCGGGGAGTTTTCGGATTCCTTGCACTTTGGGCGGCGTGCCTCTTCAAAAGGCGTTGGTCGATCTTGGGGCTAGTGTGAGTCTCATGCCCCTCTCCATGTTCTTAAAGATTAACACCGTGACAAAGTTGAAACCCACCGACATGCGCATTCAATTAGCCGATGGCCGGATAACAAGGCCGGTGGGGATTGCCGAAGACATCCCACTTCAAGTCCCGGGTGGAATATGCTTGCCATGTGACTTCGTCATCATGGACGTTAAGGAGGAGGGAGACACCTCATTGATACTTGGACGCCCATTCCTCGCCACCGCCGGAGTCAACGTCGACGTGCGCGAAGGTACCTTAACCTTAAACGTCGGAAACATCGAGGTGGAGCTCCACATTCCTAAGGCAATGAAGCACATGCCTTACCACGAGGAGCTTGATTACATGGACCTCCTCGATGAGGTGATAGAGGAGACGATTCCTCACTCAATTGGCGCCCTTTTTGATGAAGAATTTGAAGAAGGCCCGGATTTAGGCCGAGATGAAGAGAATAAAGATGATTCCCCCGACCTCTCCGCTGATGAAGATGAAGGCGACGCTGATGTCGCAAGGATTCGAGAGCTCTGCAAGCTCTCGAAATTAAAGTCTCCAAAGAAAGCTCCGCCGGTACGGAAATCGGCATCGCCGGTTAAGCCGTTGACCGGGGCAAATGCTAGCTTGGGGGAGCCTCCCCCCAACACTATTCGAGACAAGAGACCTCCGAGGGAGAACGCTACGCCGCCACGTCTAAATCCAAGCACGCTCCCCGGGAAGTTTGACGGGTGCATCTCATATGCACCAAACATCCCGCATTGATTGAAAATTATAAGGGGTCGAGCTCACGACCTAAAACGAGCGCTTGTCAGGAGGCAACCCGACGGTTTTTGCTTTATTTTTACTTTTTCTTTATTTTCGTTTTAGAGATTTTTAGTGTTTTGAGTCATTCGACCAAAAATTTTGTGATAACGGGTTCTATTTTTCTTGACAGGAGAGGAGATAGGTAGATCCATCATGAGGAGGATGAACGAGACGACGAGGAGCGCCCCAAGAAGGCGTTCGACGCTTAGGAGGAGCATGAAATCGACTGGAGGAAGAAAGACGGAGTTTAGAGACCAAACGAAGACAAACAGCAGAACACAAGGCTCACTCGGCCGAGTATACTAGTCACTCGGCCGAGTACACAAGTTCGTCCGGCCGAGCCGCTCACGAACGAGGGAAGTCTGCTGTACCCAACTCTCTGTTTATTTTCTTGATTTCGATATAACTGCTACTCGGCCGAGTACACATTCTCACTCGGCCGAGTAAAACGGATACCCTCCTAGGGCGAGTCATGCCGAGTAGCTTGAGTCACTCGGCCGAATGGACTTACTCCACTCGGCCGAGGCTGGCAAAGCCACTCGGCCGAAGCGATATCGGGGAGAAATTTTTATTTGCCTCGCTCGACCGAGTGAGCACGTCACTCGGCCGAGTCGTAACATTTTTATATATAAGCGGCGAGGGGGGCGCGGAATTCGAAAACGCAAATCCCCAATTCTCGTCCGCGCCCCTTCAGCTCCCACGCCCGATTCCCCCTCGCTCGACCCTCACTCGCCCGACCGCCGCTGCCCCGCCGCCGCTCGGCCCGCCACCGCCGGCCGAGCTCGCCGACGCCTCGCCCGAGTCGCCGTCGGCGGCCTTGTCTCCGATCACCTCCGGTTCGCTTGTTTTCACCGTTTTCTCCTCTTTTCGTGTATTTTTTGAGGATCCATGTGCTAAACGCCCCCCTAACCCAAATCAATTTCTATATCTATCCATTATACCCCTATTGCTCCATACATTTTGATTATTACTCGCTGATATCGTTTTTTCATGCGCAGGTTGCTTTTTGGAGCTTAGGGGAGCTCAGGGGAGCTTCTACGGGCTGTTTTGGACTTCGTGGAGGTGCGGACTTCGCACGCTTCCACTGCTTAGCACTCGCGGCGTGTTTTGGTACACTCTTTCCATTCTTTTTGCACACGCCGCACTTTTCACTTTTCGGCGCGCGCTCGGGGCCGATATGCCGCCCCGGACACGGCCGCGGTCGAAGAGAGCTTCCGCCAAGCGGAAGCGGTCGGATGATGCCGGCCCCTCCCATGAGTTGGAGGACTCTCCTCCACCGTCCCCCGCACACCTCGCATACCCAGCACAGCCTGCAGGCCCCGCACACCCCGCACAGCCTGCAGTGCACCCACAGCCCGCACAGCCTCTCCCTGCTGATCCACAGCCACCACCACCAGCTCCACTGGTCGGGCCGCTCGGGATCACGTTCCGAGACGACGCACACCGCGCCGTCTTCGACCGTATCTCCCAGCGCTCGATCGTACCCTCCAGGTTTGCACACCTCGCTGACCTTGGACGCCTGGGGGTACTAGAGGGGATACTCACGTTGTACGACAATGTGGGTTGGCGCGACTTCCTTCAGGTGTCGACGGATACTTTTACCCGCCCGACACTTGAGGTTTTGAGTTCGATTGCCCGGACCGATGAGGGATGCTCATTCAGGTTCATGGATCGAGAGTGCCAGGTCACTCTCGATATGATGATAGCGTTCTTCTCATGGCCCGCAGTCCCCGGAGCCGATCGCGGTTACGGCCCCACACATTTCCCCCCACCCTCTTTCGACGCCGGTGCCTTCTGGGCACGTATCACAGGCCACCACGCCGCCTTTGACCCTAGTAGGGCCAAGGCCTCGGCCATTGTCCACCCCTGCCTACGTATTGCCCAGCGCCTTATGGCGACCACCTTTTTGGCCAGATATGAGCCGGGCACGATGTCTACGCCAGAGCTCTACATGCTCTATGCGATGACACGTCCCAGAGCTCTATCTAGGGATGGACACGAGCTTGTCCCCGCCGTCGTGATCGACATTGCGGCTTGGTTTTTAGACCGTATCATTGTGTCGGTGGGCGCTCGCTCACCGATATGCTGCGGCGGTCTGATCACCCTGCTTACCATGATGACTGGCGAGGACTTACCTGACGACCTGCGACGCGTTCCGGGCCCCACTTCCTTGTCGATAGACGTTATGGCCCGGATGAAGATGCTGCGTCCGCATGGTGAGCGTCACTGGGTCTGGTTGCACGGCCCTTTCGGTGCCGACTACATGATTCTCCCGAGCCCAGCTCGGACCCTGATTGCACCGGCCCACGTTGACTGGATCCCAACGATGGATGTCCTCATCCCCGCTGCGTACGTGCTCGAGGCCGAGGAGGCCGAGCAGGCCCACGCTGCCCACGCTGCCCAGGCTGCTCCCGCAGACCCTGCTGCACACCCTGCCGAGCCTGCTGCCGACCCCGTCGACCCTGTGGCCCCTCAGCCTGTTCCTGACGTTTCCACTGCTCCTGACACTTCTGTCCCCACCTCTGTCAGTGTCGAGAGTACTTTTGCTGAGCCCACTTCCACCACTGTCACCACTTCCGAGGCTGTCCCCACCACTCCCGCTGCCACCTCTGGCCCTCTGTCCGTGGAGCCTCTTTGCTCCGCACTCCCCGAGCGCCCGCCGACCTTTGTCGAGAGTAGAGCGCCCTCGTTTGCCGCAGTCGTGGAGACCATGGCTAGCATGATCTCCGCTGGGATTGCGCCTTTTGGTCCACACAGTTCCGCCCCAGCGGTAGAGTCCTCTGTCTCCACAGCCGCCATATTCTCCGAGAGCGTCGTGGCGTCTGTCCACACTTCTGGGCCACTGACCTCTCTTGCCACCTCGTTGCCACTTTTGCACGCTTCCTTTGCTGCCGCTGCCTCTACTTCTCACCAACCGGTGTCCCGGCCTCACACTGAGGCCAGGCCCACATTTGCTGGCGCGGCACCTTTTGTCCCCTTCCCTGCTGAGCCCGTTACATACTCCACTCGCGTACGCCAGCCCCGCCCTGCGCAGCCTAGACCGGTGTGTCCCTCTGCACCACCCCCGCCCGACACTGTACTGCAGAGCATACGTGCTCTTGAGTTGGCGGTGAGTGGTCTTAGAGGTGACCTTAGGACCCTGTCCTCCACCGTCTCTACGATGGCTGGACGCTTTGACCTGATCCCTCAGATCCACTACTGCCTGACACAGATCTTAGAGCGTCTTCCGCGCGTACCCCCACCCACCCAGCAGGTTCCCACACACACTGCCGCACACACTAGACCTGCTTCCACTCCCACGCCCACCCCAGCTCAGCAGCCTACACCACCACCACCACCACCTCCGCCACAGGACGGAGACGGCGCAGCACCACCTTCCTAGGCACCCTTGATGCCATCGATTCCTTTTACCGTTGTGCTGCCCGTTTCTGCTGGGTCCTGATGCCTTTTTGCCCACCCCCCTCCCCTCACTTATTTTGGGATTCTCATTTTGCCGTATCTTTATATATCTTTTTTGGGAGAGAGGGAGAGCTTTTGGTGACCCATTTATACTCGTATCACTCATATCTGTGCATGCATCATATCCGCATCATATTTTCATTTCTTTATTTTTCGTTTTATTATCTTTTTTTTTCTTTCCATCATGCATGCATCCTCACTTGCCCCTCTCATTACTTGTCTCTCTGTGTGCCACACTTTGCACATTGAGGACACTGTGCGGTTTAGCTTGGGGGAGTGAGTTCTCACGTTCTTTTTCGATTTGCCACCTTTATTTTTAGTTTATCACACCGTTTTTTTTTTCACTTTTGCACTCATTTTTCTTTATTTTTCTTTTATTTTGCCATGCATCACGTTTTCCCTATTTCTCTGTGTGCCGCATTGCATAGTTTTATTTTTCTTATCTTTATTTCCTTCCTTTTTCATCTCATGCTAGAGATGAATTTTCTGTGATGATGTCTACGTGGAGTTAGCTTATTCTATATGCATGCTATATTTGTCATGTCTTAGACTTTATTTCTGATATCACATGCTATGACTTGCTTTGCATTTAGAAATAGTAACCCACACTTTTTCCACATGAAAATGGATGAAGTTTTGTTATTAGCTGAGCCTGAATATTCATATGTATGCTATCACAGAAAACACACCAAGATTCACGCATTGAATGCCTATATCTGGAGTACTGATTTCTTTTCCTATATCACTTCTATATGCATGAATTGTACACTTCACTTCAGGATGATTGAATGATGTTAGCTATGATATATCTGGATTAGTTAGCTTTTTTGTGATCGAAACTGAGTAGATTAGATTACCCTGCTGAAGTTGTCGTGCATGTCTTATAGAGTGAATCGAGAGTTATATATATTTCTTTCTCCACAAATCTTGAACATCATTTCTCTACTTTTAAAATCATTGGTGAATCTCCCCTTAGTGATTCTATTTTATGGCATTTCCCCCGCTATTAATTCCTAGCTCCAAATCTCTTCTTCTAATATATATATATATATATATATATATATATATATATATATATATATATATATATAATAAAAGAGAGAAAAACATTCTTGTATATCATTATCTCTCTTTGAGTTGGGATCATTGTATATATGCTATATCAAAAAAAAAGAGAGGAAAAATCCTCAATAAGAGATCCCATCTCACTTTCTTTCTTCTTTCTTTCTTTCTATCACTTTTGGAGCTATATGTTTATAAAAATGGGGATGTAAATATTTTTTGTGCCACCACGCTTATAGATAAGCTTGGGGGAGGGGATCCATTGATGTGTGAGAGAGCGACTACTTGACATTGCACGACAACCTAGGCTAAGTAATATTCTATACTCGGTGAGATTGTTTCTAGCTTCACGAAATCCAGAAATCTAAGCCTAGCGTTCATTTCATGAAATCCAAACTTTTCTATTCTCTCTATTCTATAGTGTGATACTCTTATATTCCAGATAGAAAGCGTTCAATTGAAAAGTGTGTGATCTGTGATTTGTATACCGCTTTAAATGATTCAGGCAATGTTAATTTTAAAATCATTCCGTTCTTCGTGATTATATCATTGTTCGTGGGTTTTCTATTTCTATTTGCACTATTATACTATGATATCAAAATAAGATTCTTTGACATGTATTTCTCATTCGGTGCATGCTATAAGAGTAAATGAAACCCACGTCCTGAGAAAATGATCTAGCACCCCACCTCTTCGCTTCTTTCTTTCGTCTTTATTTTCATTTGGTTTTCATTCTTCTTTGTTTTTCATTTTTTTCGTTTTTCGCCGTTTTTGTTTTCCGAATCCACCGGGTTCGCCTTTTACTTATCTTCCTCGAGGACGAGTAAGAGGCAAGCTTGGGGGATTTTGATCACTCCATATTTTACACCTTTTTTCCGTGTATTTGCATGCCATTTAGATCGCCCAAATCATGTTTTTCACGATATATCGACGATATTGCGATGCTTTTCATGATTTGTTGTTTTTGTCGCATTTCAGGTGATTTGGCACGATTTGGAGTGATCTCGAGACGCGCTTACTCTAGACGGCCATCGACGACCTCCCCGAGGGATATTTCGCTGTTGGAGAGGAGCGGAAGAAGAATAGACGTCGCAGGAGCGACGAGGAGGCCAAAACAATCAGATTGGGCATCTTTTGTGTCCCACTCGGCCGAGTGGAGGAGCCACTCGGCCGACCAGCGAGACACTGCTCGGCCGACCCGTTCAGACACGTTTTCCATGTGTACTCGGCCGAGCGACGGAGACCACATCGGCCGAGTGACGATACCACGTCCGCCCGAGTGGCGCCCAGACGAAGGCCCTCAAAAATATCGAAGTTACTGTTTTTCGGCCACCTGAGCTTCAGAAGACCCACTCAGACGAGTGGTAAACCACGTCCGCCCGAGTGCAGTGAAGCCATCGGCCGAGTGACGACAACTCACTCGGCCGAGCCGCCTCCGAACTGAAGACCCTTGAAGCCCCCGACTTACTGGAAAATGACAGGGTTTTCACTCGGCCGAGCGACTTTTGTCACTCGGCCGAGTGCGATGCGCTGCCTGTAGCGAAATTTGCAGAAAACAGGCTGTGCAGGGGCGTTTTGGTCAGGATTTTTTGACGATTTTTGGGGCTATTTAAGCCCTATTTTTACCCTAGTTTTAGGGGCCATCTCTTAGATTTTTTGCAGCTTTTTGAGACTACTTTTTAGCTTTATTATTTGTGATTGGAGAAGAGAAAAACTTGGATTTTTGTTGGATTAATTGAAGAACTACATTGGTTTGCATCTCTCTTCCCCAAAAACTCTATTTTTATTGTTTATATCATTGTTGTGATGAATTCCATTGCCTATTTCATTGATTATTTTGGTGCTATTGCTATGATTTGTGAGTATTCTCCACGTCTTGGGGCGTGGGGATGAACCCTACAAGCCCAATTTCGTATTTGTGATAAATTGGTAGAAATTGTGCTAGAATCAATAATTAGAGATTAGATTGGGATCGAATTACTACGGATAGCTAGGTATTCGTATCAATTGGGATTTGCAAGAGATTGGATCCCAATTTGATAGGAAGCCCTAGAAATCCGAATTGGGTTGGAGTCGGACTTTCGAAGTATCGGTTTGTAAGAGATTGGACCGATACTAGGATCTCCGGTTGCAATTCCGTGCCGATACCCGTTTGCAAGAGATTGGACGGGTAGGAACTATCCTAATTTAGATTGTGGACCGAGTTTGCAAGAGATTGGGCTCGGTGCGCAATTGGACGATGATGTTGATCCTAATGCTAGCTTTCCTAGGCTAGGGTTTGCAAGAGATTGGACCCGACCCTAGGATAGCTATAGACCGGCAACAACGCGAGAGCGTGAGCTTGGTTCCACATTTAGTTGCAACTAGTTCATCCAAATTCTCATTCTAGCAATTTTGATACCGACGAACCACATTTATGAAATACGGTGAGTAGCGGGGATTCCCCATTCCCTAGACGTTCTTTATTTGATTTGATATTTCGCACATTTGTCTGACGATTGTGACAGGATCGCCCAAGGCAATTCTCTTTACTCTTAAATAGCCAGGTTGATTAGAAGCAAGCACGGTCATTCGTCTTCACTGTGTTCGATACCCGCTCGCCGCTATACCGTGCGCTTGCGGTAAAACTACAACCGTTCTTTGGGTGTACGTCCCGGAGCGATCAGTAGGCTGTGTTCAAGTACAAGGGATCACTCACACACAGGCGAGTACCTTATTGCCCGCAGGCTGTGTTCAAGTACAAGGGATCACTCACACACAGGCGAGTGCCCTATTGCCCGCAGGCTGTGTTCAAGTACAAGGGATCACTCACACACAGGCGAGTGCCCTATGTCCCGCAGGCTGTGTTCAAGTACAAGGGATCACTCACACACAGGCGAGTGCCCTATTACCCGCAGGCTGTGTTGAGCTCGTATTCTGGACCACGAGCCAGATTTGTAATTGGCCTAGGGTTGTGCCCGCAAAACGGGTGCCTACCCGGAACAAGTAGCACTAGTATGTAGCGATGCTACGCAATCACGATGAGTGTTCAAGCATGCAATGACATGAGCAGATATTCGCGTACCATTAATTGAATTTAAACATGACAGGCAAAATGCAATGACATGAACATTTATTCGTGTACCGTTAATTTAAATTAAACATGGCAGTTAAAGATGCATGGATGACATGAACAGTTAATACGCGTACCGTTAAGTGAAATTAAACGTGACATACAAGCATGATGAAGATGACGGACCAAGCTTCGGTTTCAAGCTAGGTCAATGGCGTCCAGATGGCTATCCTTTCACCGTCTAGTCTCTTTTACGCTAAAGCAAGGTAATGGCCTAAGACATGGCCCAAATCAAGAGATGCATGTTTCACTTGCCTGATACCGACGAGGACGGTCGACAAGCACGTCACACAAATGTTATCTACGGTGAATGGACCATTGCTATAGAGAAACAACATTAGAAAAGATATCTAGAATCGGTTTCTTAATTGAATCCTATGATGTCTAATAACCATTTTTATTAGGGTTTCACAATATCAATGTGGGTTGTGAAAACATTAAAGGATCGAACACTACCGTATAGAAGCGGAAGATCGACGCCGAGCGACCACGGCAACAGATGAACGATCCGGGAACCACGGCTCAGATCTGGAGCGATGGGGAAAACCTGGAGAAAAATGGATTAAAGGGGGTTTTGAAGAGGAGATTGAAGCTTGGCCAATGGAGGTGAGATGGAGCTTGGGATGGTGGAGATAGGCTTGAGATGAAGGAGGAAGGGTTTGGGGAAGATGGAGAAGGATTTGGGGAAGACAATGGCTCAGGAGAAAAGAAAGAAAGTGAAAGTGATCGGGTCTATTTATAGGAAGAATCCGACGGCTGCCCAGAAATTAGGGTTTCGACACTGATTAGTCGATCAAAGAGCAACCACTGACCGACTAGTTTGGGAACTAGTCGGTCGGTTGACCAACGCAGACCGACTAAGTGTAAACAGTAACTCCTGACGAAAAATAGGATTTAGATTTAGTCGGTCAAAGAACAACTACTGACCGACTAGTTTCTCATCTAGTCGGTCGACGAACGTTCTTAGACCGACTAAGAAGGAATAGTACTTGGTATCAAAAATGATCATAGAGCTAGTCTGTTAAAGAACGATTGCTGACAGACTAGTTTGAAACCTAGTCGGTAGACAAATGTTCTTAGACCGACTAACGATAAACAGTAACTCCTGAATAATTGATTCAATGAACTAGTCGATTTGAGAAGAGTTCCTGACCGACTATATTGGAATCTAGTCGGTTGTTCTCCTTCTTGAACCAACTAACATGCACGGAAAGTGCCGAATTGAAGCGCGAAGCTTCGGGAAGATTCCTACGGCTTCTAAGATCAACCTACCTCTAAGATATGAGCGATATGAAGCCCGTCACGAATGACTTACTCCGAAATCGATGATCAACAGAAGAAGCTAGGAAAACACGACGAAACGAATGAAAACGAAAACTACGGAGACGGAGAAAGGAAATCACAACCAAAGAGAAGGCAACCAAATATATATATATATATAATCTATACAAGAAAACCAGTCGTTACATTACTTTTTGCACCTGCATGACCATTTTTCGTTTACTATAGCTTGTTCCATATTTTGCACTTCTTCTTTTCTATTGCTAGAATTATTGAGAAATTGAGATAGTGCAGTTTATCTCTTTGTGTGATTATGATATTCTCTTTGTGTGAAAAACTCTCTTTGTGGGAGTAACTCTCTTAGTGGGAGTTTAGTGACCTAGTGTAGGGCTAACCCTAATTCTCTAAGTGGGAGTTAGTAATTCTCTTGGTGGGAGTTTGACCCCTGTGTAGGGTTGGTTGGGTCCTTGTGTAGGGCAAAATCCTCTTGGTGAGGTCTCTCTCTTTGTGGGAGTGTATCCGTTTGTGGGATTTGTATTCACTTCTCTTTGTGGGATTATAGTGGATACTGGTGTGGCTGGATGTACCCAAGTTTTGGGGAACCAGGGTAAAATCTCTGTGTTTACGATTGCTGTTGTTGAGCACTCTGTTTAATTTCCGCTGCTTATTGTGCTGTAATTTTAGTAACTTTTAATTAAGCACTTTGCTTGCCATTACACTATTCACCCCCACTCTAGTGTGTGTGTAGCCCCGCAGGGTCCCTTACAGTTGGTATCATAGCCTTGGTTTGGTGGCTTTTGCAAGCATGACTTCTAAGTCTCAACAACATCCTCCCAAGTTCGATCCGGAGAACTATAGTCAATGGAGGAGCAAAATGATCAATCACCTCAAGAAGAACAATCAATTGGATGCGGTGACTTCGGATGTCTCAGATTCAAACTTCATGATGAACGTCCACGCCAAAAGAGCTTTGTGCATCACCACGTGGGACCATGAAAATGAAGATGTTGGATGCATGGAGACGACACATGAAATGTGGAGCTATCTTGAGACCAAGTACACCGGAGGTGATGAGATTGAGTCAAGCGATGAAGAGGTATCTCAAACTCAATCTACTTATGAGCATAATGATTTTAGTGATAAAAATTCTTTAATTGCTCATAAGTGTAGTGCAAATGATTTTCATGATGATTCTCATAATTGCACTTCTTTGCATGCTTCGCATATTAATATGATTAAATCTTTGCATGCCGAGAAAGAAGTTTTTCTTTTTCAAATTCGTGAGTTACGTGAGGAGAATGCTTCACTTAGTCGTACTCACGTTTTGGATTGTGACTCCGTCATTCTTGGGAGAGATTCTCAAATTGACGCTTTGAGAAATGAAACATCGGCTCTCAAATCTCAATGTCTTGAGCTTAGCTCACGTCTATCCGCTAGGGATGACGACATTTCTTCATTTTTGATGAAATGTGAGCTATTGTCTACCCAAATTGAAAACTTCAAATTGAGTAAGAACAAGGTTTTGGGATCCTCTACTTTGAAGGTGAAGAAACCAAGCTCTTCCCCTAGAAGCACCCAAATAAATTTTGTGGGGGAGCATTCTAAGGGATTAGTCACATCTAAGTCTTCTTCTAGACAAAAATCAACTTTGAATATTAAGCCAAAGAAGAATCATGCATATATGTACACCTCATTGCATAAGAAGTCTATTCAAAAACCTATTGGTGTGAATTCTTATTCATATGTTCATATGCGTGATAAATCTACCCATAGGAAGAACTTACTCTGCTTGCATGCTAAACTTGATGCTAAATCTTTGCATGCTTCACATGTTCCTATGCATGGTAGAATTGCTTGTGTGAATGCATCTAATGATAGATCTCATATTTCACATACGGGGCACGCTAATGTTTATGTTCCACCTCATAAGCATGCATCCTCACCTCCTACTCATGCCTTGACCAAACCTCTTCTTAAGAATCCCAAGTCACTTTCTTTGTGGATTCCTAAGAATGTTTCTAGGCTTGATAGGAATGCGTATATAGATTCATATGGGAGTAATGTTATATTTTCATATGACTATATACGGAAACAAAACTCCACTTTTGTTTGGTTTCCAACTTGCTAGCTCACTCACATTGTTATTCATTGCTTGAGTACCATGCTTGTATGTTTACATTGTGTACCCACATTTTTTGTGAGTGTGTCCATTACTCCCATGTTTGCATGTTTTGTATGATTATGGGGGAGTTTGGAATTTTTGCTTGCTAGCATTATATTTCCATTCATATGTCACATTGAATTTCATTTACATTATGTATGTGCATATGGGATGGTTATTTCTCTTGCCCTTGGTTTTCATATTTGGCTATTACCCATCTTTTTGATATGCTAATGGGGGAGAGAAATAGGTTATGTAAAAATATACCTTGTGCGTGTTTATGCATTATTTTCAATTGGTATGTTTTTGCATAACAACCATAAATATGATTAGTGATTTATATGTCTTTATTTTATGCACATTTGCATATTGATTGGGGGAGTTTGTTAGCACACATTGTTTATTTCAATGTTTATTATATTTTGACATAATGGATTGTCATCATCAAAAGGGGGGAGATTGTTAGTTCTTGGTTTCAAGACTAACGTTGTTTTGATGATGATCAATACATTATGTTAGTGTGCTAATCATTCTTATGTTTTAGTCTCAGTTTATCTTAATGATTATATGTTGATGAGACAAAGCATAATTCTTGGAGGATATTACAAGGAATATCTTAAAGACCTCCAAGAGTGATGGTGTGCTCAAGCTTGGATGAAGTCATGAAGATCATCTAATGAAGCCAAAGCTTGGAGCATGATGATGGATGGACATCTAGAGGAGCAATGATAAAGCTTGGAGCTTGATGAAGGGAATCTCATCAAGGTGTGCCAAAGACTGGAGATGATGGAGAGCATCAAGGCATAGGGAGCTTGATGACTTAGACTCTAGGAGATGCAATTTGTAATCCATGTAATTTCAATTACTTGCATTTCTCTTTTTGAGGCTAGGATTTTTGTAATGCCTTGATAGATGGTCATACTCTCATGCATTTGCATTTCACCATCTTAGTGAGCCTTAAGATTATCATAGGATCCAACCCAATAGGTTCATCTTGCCCAAAGACTCATTTGGAGTCTCTGGCTCTCCTGCAGTCGCCTGTTGAAGGTTTTACAGTCGACTGGGTGATTTCCAGTCACCTGTCGAGCCTTCTACAATTGACTGTGATGCACAGCTCAAGTCAACTTTTCTATTTACTCATCTTGAGCTTTTCGCATCAGTCGACTGATGTTCAATTTACAGTCGCCTGTGAATTGGTCGACAGTCGCATGTGCGCTTCTTGTATTTTCTGGGCTTTTCCCATGTTGCAAGACAGTCGCATGTTGCTGTTTTTACAGTCGCCTGTATATTTACAGTCTCCTGTGAAATGGCCTTCAGTCGTCTGAAAGGCGTAAGTGTGAAATATGCATCTCTCTCTGTCTTTTCTCCTTCTTACACTGTAGTCGACTGATGATGTTATTACAGTCACCTGACTATAAGACAGTCGACTGTATTATTGATATCAGTCGCCTGTGCGTAAACTGGAGAAAGAGTGCAGCTCTCTGTTTCTTGTCCATCCCTGCTACAGTCGCCTTCTGAAGGATATACAGTCGACTGTCTGCTTTTCAGTCGCCTGTGTAGTCTTCTACAGTCGACTGTCCTGGCTCAGATTATAGCCGTTGGGATATTTTCTAGCCGTTGATCAGTCGACAGTCTAATGATCATCAGTCGACTGTTCTTGCCATAAACTGCCAAAATCTAGCCGTTGTAGAATTCTTCCCTTTGGGTTTTTGGCTGGTTTTATGGGTCCATTGTGCTTCCTATATATTGGGATTGGCTTAGTTCATTTAGACTTCTTGAAAGGGTTAGGAAATCATAGAAGATCATTTCATCTCTTCTCTAAGCCACTCCTCCCCCATTCCCTCATTAGAGCTTCAATCTTACGCTATAGCATCTAAGCTCTAGGGAATTTCTCCAAGGGATTTCAATCTCATTCCTTTCTTGGAGTTCATCTTTCTTCTCTTCATTTTCATACACTCAAGTGAGATGTGTTAGGATTCATTCCTAGAAGAGAGAAAGATCAACAAGTGCAATCAAAGCTAATCTCAATCACTTGGCCATTCACTTGCATGCCTTCTTCATTGCATTGGTAAGACCATATCAAGGCATAGGTAAGTGTTATTTCGTTTCACTTTTGTGATTCCCCTAATTCTCTTTGTGGGAATTAGTTTATCTCTTTGTGTGATTATGATATTCTCTTTGTGGGAATAACTCTCTTTGTGGGAGTAACTCTCTTAGTGGGAGTTTAGTGTCCTAGTGTAGGGCTAAACCTAATTCTATAAGTGGGAGTTAGTAATTCTCTTGGTGGGAGTTTGACCCCTGTGTAGGGTTGGTTGGGTCCTTGTGTAGGGCAAAATCCTCTTGGTGAGGTCTCTCTCTCTCTTTGTGGGAGTGTATCCGTTTGTGGGATTTGTATTCACTTCTCTTTGTGGGATTATAGTGGATACTGGTGTGGCTGGATGTACCCAAGTTTTGGGGAACCTGGGTAAAATCTCAGTGTTTACGATTACTGTTGTTGAGCACTCTGTTTAATTTCCGTTGCTTATTGTGCTGTAATTTTAGTAACTTTAAATTAAGCACTTTGCTTGCCATTACACTATTCACCCCCACTCTAGTGTGTGTGTAGCCCCGCAGGGTCCCTTATAGTTGGTATCATAGCCTTGGTTTGGTGGCTTTTGCAAGCATGACTTCTAAGTCTCAAAAACATCCTCCCAAGTTCGATCCGGAGAACTATAGTCAATGGAGGAGCAAAATGATCAATCACCTCAAGAAGAACAATCTCTTGGATGCGGTGACTTCAGATGTCTCAGATTCAAACTTCATGATGAACGTCCACGCCAAAAGAGCTTTGTGCATCTCCACGTGGGACCATGAAAATGAAGATGTTGGATGCATGGAGACGGTACATGAAATGTGGAGCTATCTTGAGACCAAGTACACCGGAGGTGATGAGATTGAGTCAAGCGATGAAGAGGTATCTCAAACTCAATCTACTTATGAGCATAATGATTTTAGTGATAAAAATTCTTTAATTGCTCATAAGTGTAGTGCAAATGATTTTCATGATGATTCTCATAATTGCACTTCTTTGCATGCTTCGCTTATTAATATGATTAAATCTTTGCATGCCGAGAAAGAAGTTTTTCTTTCTCAAATTCGTGAGTTACATGAGGAGAATGCTTCACTTAGTCGTACTCACTTTTCGGATTGTGACTCCGTCATTCTTGAGAGAGATTCTCAAATTGACGCTTTGAGAAATGAGACATCGCCTCTCAAATCTCAATGTTTTGAGCATAGCTCACGTCTATCCGCTAGGGATGATGACATTTCTTCACTTTTGATGAAATGTGAGGTATTGTCTACCCAAATTGAAAACTTCAAATTGAGTAAGAACAAGGTTTTGGGATCCTCTACTTTGAAGGTAAAGAAACCAAGCTCTTTCCCCAAGAAGCACCCAAATAAATTTTGTGGGGGAGCATTCTAAGGGGTTAGTCACATCTAAGTCTTCTTCTGGACAAAAATCAACTTTGAATATTAAGCCAAAGAAGAATCATGCATATATGTACACCTCATTGCATAAGAAGTCTATTCAAAAACCTATTGGTGTGAATGCTTCTTCATATGTTCATATGCATGATAAATCTACCCATAGGAAGAAGTTACTTTGCTTGCATGCTAAACTTGATGCTAAATCTTTGCATGCTTCACATGTTCCTATGCATGGTATAATTGCTTGTGTGAATGCATCTAATGATAGATCTCATGTTTCACACACGGGGCACGCTAATGTTTATGTTCCACCTTATAAGCATGCATCCTCACCTCCTACTCATGCCTTGACCAAACCTCTTCTTAAGAATCCCAAGTCACTTTCTTTGTGGATTCCTAAGAATGTTTCTAGGCTTGATAGGAATGCGTATATAGATTCATATGTGCGTAATGTTATATTTTCATATGACTATATACGGAAACCAAACTCCACTTTTGTTTGGTTTCCAACTTGCTAGCTCACTCACATTGTTATTCATTGCTTGGGTACCATGCTTGTATGTTTACATTGTGTACCCACATTTTTTGTGAGTGTGTCCATTACTCCCATGTTTGCATGTTTTGTATGATTATGTTGAGTTTGGAATTTTTGCTTGCTAGCATTATATTTCCATTCATATGTCACATTGAATTTCATTTACACTATGTATGTGCATATGGGATGGTTATTTCTCTTGCCCTTGGTTTTCATATTTGGCTATTACCCATCTTTTTGATATGCTAATGTGGGAGAGAAATAGGTTATGTAAAAATATACCTTGTGCGTGTTTATGCATTATTTTCAATTGGTATGTTTTTGCATAACAACCATAAATATGATTAGTGCTTTAATGTCTTTATTTTGTGCACATTTGCATATTGATTGGGGGAGTTTGTTAGCACACATTGTTTATTTCAATGTTTATTATATTTTGACATAATGGATTGTCATCATCAAAATGGGGGAGATTGTTAGTTCTTGGTTTCAAGACTAACGTAGTTTTGATGTTGATCAATACATTATGTTAGTGTGCTAATCATTCTTATGTTTTAGTCTCAGTTTATCTTAATGATTATATGTTGATGAGACAAAGCATAATGCTTGGAGGATATTACAAGGAATATCTTAAAGACATCCAAGAGTGATGGTGTGCTCAAGATTGGATGAAGTCATGAAGATCATCTAATGAAGCCAAAGCTTGGAGCATGATGATGGATGGACATCTAGAGGAGCAATGATAAAGCTTGGAGCTTGATGAAGGGAAGCTCATCAAGGTGTGCCAAAGCTTGGAGATGATGGAGAGCATCAAGGCATAGTGAGCTTGATGACTTAGACTCTAGGAGATGCAATTTGTAATCCATGTAATTTCAATTACTTGCATTTCTCTTTTTGAGTCTAGGATTTTTGTAATGCCTTGATAGATGGTCATACTCTCATGCATTTGCATTTCACCATCTTAGTGAGCCTTAAGATTATCATAGGATCCAATCCAATAGGTTCATCTTGCCCAAAGACTCATTTGGAGTCTCTGGCTCTCCTGCAGTCGCCTGCTGAAGGTTTTACAGTCGACTGGGTGATTTCCAGTCAACTGTCGAGCCTTCTACAATCGACTGTGATGCACAGCTTAAGTTAACTTTTCTATTGACTCATCTTGAGCTTTTCGCATCAGTCGACTGATGTTCAATTTACAGTCGCCTGTGAATTGGTCGACAGTCGCATGTGCGCTTCTTGTATTTTCTGGGCTTTTCCCATGTTGCAAGACAGTCGCATGTTGCTATTTTTACAGTCGCCTGTATATTTACAGTCTCCTGTGAAATGGCCTTCAGTCGTCTGAAAGGCGTAAGTGTGAAATATGCATCTCTCTCTGTCTTTTCTCCTTCTTACACTGTAGTCGACTGATGATGTTATTACAGTTACCTGACTATAAGACAGTCGACTGTATTATTGATATCAGTCGCCTGTGCGTAAACTGGAGAAAGAGTGCAGCTCTCTGTTTCTTGTCCATCCCTGCTACAGTCGCCTTCTGAAGGATATACAGTCGACTGTCTGCTTTTCAGTCGCCTGTGTAGTCTTCTACAGTCGACTGTCCTGGCTCAGATTATAGCCGTTAGGATATTTTCTAGCCGTTGATCAGTCGACAGTCTAATGATCATCAGTCGACTGTTCTTGCCGTAAACTGCCAAAATCTAGCCGTTGCAGAATTCTTCCCTTTGGGTTTTTGGCTGGTTTTATGGGTCCCTTATGCTTCCTATATATTGGGATTGGCTTAGTTCATTTAGACTTCTTGAAAGGGTTAGGAAATCATAGAAGATCATTTCATCTCTTCTATAAGCCACTCCTCCCCCATTCCCTCATTAGAGCTTCAATCTTACGCTATAGCATCTAAGCTCTAGGGAATTTCTCCAAGGGATTTCAATCTCATTCCTTTCTTGGAGTTCATCTTTCTTCTCTTCATTTTCATACACTCAAGTGAGATGTGTTAGGATTCATTCCTAGAAGAGAGAAAGATCAACAAGTGCAATCAAAGCTAATCTCAAGCACTTGGCCATTCACTTGCATGCCTTCTTCATTGCATTGGTAAGACCATATCAAGGCATAGGTAAGTGTTATTTCGTTTCACTTTTGTGATTCCCCTAATTCTCTTTGTGGGAATTAGTTTATCGCTTTGTGTGATTATGATATTCTCTTTGTGGGAATAACTCTCTTTGTGGGAGTAACTCTCTTAGTGGGAGTTTAGTGTCCTAGTGTAGGGCTAAACCTAATTCTCTAAGTGGGAGTTAGTAATTCTCTTGGTGGGAGTTTGACCCCGGTGTAGGGTTGGTTGGGTCCTTGTGTAGGGCAAAATCCTCTTGGTGAGGTCTCTCTCTCTTTGTGGGAGTGTATCCGTTTGTGGGATTTGTATTGTACCCAAGTTTTGGGGAACCAGGGTAAAATCTCTGTGTTTACGATTGCTGTTGTTGAGCACTCTGTTTAATTTCCGCTGCTTATTGTGCTGTAATTTTAGTAAATTTTAATTAAGTACTTTGCTTGCCATTACACTATTCACCCCCACTCTAGTGTGTGTGTAGCCCCGCAGGGTCCCTTACAGTTTGTATCATAGCCTTGGTTTGGTGGCTTTTGCAAGCATGACTTCTAAGTCTCAACAACATCCTCCCAAGTTCGATCCGGAGAACTATAGTCAATGGAGGAGCAAAATGATCAATCACCGCAAGAAGAACAATCTCTTGGATGAGGTGACTTCGGATGTCTCAGATTCAAACTTCATGATGAACGGCCACGCCAAAAGAGCTTTGTGCATCTCCACGTGGGACCATAAAAATGAAGATGTTGGATGCATGGAGATGGCACATGAAATGTGGAGCTATCTTGAGACCAAGTACACCGGAGGTGATGAGATTGAGTCAAGCGATGAAGAGGTATCTCAAACTCAATCTACTTATGAGCATAATGATTTTAGTGATAAAAATTCTTTAATTACTCATAAGTGTAGTGCAAATGATTTTCATGATGATTCTCATAATTGCACTTCTTTGCATGCTTCGCATATTAATATGATTAAATCTTTGCATGCAGAGAAAGAAGTTTTTCTTTCTCAAATTCGTGAGTTACGTGAGGAGAATGCTTCACTTAGTCGTACTCACGTTTCGGATTGTGACTCCGTCATTCTTGAGAGAGATTCTCAAATTGACGCTTTGAGAAATGAGACATCGGCTCTCAAATCTCAATGTCTTGAGCTTAGCTCACGTCTATCCGCTAGGGATGACGACATTTCTTCACTTTTGAAGAAATGTGAGCTATTGTCTACTCAAATTGAAAACTTCAAATTGAGTAAGACCAAGGTTTTGGGATCCTCTACTTTGAAGGTAAAGAAACCAAGCTCTTTCCCTAGAAGCACCCAAATAAATTTTGTGGGGGAGCATTCTAGGGGGTTAGTCATATTTAAGTCTTCTTCTGGACAAAAATCAACTTTGAATACTAAGCCAAAGAAGAATCATGCATATATGTACACCTCATTGCATAAGAAGTCTATTCAAAAACCTATTGGTGTGAATGCTTCTTCATATGCTCATATGCATGATAAATCTACCCATAGGAAGAACTTACTTTGCTTGCATGCTAAACTTGATGCTAAATCTTTGCATGCTTCACATGTTCCTATGCATGGTAGAATTGCTTGTGTGAATGCATCTAATGATAGATCTCATGTTTCACACACGGGGCACGCCAATGTTTATGTTCCACCTCATAAGCGTGCATCCTAACCTCCTACTCATGCATTGACCAAACCTCTTCTTAAGAATCCCAAGTCACTTTCTTTGTGGATTCCTAAGAATGTTTCTAGGCTTGATAGGAATGCGTATATAGATTCATATGTGCGTAATGTTATATTTTCATATGACTATATACGGAAACCAAACTCCACTTTTGTTTGGTTTCCAACTTGCTAGCTCACTCACATTGTTATTCATTGCTTGGGTACCATGCTTGTATGTTTACATTGTGTACCCACATTTTTTGTGAGTGTGTCCATTACTCCCATGTTTTCATGTTTTGTATGATTATGGGGGAGTTTGGAATTTTTGCTTGCTAGCATTATATTTCCATTCATATGTCACATTGAATTTCATTTACATTATGTATGTGCATATGGGATGGTTATTTTTCTTGCCCTTGGATTTCATATTTGGCTATTACCCATCTTTTTGATATGCTAATGGGGGAGAGAAATAGGTTATGTAAAAATATACCTTGTGCGTGTTTATGCATTATTTTCAATTGGTATGTTTTTGCATAACAACCATCAATATGATTTGTGCTTTATATGTCTTTATTTTTTGCACATTTGCATATTGATTGGGGGAGTTTGTTAGCACATATTGTTTATTTCAGTGTTTATTATATTTTGACATAATGGATTGTCATCATCAAAAGGGGGAGATTGTTAGTTCTTGGTTTCAAGACTAACGTTGTTTTGATGATGATCAATACATTATGTTAGTGTGCTAATCATTCTTATGTTTTAGTCTCAGTTTATCTTAATGATGATATGTTGATGAGACAAAGTATAGTGCTTGGAGGATATTACATGGAATATCTTAAAGACCTCCAAGATTGATGGTGTGCTCAAGCTTGGATGAAGTCATGAAGATCATCTAATGAAGCCAAAGCTTGGAGCATGATGATGGATGGACATCTAGAGGAGCAATGATAAAGCTTGGAGCTTGATGAAGGGAAGCTCATCAAGGTGTGCCAAAGCTTGGAGATGATGGAGAGCATCAAGGCATAGTGAGCTTGATGACTTAGACTCTAGGAGATGCAATTTGTAATCCATGTAATTTCAATTACTTGCATTTCTCTTTTTGAGTCTAGGATTTTTGTAATGCCTTGATAGATGGTCATACTCTCATGCATTTGTATTTCACCATCTTAGTGAGCCTTAAGATTATCATAGATACCAACCCAATAGGTTCATCTTGCCCAAAGACTCATTTGGAGTCTCTGGCTCTCCTGCAGTCGCCTGCTGATGGTTTTACAGTCGACTGGGTGATTTCCAGTCGCCTGTCGAGCCTTCTACAGTCGATTGTGATGCACAGCTCAAGTCAACTTTTCTATTGACTCATCTTGAGCTTTTCGCATCAGTCGACTGATGTTCAATTTACAGTCGCCTGTGAATTGGTCGACAGTCGCATTGCGCTTCTTGTATTTTCTGGGCTTTTCCCATGTTGCAAGACAGTCGCATGTTGTTGTTTTTACAGTCGCTTGTATATTTACAGTCGCCTGTGAAATGGCCTTCAGTCGTCTGAAATATGCATCTCTCTCTGTCTTTTCTCCTTCTTATACTGCAGTCGACTGATGATGTTATTACAGTCGCCTGACTATAATACAGTGGACTGTATTATTGATATCAGTCGCCTGTGCGTAAACTGGAGAAGGAGTGCAGCTCTCTGTTTCTTGTCCGTCCCTGCTACACTCGCCTTCTGAAGGATATACAGTCGACTGTCTGCTTTTCAGTCGCCTGTGTAGTCTTCTACAGTCGACTGTCCTGGCTCAGATTATAGCCGTTGGGATATTTTCTAGCCGTTGATCAGTCGACAGTCTAATGATCATCAGTCGACTGTTTTTGCCGTAAACTGCCAAAATCTAGCCGTTGCAGAATTCTTCCCTTTGGGTTTTTGGCTGGTTTTATGGGTTCCTTGGGCTTCCTATATATTGGGATTGGCTTAGTTCATTTAGACTTCTTGAAAGGGTTAGGAAATCATAGAAGATCATTTCATCTCTTCTCTAAGCCACTCCTCCCCCATTCCCTCATTAGAGCTTCAATCTTATGCTATAGCATCTAAGCTCTAGGGAATTTCTCCAAGGGATTTCAATCTCATTCCTTTCTTGGAGATCATCTTTCTTCTCTTCATTTTCATACACTCAAGTGAGAAGTGTTAGGATTCATTCCTAGAAGAGAGAAAGATCAACAAGTGCAATCAAACCTAATCTCAAGCACTTGGCCATTCACTTGCATGCCTTCTTCATCGCATTGGTAAGACCATATCAAGGCATAGGTAAGTGTTATTACGTTTCACTTTTGTGATTCCACTAATTCTCTTTGTGGGAATTAGTTTATCTCTTTGTGAGATTATGATATTCTCTTTGTGGGAATAACTCTCTTTGTGTGAGTAACTCTCTTAGTGGGAGTTTAGTGTCCTAGTGTAGGGCTAATCCTAATTCTCTAAGTGGGAGTTAGTAATTCTCTTGGTGGGAGTTTGACCCCTGTGTAGGGTTGGTTGGGTCCTTGTGTAGGGCAAAATCCTCTTGGTGAGGTCTCTCTCTTTGTGGGAGTGTATCCCTTTGTGGGATTTGTATTCACTTCTCTTTGTGGGATTATAGTGGATACTGGTATGGCTAGATGTACCCAAGTTTTGGGGAAACATGGTAAAATCTCTGTGTTTGCGATTGTTGTTGTTGAGCACTCTGTTTAATTTCCGCTGCTTATTGTGCTGTAATTTTAGTAACTTTTAATTAAGCACTTTGCTTGCCATTACACTATTCACCCCCACTCTAGTGTGTGTGTAGCCCCGCAGGGTCCCTTACAGTTGGTATCAGAGCCTTGGTTTGGTGGCTTTTGCAAGCATGACTTCAAGTCTCAACAACATCCTCCCAAGTTCGATCCGGAGAACTAAAGTCAATGGAGGAGCAAAATGATCAATCACCTCAAGAAGAATAATCTCTTGGATGCGGTGACTTCGGATGTCTCAGATTCAAACTTCATGATGAACGTCCACGCCAAAAGAGCTTTGTGCATCTCCACGTGGGACCATGAAAATGAAGATGTTGGATGCATGGAGACGGCACATGAAATGTGGAGCTATCTTGAGACCAAGTACACCGGAGGCAATGAGATTGATTCAAGCGATGAAGAGGTATCATAAACTCAATCTACTTATGAGCATAATGATTTTAGTGATAAAAATTCTTTAATTGCTCATAAGTGTAGTGCAAATGATTTTCATGATGATTCTCATAATTGCACTTCTTTGCATGCTTCACATATTAATATGATTAAATCTTTGCATGCAGAGAAAGAATTTTTTCTTTCTCAAATTCGTGAGTTACGTGAGGAGAATGCTTCACTTAGTTGTACTCACGTTTCGGATTGTGACTCCGTCATTCTTGAGAGAGATTCTCAAATTGACGCTATGAGAAATGAGACATCGGCTCTCAAATCTCAATGTCTTGAGCTTAGCTCACATCTATCCACTAGGGATGACGACATTTCTTCACTTTTGAAGAAATGTGAGCTATTGTCTACTCAAATTGAAAACTTCAAATTGAGTAAGAACAAGGTTTTGGGATCCTTTACTTTGAAGGTGAAGAAACCAAGCTCTTCCCCTAGAAGCACCCAAATAAATTTTGTTGGGGATCATTCTAAGGGGTTAGTCACATCTAAGTCTTCTTCTGGACAAAAATAAACTTTGAATATTAAGCCAAAGAAGAATCATGCATATATGTACACCTCATTGCATAAGAAGTCTATTCAAAAACCTATTGGTGTGAATGCTTCTTCATATGTTCATATGCATGATAAATCTACCCATGGGAAGAACTTACTTTGCTTGCATGCTAAACTTGATGCTAAATCCTTGCATGCTTCACATGTTCCTATGCATGGTAGAATTGCTTGTGTGAATGCATCTAATGATAGATCTCATGTTTCACACACGGGGTACGCTAATGTTTATGTTCCACCTCATAAGCATGCATCCTCACCTTCTACTCATGCCTTGACCAAACCTCTTCTTAAGAATCCCAAGTCATTTTCTTTGTGGATTCCTAAGAATGTTTCTAGGCTTGATAGGAATGCGTATATAGATTCATATGTGCGTAATGTTATATTTTCATATGACTATATACGGAAACCAAACTCCACTTTTTTTTGGTTTTCAACTTGCTAGCTCACTCACATTGTTATTCATTGCTTGGGTACCATGCTTGTATGTTTACATTATGTACCCACATTTTTTGTGAGTGTGTCCATTACTCCCATGTTTGCATGTTTTGTATGATTATGGGGGGGTTGGAATTTTTGCTTGCTAGCATTATATTTCCATTCATATGTCACATTGAATTTCATTTACATTATGTATGTGCATATGGGATGGTTATTTCTCTTGCCATTGGTTTTCATATATGGCTATTACCCATCTTTTTGATATGCTAATGGGGGAGAGAAGTTATGTAAAAATATACTTTGTGCGTGTTTATGCATTATTTTCAATTGGTATGTTTGCATAACAACCATCAATATGATTTGTGCTTTATATGTCTTTATTTTGTGCACATTTGCATATTGATTGGGGGAGTTTGTTAGCACACATTGTTTATTTCAATGTTTATTATATTTTGACATAATGGATTGTCATCATCAAAAAGGGGGAGATTGTTAGTTCTTGGTTTCAAGACTAATGTTGTTTTGATGATGATCAATACATTATGTTTGTGTGCTAATCATTCTTATGTTTTAGTCTCAGTTTATCTTAATGATGATATGTTGATGAGACAAAGCATAATGCTTGGAGGATATTACAAGGAATATCTTAAAGACCTCCAAGAGTGATGGTGTGCTCAAGCTTGGATGAAGTCATGAAGATCATCTAATGAAGCCAAAGCTTAGAGCATGATGATGGATGGACATCTAGAGGAGCAATGATAAAGCTTGGAGCTTGATGAAGGGAAGCTCATCAAGGTGTGCCATAGCTTGGAGATGATGGAGAGCATCAAGGCATAGCGAGCTTGATGACTTAGACTCTAGGAGATGCAATTTGTAATCCATGTAATTTCAATTACTTGCATTTCTCTTTTTGAGGCTAGGATTTTTGTAATGCCTTGATAGATGGTCATACTCTCATGCATTTGTATTTCACCATCTTAGTGAGCCTTAGGATTATCATAGAATCCAACCCAATAGGTTCATCTTGCCCAAAGACTCATTTGGAGTCTCTGGCTCTCCTGCAGTCGCCTGCTGAAGGTTTTACAGTCGACTGGGTGATTTCCAGTCGCCTGTCGAGCCTTCTATAGTCGACTGTGATGCACAGCTCAAGTCAAATTTTCTATTGACTCATCTTGAGCTTTTCGCATCAGTCGACTGATGTTCAATTTACAGTCGCATGTACTCTTACAGTCGCCTGTGAATTGGTCGACAGTCGCCTGTGCGCTTCTTGCATTTTCTGGGCTTTTTCCCATGTTGCAAGACAGTCGCCTGTTGCTGTTTTTACAGTCGCCTGTATATTTACAGTCGCCTGTGAGATGGCCTTCAGTCGTCTGAAAGGCGTAAGTGCGAAATATGCATCTCTCTCTGTCTTTTCTCCATCTTATACTGTAGTCGACTGATGATGTTATTACAGTCGCCTGACTATAAGACAGTCGATTGTATTATTGATATCAGTCGCCTATGCATAAACTGGAGAAAGAGTGCAGCTCTCTGTTTCTTGTCCATCCCTGCTGCAGTCGCCTTCTGAAGGATATACTGTCTACTGTCTGCTTTTAAGTCGCATGTGTAGTCTTCTACAGTCGACTGTCCTGGCTCAGATTATAGCCGTTGGGATATTTTCTAGCCGTTGATCAGTCGACTATCTAATGATCATCAGTCGACTATTCTTGCCGTAAACTGCCAAAATCTAACCGTTGCAGATTTCTTCCCTTTGGGTTTTTAGCAGGTTTTATGGGTTCCTTGGGCTTCCTATATATTGGGATTGGCTTAGTTCATTTAGACTTCTTGAAAGGGTTAGGAAATCATAGAAGATCATTTCATCTCTTCTCTAAGCCACTCTTCCCCCATTCCCTCATTCGAGCTTCAATCTTATGCTATAGCATCTAAGCTCTAGGGAATTTCTCCATGGGATTTCAATCTCATTCCTTTCTTGGAGATCATCTTTCTTCTCTTCATTTTCATACACTCAAGTAAGAAGTGTTAGGATTCATTCCTAGAAGAGAGAAAGATCAACAAGTGCAATCAAAGCTAGTCTCAAGCACTTGGCCATTCACTTGCGTGCCTTCTTCATCGCATTGGTAAGACCATATCAAGGCATAGGTAAGTGTTATTTCGTTTCACTTTTGTGATTCTCCTAATTCTCTTTGTGGGAATTAGTTTATCTCTTTGTGAGATTATGATATTCTCTTTGTGGGAATAACTCTCTTTGTGGGAGTAACTCTCTTAGTGGGAGTTTAGTGTCCTAGTGTAGGGCTAACCCTAATTCTCTGAGTGGGAGTTAGTAATTCTCTTGGTGGGAGTTTGACCCCTGTGTAGGGTTGGTTGGGTCCTTGTGTAGGGCAGAATCCTCTTGGTGAGGTCTCTCTCTTTATGGGAGTGTATCCCTTTGTGGGATTTGTATTCACTTCTCTTTGTGGGATTATAGTGGATACTGGTGTGGCTGGATGTACCCAAGTTTTGGGAAACCAGGGTAAAGTCTCTGTGTTTGTGATTGTTGTTGTTGAGCACTCTGTTTAATTTCCGTTGCTTATTGTGCTGTAATTTTAGTAACTTTTAATTAAGCACTGTGCTTGCCATTACACTATTCACCCCCCTCTAGTGTGTGTGTAGCCCCGCAGGGTCCCTTACAAATTTGGACAGGAGAAATTGGATATATATTATACAAAAGAGGGATGTTATCAAGAGAAATTGGATAAGAGAATTTGGACAAGAGAAATTGGATATCTATTATACAAAAGAGAGATGTTATCAAGAGAAATTGGATAAGAGAATTTGGACACAAGAAATTGGATAAGAGAATTTGGACAAGAAAAATTGGATAAGAGAATTTGGACAAGGGAAATTGGATAAGAGATAAGATTTTGAGGGATAAGAGAGGAGGTGGAGAATTTTGCACATACAACCCCGGTTTTTGTATTTTTACCACTGGACCCTCCACACATAGCCACACTTTTTATTCAGCCCCCCTTCCAACCATTTTTCCAGTCCACGTGCCCATGTGCACTATGACAAGGATATTGATTGACATGTAGCCTAGGTTTGGTCACCTCATTATGGTGGGGCCCACTTGGTGGAAGGTAGGATTGTGGGCCCACCTGGCATTTTTTGCACTATACCACCTGGCTTTCTCCCTTTTACTCCAACGATACCCGCACACACACCCACACTTCTCCCTTTTTTTGGTTGTGCGCGGGTTCTGTCTCCTCCCGACGATACCTCCCACACTCTTCTCTCTCTTCTGTCGGTTGTACGCATGCACCGCATCCTGTGTTTGGGTTTTTCTTCGATCACCGTGAATCTTTGTCCTACTATGACAAGATGACTAGGAAAAGGGGGTTATGACTAGGACAATGGGGTGATGACTATGATTTTGTTTGTGTTTTTATGTGTTTTGAGGGAAATTTGAATTTTGTTTGCAGGTGATGGCACCTTGTTGGAGGAAATTTTTTTGGTCACATCATTTGGTTGCAGGTAACATCACGTTGCTAGAGGGAAATATTGGAGGGAAATTGTTGGAGGTAAATATTTGCCAAAAGAGGGATATTATCAAGAAAAATTTGATAAGAGAATTTGGACAAGAGAAATTGGATAAAAGATGAGATTTTGAGGGATAAGAGAGGAGGTGGAGAATTTACTCAGAATTGCTCAGCGCACACAACCACTCAAAACTCAGAATTGCTCACCGCACACAACCACTCAAAACCCAGAATTGCTCACCACACACAACTACTCAAAACCCAGAATTGCTCACCGCACACAATCATTTTTTTCCAGTCCACGTGCACATATGTACGGGTTATTTGTAAGGAATTTTGCACATACAACCCCGGGTTTTGTATTTTTTCCGCTAGACCCTCCTTACACACCCACCCACACTTTTATTCTCCACCCTTTTCGACCATTTTTTTCCAGTCCCCACGTGCACATGTGCACGGGTTATGACTATATGTATATAATAGCGAAACTATGAATGATATAGTAAGATGCATATACATATGTACAGCTACATTTGGATGTGTACCATAAGTGGTGTGTGATATATACTGATTTACCAGTGGTGTGTATATCTGCATAAGAAAGTATATCAGGTTATACAATGTTGTTGTGTATATATATGTATATACATATATTGTGTATGATCTGTGTAGGATATGAAGATGGGAATGAGTGTGTAATGTGTGGATAAGATTTAATGTATATAGATATTACATGTGTATACATGTGTGTATATGTATATATTATTGGTGTACTTCTTGTGGTATGGTAAAAGTATAGTGTTGAATATATATACAATTATATTGCTTTGAGTATATATACATATTCTGTTTAAGATATATGAATTAAATGTTTACATGTATGTATGTATATTGGTGTGGGTATATAGATAGATGAATATAGAACTACATACAAAATATTGGATATGGATATAAATGTATATATCCTTATATGTAGAGTGAGTATGTATTGGTAAGATAGTATACTATACACATGTAACCCAATATTTGGTATGCATATAAATGTCTTAACATTTGACATATGTATTGATATATGATTATACATTATTGTATAGTGTATGTATATGGTGGTGTTAACCATATTGTATGTATCTTGGAGTTATATATATATATATATATATATATATATATATATATATATATATATATATATATATATATATATACCATTTGATAACTTTTTTGAATTCTAGGGTTGAATAGGACAAGATAAAGAGTGGCTGAGATTTGGTCTTGGTAAATCAACGGTTGAGATTGGATTTTGTGAAAATTTTGATGGAAAAAGTGTCTTGGGAACCAAAACTTTGAAATTAGAAGTGTCTTGGGAAAGATTGTGGAGATTAAATTTGGGGGGAAAGTGCTTTGGGAAACTAAACTTTGAAATTAGAAGTGCCTTGGAAAGATTGTGGAGAATAAATTTGGGGGGAAAAGTGCCTTGGGAACATAAACTTTGAAATTAAAAGTGCCTTGGGAAAGATTGTGTATAAGCATGATATATTAAATTAAACAAAATAAAAAATTTAACGTAAAACAATTTAGCGGAACAACAAATTAGTGTAAAAATACCCTGAGGTTTGGCGCCCGCGGAATTTTTTTACGCTTATTTGTTGTTCCGCGCCTAAGGCGCGGGCGCCAAATTTGTTGTTAGACACCGAATTTGTTGTTAGATGCCGAAGGCGCCTGCGTTGAATTTGTTGTTCCGCGTCGAAGACACCCGCGTCGAAGGCGACCGTGCCACTAAATATTTCTACGCTAATTTGTTGTTCCCGGGAGAAATCTTAAATGATCTGTGCCCGCGGACACGAGTTATGACTAGTTTATATATATAGTAGTGAATCGGTGTATATTTATGTATGTCTGTGTGAACCTGTGTAAAAATATGAAACTATTGTAAAATTATTTGTATGGATATATGCGGTGTCTCTATTATAATAAATATAAACTTGTGAATAACATTGCCTATTCTATATGTATCATGTGAATATGATCTACATACATATGTTTGTATAATTATAAAAATGCTTATATGAGTTAAGGTGTATGGATACTTGGATACATATGTGAATGTTGAGGGTAGTATACGTGCGATGTATGTATCCATATAAGAAACTTATAGTAATGTGTGTGAATATTAATGTTATATGGGTAGGAAGACCCTTAGATCTATTCCTAGACTCCTAACCTAAGAAAGTCCGAGGGCGGACATTATTTTTAAGTTTGGTAGAATGTAATTGCCCCAAATCTTATATACGTGTATTAATACATTTTCATGGGACATATAAATATGTATATACATTTTAAATATTTTCATGATTTTTCTTTAATTTTTGTGATGCCAAAATTATTTTAATAATTTTTTAAAAGCATCATTTGGGTTTAGTAAATGAAGTATATGATGGAGATACAAGTATATGAGGGGGTTTATGGTAATAAAGGGTATATCTATTTTCTTAAAAACTATAATTCCTAAAAAAAGCCTAAGGAAGCGACGTTGGCCAGTAAGGTGGCAACTTACCCTTGTAACTCACCTAACTCTAGCCATATGTCAAGCTAAGAGAAAATGGAGAGGGTGATGAGGATTTCAGAGGGATTAAAAAGAAGAAAAGAGAAAAAGATCACTCTTCTCCCAGCTTACGTACACCTGCTGCCATCGTTCTTCAACCCAAAACCAATTAACCCACCTCCGACCCAAAACTCGTTAAGGAGAAAGAAGGAAACTAGAGCTTCAGATGGTCATCAAGGAGAAGAAGGGCCCCAAAAACTCTAGGTGGACTTACAGACGTAGGATTCTAACTTATTAGATAGGGTTCATTTTAAATGAGTCAGATTTTTCCTGTTTCGTCGTTGCCAGAATCGACAACAGTCCAAAATTCCCTCTCACACGACCGTATGGCAGTTCCATACGGCCGTGTGCCATAAGAACCCCCTTATGCCTTGGAACCACACGGCCGTATGGATTAAATCCATACGGCCATGTGAATCATCCTTTCCCATAGTCGTATGCTCTTTTTTCCATACGGCCGTGGGCCGTATGGAATAAACCATACGGTCGTGTGGCCTAATTGTCCCATTCTGTTGTTGTGTTTTATTTTAGCCTCTTTCCTAAAATATTCAAAAATTCATAACTCTTGATAAAAAAACTCCATATTTGATGACTCAAGATGTTTTGGAAAGGTAATGAAGTTAGCTACAATTATTAAGAGAAAGCAAAGCCTAATTCTGACTGTAGAATGTAGATAGGTGTAAAGAGATGATTTGTAACATAGTGTCAGTTTTAGGTAGATTTTACCACACTGCGGTAAAAATGCCATAACTCTTCCGACAGATCTCCAACTTCTATGATCTAGGACAATATGGAAAGCTAACTAAATTATCTATAACTTTTATGTTTTAACTAAAAGCTAAATATAACGGCACATGCCTGATATATGCTGATAAATCTGGGGGACAGATCCAGACCAGAATCTGGAGCTGCTTCATTATTGCTTTTCTTATAGATAAATTGCCATGTTATGAATGTTATTTATCTGGTTATAATTCATCTATTGGCAAGCGTATCTATGTTGTGAAAGGAACACCATGATGTTGTAATTATGTTTCATATGCAAGTAGGAATGCCCTGTTACATTATTTAAAATAATGATGCAATGAAATATTGTTTAACCCACCATGTTGAAGCATTGATTCCCATGATGGTGTTGCTATAATAATCATGTTATAAATATGTTTAAAAGCATGAAATCCATGATTCACCTTGTAATGTAAAAAGGGAAAAGAATGTATGTTGTTATTTTGTGATCTTCATCAGAAATTGAAAAAGGAAAGGAAATATATGATAACCATGAATGGATATGAAAAGATATCCATGAGAAATGAGAAAGCGGCGTTGAGACCACTAAAGTCACAATGTTATGAACTACTGAAAATAAGTGTGAGAATGAGAACAAGAATATGAAGTTCTCGATCTATTCAGAAATGGGTGAGACTTTAGATATGGGTTTTGGGGGGATACATGTAAGAAATAGGTCTTAAGGAGCAGACACAGCTGAGGCTCCCATTTGCACTCCTGAGCGAAGGAGTTCGCTAAGTGTGGACATAGATTGATTCTCACTCGCACTATCGTGAGTAGGCAGTGGGGTGGACAGAGTTAGAGAGGCCGGTGATGTACTCGTGATGCACTATAACGGTAAATGATGGTTTGCTCCGTTTCCACTGAAAACCTGAGATTTATCACTCCCTTATAAGGAGTTACAAGAGGCCCCTCCAGTGCTTGTGACGCTGGTTGAGGTACCACATTTCACCCAACATGGGTGAAATCTAGCTCCTTAAGTGTCCTATTTACACGGGTTTCCAAACATGTGAAGTGATAACTGAAAGTAATTGCCTTTTAATTATAACTGATGTTGCCTCATGTTTACTTGTTTCTATGTTACTTTAATGTAGTTAACTCATGCTGATCCATTCCATTGTTTACTTTAATGTTACAACTACAAGTTAACATGTTCCTTTGCTTACCTCCAGCACTTCCATGTCATAATATGGTTACTTATGCATGTTTTTCCCAAGTTCTTCTTTAATACTTGCTTGTCATGTTGTGAATACTTTTGTAAGCATTGTGACCTTTTCTTGTTAGATCACCCTTCCTAGATAGGTAGTCCGGTCCTAAACTGGGTCCTACCTAGCTTAGTTAGGAATCCTACTGGGTCACGTGTTGACGTGTCCCATTTATTTTTCCAGGTTTAGGAACAGAGCTAGACACAGGAGCTACTCAGAGATGAAGACTCAGAGGATAGTTTGGTCCAGTTGTACGTCCAAGGATAGTTAGTGAGCGAGTTGTGCTTGTGTACAGAGTGTGAGTGTTTTCCTTTGGGGTTCTTTGGGGGATTTTCTTGTCAATTTCTTTTGTACTCAGTTCAGAGATGGTGTATGTAAAAGAAGTATCAATAAAATGAATGTTTGTACTTTTGTTTAGTTCTTTGTATTATTTCTGTGATGGAACTTTACTTGTACTTCCCAGTACGTGCACAGTGACCTGCAAATTTCTTTTTACTCCCTTCCTTCTTCTCTTTCTACGTAACACTCGTTGATCTAGGAATACCTGGGACGGATTCCTTTCCATGTATCCTAGAGAGCGGGTCGTTACAGTTGGTGGCACATGCAGGTCTCCACACTGCGGCATGTGTAAGGTAGTACGTGTAATGTTCCATAGAGGTAGTTGCGTTTTAAGGTGGGTAAGTGACCAACTTTAGATAGAGCCCTAACTTTAGGAAGTCCGAGAAACGGAATTCCTGGGAGGTGGATAAGATTAATAATTGTGTAAGTATGTGGCATTTTACCTTATGTATACAAAGTTAGTATGTGGATGAACTATAAGATATAAAAGACTATTTACACTGATAGTATGAACATTAGGTACAAGTTCATAAATGGAATTGTATGTACTACTTACGTGCTATTATATGTATTATGGGTATAATAGTGTAATGTATGTTACATATAGATATATGGTGATAGGTATATGATGACATATACTATGCATACGAATGACTAAATGATTGTATGTCTGAGTGTAAGGGTTTATACATAGATGATTGAGTGATATAATTGTGTATGGTTATTTACTACATGTATGGTGTAGGATGTCCGAGTGTGTACATAAGGGTGTATGTACTTACTATATGTGTAATAATATTTGAATATGCTCATTTTACATATATATGCTGGTGAAGTGTTGTATGAATTGAATATGACGTATGTGATAATACATATACTTACAATTGATATTAAGTACCCTTTTTGGTGATAGGAGTATTTATAGATAGATGTGTTCTTGATTGTATACTAGTAATTATATCCAGGTGTACATAGGTATAACTATATAGCTATATATGTATGAGTATAAGTATCTAGAGGAGTATGGATATAATTGGATGTCTATATTTATATCTGAAGTATTTGTGTATATAAGTATTAGTGTATAAATAAATTCATGATATGTGTGCTAGTATTTGGATGTTTGCTTGTAAGTTTAAGCAGGGGTATAGTTAGATATATACGAGTGTATAATAGTATATATGAAAATAAATATATGTATATAATAGTGAAACTATGAATTGATATAGTGAGACGTTATACATATGTATAGCTACATTTGAATGTACCATAAATGGAGTGTGATATATACTGGTTTACCAGTGGTGTGTATATCTACATTAGAAAGTATATCAGGTTATACAATGTTGTGGTGTATATATATGTATATACCTATATTGTGTGTGATCTATGTAGGATATGAAGATGGGAATGAGTGTGTAATATGTGGATAAGATTGTATGTATATAGATATTATATTTGTATACATGTGTGCGTATGTATATATTATTGGTGTACTTCTTGTGGTATGGTAAATGTATAGTGTTGAATATATATATACAATTATACTGTATTGAGTATATATACATATTCTGTGTAAGATATATGAATAAATGTTTACGTGTATGTAAGTATATTGGTATGGGTTTATAGATTGATGAATATAGAACTACATACAAAATAGTGGATATGGATATATGGATATATGCTTATATGTAGAGTGAGTATGTATTGGTAAGGTAGTATACTATACACATGTGACCCAATATTTAGTATGCATATAAATGTCTTAACATTTGACATAGGTATTGATATATGATTATACATTATTGTATATTGTATGTATATGGTGGTGATAACCATATTGTGTGTATCTTGGAGTAAGATAGATATATATGTATGGATATCTGCTATGTCTATTGGTTGACCGCGAGACGTGCACAATCCAAGTGTAATGCACACGTTCACCTCCCAAGCGTAGGAGTGTCAATGAAATAAAAATAACTGGTGAGTACCGGGTCGGATCACAGGGACAAGTCGTTCTATATTCACAAAATTGATCGATAATGAAAGGAAATAGTGTTTTACAACCACCTCGCTAACGGTGGATGAGTGTGTGAAAAGTGTGAAGAAATATAAAATTCTAACCTAAGTGGGTAGGGTTGGAGAGCCAAAGGGGATTTAGGATAGCTAGGCGAGGAGAATGGGTTGTGGGTTCATTAAGGTTGGCGTTAATTAAGCTCTAATTACCGCGTATAACTCAATTGGTCATTCGGCTAAGGAAGCCCAATCGGAGAATTTAACATTAAAGGACATCACAAATAGCAATAGGGATGGATATATTATCATGCCACTAATCAAATTAGGAGCATGGATTCATCTCGAATTGTGCCCTCTCGGGACTTAACCATTTAAAGTGTGCCCTAATTACAGATCCAACATTAGCAAGAAATTGAGCAAGAGGAAATTAGGGCAAAGATTAACAACCAACCCAATGAATCACAACCCAAACCATTCAATGCTACTCTATCATCATGAAACAAACGATGGAATTTTCATTCACAAATTCGTCCAAATTCATTACAATAAAGAGATATCAAAATTACAAAAAGGGTTAGAGAGATATCACCCAAGATCTCCTTAGAATGAAGCCTTCCTTCCACCTATTTGCTCCTCCTCCAAGCTCTCCAAGCTCCCATGGCCTCCAAGCCTTAGCAATGGCTTTGGGGAAGAAGAAACCCCCAAGAACCCTAAAAAAATATCTAAAGACAGTAGCTCAAAACCAAAAAAAACGAACTAGACTCAAAAAAATCGCACAGGCCATCTTAAAACACATTGCGGGTCGGGTTTCTCCAAGCGCCCGCTGCCCGCATGCTCCCGAAGCGCAGCGCGCTTGCTGTATGTGAAGCGGGGCCGGATCGAGTCGGATCCAGCCCCGAAAAGCCTCAGCGCCCGCAAGCAGCGGGCGCTGCTTGATCATTTTGGGGGCACGTACAAATCGCGTGCCCCCCGCTGCCTGCGCGCACGCTGTGTTAATTTTTTAATTTTTTTTATTTGAAGTGCTGCGGGCTGAAGCGGGCCGACCAGCACGGGGGTTTTTTTTAAATTATTGCACAGCGGCGGGCCAAATTCGGAATGTGAAAATGGGCCGGCCAGCGGGCTGACCCACAGCCTGGGATTTTTATTTTCTCTTTTTTATAGAAATTCCAGAATGGCTCTCTAGCTTCCAAAAATTCTCCAAAATAGCTAAAAATCCCAGAAAAATTCCAGAAAATTCTGGAAAATCCCCAAGACTTACAGGAGTATCTGAAAAATAGGAGAAGTAAAAATTAGTTTATAAAACACACATTTTATGTATAAAAAGAGATTAGGCGTTAATAATCCAAGATATCACGAAAACACATGTATCAACGCCAAATTAAACATGATATACACATAAAATGCCCAGAAATAGGGGGGAATATACAATTTATATCCCGAATCACACACCCCAACTAGCTTTTTGCTAGTCCCTAGCAAAATATACGAAAAATTCGGATAAAATTGAAAACATGCACCAAATCAAGATATTCTCATGGCACACCCAAATGATGTTCCCAACTGATTTCAAAGCCAATATACCCAATGTATGAAAATAAATAACAAATGACAATCTCCTCAATCTAATTCAAAGAAAAGTAAGGAAATAAGCACCGTATCGCATGTGTCGGGAAAATATCACGATGTCAAATTTTCAAATTTTCATGGAAATGGCCAAAACAAAATAAATTCCTCTAAGTAGTGGGAGATGAGATTGCATCACTCATGTTGCTTATTCTTTCATTATTCATTCATTTTTTCTTTTCTTTTCTTTTCTTTCTTTTTTTTGTTTTTGATGTTTATATTTTGCATTCACGCGATAACGCTATGAAATGCAAACACGACCACATTTGCATACACGCGATGACGCTATATAGGCAAGGGGATGGAATAATACCCTAAATCTCATCTTTGGCGTCCTTCCCAATGTTTCGTGGGGTACCGGCTACTCGATTTGATTAGAAAGAAACATTCACTTATACTAACTTTCTTTTTCTCATTCCAACATGAATTAACAACTCATCTACCCATTCCTTAGAAGAAAACAAAGAATATACAAATTGTCCACACCCAATTCAATCAAAAACTACACCATTTATCCCAACACATGCAATCGCTTACACCAAACTTTTCCCAAATTATTTCAAAGAGATATCACGACGTATAAAGTAGTTTCATACATGGCATATTAACATTTGACTCCAAATTGGAAAAGAAATGAAAACAAGCCAATCAAAAATGGAAGAAGTTGATACCAAACTGATAATCCGAAAAAATTGCATGGCATTAAAGAATGTAGGGACTACATAAAGCAAGCGGCGTATGGACAAGGAGGCCAAAATATGATATGCAATGAAAATCATGGGATGAGGCGAAACATGGAGGGATCTCAAATTAAAAAAAAAATTTAACACCAAAATCCTAACAATCCTAAAGATTCTAACACTCTCCCCCCAACTTAAAATAAGCATTGTCCTCAATGTTGGGAGAGTACTAGATCTCACAAAAGATCCTACAATAGAAAAAAAAACAACGAAAGCAAACATGCAAAGCAAACTAACTAACTTTTTATTTATTTATACTACGTAAAGGAAGGAATACACCTTAGCAAAAGGCGGATCTCGGATGTATAACGGTGGTGGCAACTGCTCGATCATATCCTTTCGCTCCTCCGCGAGCGTCGCCACGTCCAATGCCCTACCTCCATTGTGGGCATTAATGGCAAGCGACACAACCCCAAGCATCTCCTTGTGATGGGTTCCTGTCAAATAGGGTGTAGGAAAAAATGCCCTCAGATCATTTGTATTTGATGCAAATGAAAATTTAAGCCTAGATAGGGACTAATTTGGATATGATGCAAAAGAGATTAAATGTGTCTTAAATTGTTTAAGACTATATTTAATTAAATAGACGCGTTGAAAAGGTTACCTAGATGACGGGATCGTCCCGCTCTAAACGCAGGTTCAAACCGCGTCAAAAACGGAGTCCAAATGACAAGTTATAGCCAAAACAAGTCAGCCCAAACTGTTGGGCTGAAACCAGGGAAAATGGAGGCCCACCAAGCCCGAATTTTTTGGTTAGGGTTTTTTGAAACCTGGGATTTTCTTGACGGCTACGTTTCTAAGAGAAGCATGACTTTTTGCTATCTTTGGACAATTGTTTGAAGGGTCAAACGGACTCGGATTGACAAGCCGTTTTTTCCTACGCGTTCACCGTTGAACCCTCTTCGATTTGGTAGGTTGTACCAACATTGAAGCTCAACGTTGAGGGAGTTAAAATTCTAGGAAGTTTGCCCTTTGTGAAAGGCAAACTAACTTGATTTAATTAATCCCAAATTAATAGTCCCACCTCGGTTGTGGAGAAAAGGGGAGAGTCAGCCGCCTCTATAAATAGATGCCCTCCCCCTTCCTCATAACTCGTCCCAAGCTCTAGATCTGAGCGGCTCTCAAAAATGTTGGAGCACGCTCGGATCTAGGCTTAAATTAATATTTCTCCTCTCCCTATAAATTTCTGCCTTGCTCCTGAGGGCTCTAGCAAAGCCGCAAAGGAGTTCGGATTCAGATCCGAAATCTAGGCGGAGGTTTCACTCGCGTGAAACTTTCTGGAGCAAGTGGTTGGCTCGGCGACCAGAAGTTGCTGGGATCGGCGCAAGCGTTTGCTGGGATCGTAGCGGCTAATGCGGGAAGGGCAATTGATTGCCTTCGGTAACACTTTTGCTGCAAGGCAAGAGTTACGGGTATGTTGAGTTTTCTCAACCGTAGTTTTAATTAATGTGCATTATTTTAATTGTAGTAGCTACAGTAGTTAATTAGATAGTAGTATCCTCAGGGGTTGGTCTGGACCCAACCCCGGGATAGTAGCATTTTCTTGGCTTGGGTTTTATGCAGATAGGGCTAGTTTATATAAAATGTTTATATAAATTTTTCCTCTTTATTTTCTCTTCCGCTGCGTTATTTTGTGCAAGGTTTTTCGGCCTTCGCTCTCAAGTAGGGCGAAGGACGGACAATGCACTAGTCGAAAGAGAGCCCTTGGACCTCGAAAACCCTTCAGTGGTATCAGAGCCAGGCTACATAGACTATCTATATACTGCTTTTATGAAATGCATGTGATTAAAACTTGAAAGTTTTCTATGCATTTTTTCTAACTATGCGATGGTTTTATGCATTAAAGCTTGTAGTTAGTCTTGCACTAATTATATGTTGGTTTTCAAATTTTTCGAAAATTGTTTTGAAAACCAAGATTAGATCTTTTTAATTATGTGATAATTAATGACTTTATGTTTCTTTTGCTTTTATATGATAATTGCTAAAAGAAAGACTTGTTGGGTTAGCCATTAAAATTCATTTAAATCTCTAATTTGATTAAATTTAAATGACTAGCTTTGGCTATGTTTTAAAATGTTGTTCACAATATTTTAAATAACACATCCTAATGAATGATTAGGATTGTCCCTTGTTTGTTGAAATTTTTTTGATGTGATTTATTAAAATCTTATAGTTTATAGGATTCTAATAAAAGTTATGAAACACATCCTAATAATTTTGAATTATAGGTTATAACTAGTTGATAGGATTAACTAGTTAAATAAATCATAACAACCAGATTAAATCAATATAACACATTTTTATCATTAGCACTTTCAATGGAGAATGGTATGGTTAGGTAGTTAGGGAAGGTGTTGTGGATCGACTCAGCTTTGTTGGGCGCAAGTGATCCTGCCCGGCCCTAACCCTGGTCATGCCCGCTTGTACCGCAAAGTTGCTAATAATAAAATGTGTTAGTTTTGGTTATATCTAGTCAACGCGTTATAAATCTTATTAAGATTAATTCGTATCCCTCCTTGATTTTGGAGCTTGGTAACTCAAAGAAGACAATTATAGTTGTTGAGTCTCCTCAAGCTATGACATGTTTTTCTTTAAGGAACAAACTCCAACATACATGTGATGTAGTCTAGACTTGACCCAAATCGATACGTTGGGTCTCCTCGAGCATCGATCTAAGTCAAATCTGGACACGAAATCAAGGGTCTGACTAGACCAGTCATTATGGTTTGTTGAGTCTCCTCAAGATCATAAGTGACTATGGGTAAAAATCGAAAGGAAGTCACATGTGATGTGATTGACTAAGAGTTAGTCTACCAATCATGGAACCAATCAACTTGTTGAGTCTCCTCAAGGTTGTGAGGTTCATGATGATTGGATCCCTCTTTCACTATATTTTAAATATTAAAATTCGTTCATTTCAGAGAATGATCGTAAAATAGTGGGAGACCATAGTTAATTAAAAACCATATTAACTATATTATTTTATCATGAATTACACTAAATTAATTCTATGTCTTTTGCAGCATGAAATCGAATATGAATCTTATCCTGAATAATAAATTGACTGGTTTAAATATTGATTGCTTAGAAAACTCTGGGCTTAACGGAGAGAAGAAAAGACATATTGATGTCTCGACTTCTAAGGTATTAGTTATACAGAGTATAGTCCTTTCTGTAACTTCTAACGCATGGTTATTGGATACTGGTGCGGGTACTCATATTTGTAATTCTTTACAAGGTATGAGCACATTTAGAAACTTAAGAAAAGACGAAATAGTTCTTCAAGTCCGTAATGGAGCTAATGTAGCTGCTAAAGCTATAGGAGACCTAAAGCACACCTTGGCAAATGGTGCCACATTGTTTTTGAAACAAAGTTATTATATACAAAATTTCCTATGCAACGTTATTTCCATTTCGGCTTTGGCCAAAGACGGATATAAATTTACCATTGATGAATCTGTTATGAACATTTTCTTTAATGATAAATTGCTAGGATTTGGAACAATGAATAATGGTGTATACACTCTGTCTAATGACGTTGTGTTAAGTGTTAACACACGAAAACGTAAGGAATCTAGTTTTAATGAAACTTTCCTTTGGCATTGTAGAATAGGCCATATCGGAGAAAAAAGACTTAGCAAGTTACATAAAGAGGGGTCTCTTGACCTCTCGAATTATGAGTCGTTCGACACTTGCGAGTCTTATCTCAAAGGTAAAATGGCTAAAACTCCCTTTGCGGGTCAAGGGGAAAGAGTTAGTGAACTCTTGGGTCTAGTACATTCTGATGTATGTGGACCAATGTCTACTTTAGCGAAAGGAGGTTATTCATACTTTGTTACATTTACTGATGATCACTCTAGGTTCGGACATGTGTTCTTGATGAAGCACAAGTCTGATACATTTGAGCGATTCAAAGAGTATCGTAACGAAGTTGAAAAACAGACGAGCAAAAGTATTAAAATTCTTCGATCTGGTCGAGGAGGAGAATACTTGAGCCATGAATTCCTTGCGCATCTAAAAGAGAATGGGATTCTCTCTCAGATCACTCCTCCTTACACACCTCAACATAATGGTGTGTCAGAGAGAAGGAATCGTACCTTGTTAGACATGGTTCGATCAATGATGAGTGACTCTGAGTTACCTATCTCACTTTGGGGCTATGCCCTAGAAACTGCTACCCATATCCTTAATAGAGTTCCATCTAGATCCGTGCCAATGACACCATATGAGATATGGAACGGGAAGAAACCATACCTTAAGCATATTAAGGTATGGGGTTGTCCTGTGTATGTCAAGAAGCTTAATCCAGATAAACTGGAGGATAGGTCTGTTATGTGTAGATTCATTGGGTATCCTAGTCACTCGACGGGACACATTTTCTATCACCAGGAACAACAAAAGATTGTTGTGTCCAAACACGCCACCTTTCTTGAAAAGGAATTCCTTGTGAAGGAGTCTAATGGCGAGGTAATAGAACTGGACGAAAGTCTAGAGACTGAATCAACACATGAACAGATCGCGGAACCAGTGGGAGAGGCAGAGCCTAATGCTCCTGAAGAAATTATTAGGAAGTCAAATAGGATTCCTCGAGCTCCAGAAAGATACTACGGATTTCTCGTAGATGGAGGAGTTGAGGATAGCATCTTAGTTGAAGATGATCCTATTAGCTTCCAAGAAGCCATTCAGAGTAAAGACTCTAAGAAATGGCTGGATGCAATGAAATCTGAGATGGATTCCATGCACATTAATAAAGTTTGGACTTTAGAGAATGTGCCCAAGGGAAGTGTTCCTATTGGCTGCAAATGGATCTTCAAAAGGAAGATCGATGCAGATGGAAAAATAGAAATGTACAAGGCTAGACTTGTTGCGAAAGGTTATCGTCAGATTCTATGTGTAGATTATGACGAAACTTTTTCGCCCGTAGCCATGCACAAATCCATCTGGATCGTACTTGCTATTGCTGCCTATCACAACTACGAAATCTGGCAGATGGATGTAAAAACTTCATTTCTAAATGGTGATTTAGAAGAGCATATTTACATGTCTCAGCCGGAAGGTTTCAAAGTCAGTGGGAGCAAAGGGAAAGCGTGTTGATTGCATAGATCCATTTATGGATTGAAGCAGGCATCCAGGAGCTGGAACATCCGATTTGATAATACGGTCAAAGAGTTTGATTTTATTAAAAATGAAGATGAGCCATGCGTTTATAAGAAAACCAGTGGAAACAATTTAGTCATCCTCGTACTTTATGTTGATGACATTCTCTTAATAGGTAACAACATACCAATGTTGAAGTCTGTTAAGGATTGGTTATCAACTAACTTCTCCATGAAAGATTTGGGAGAAGCATCCTACATACTAGGTGTGAAGATCTATAGAGATAGACCTAAAAGGATGTTAGGACTCTCCCAATCTAGGTACATTGATACTGTGTTAAAACGGTTTAACATGGAAAACAGTAAAGGTGGGTTTATACCCGCAAATCACGGAATAAGTCTTTCCAAGAAGATGTCTCCAAAGACTGACTTGGAAAGAGAACGCATGAGCAATATTCCATATGCTTCGGTAGTTGGATCGATCATGTATTCCATGATATGTACCAAACCTGATGTCGCTTTTGCACTAGGTGAAGTAAGTCGATATCAGTCTAACTATGGAGAAGAACACTGGAAAGCAGTCAAGACGATTCTCAAGTACTTGCGAAGAACAAGAGATCTAGTTTTGATTTATGGAAGTGAAGAACTCAAGATTGAGGGCTTCACTGATTCCAGCTTTCAGAGTGACGTAGATGACATCAAATCAATTTCAGGATACATTTTCACTCTCAACGGATGTGCAGTGAGCTGGAGAAGTTCAAAGCAAGATATCGTTACTGATTCAACTATGGAGGCCGAATATATAGCGGCCAATGATGCAGCAAAGGAAGCTGTCTGGATTAGGAAATTTGTGAGCCAGCTAAGAGTGGTGCCTACTGTTATAGATCCAATACCGTTGTATTGTGATAACAATGCCACAATGAGCTTGGTCAAAGAACCCAGATTCCACAAGAGATCCAGACACATTCTTCGAAAATATCACATGATACGTGATATTGAGAGGAGGAAGGACATAGAAATCCTCAGAGTCTCGTCTGAAGAGAATTTAGCTGATCCATTTACAAAGGCCCTTACACGTGATCGTTTGGAGAAACTAATGTGTAAAAGCGGTATGAAATACCATAAAGAGTGGGCCTTGTAGTGAGTGGTAGATGTTTTGAGAGTTGTATGCCTATGAGGCACATTGTCTTGAAAAAACATCTTATTCATGAATAAAATAAATTTATTGGTATCAAATTATCTTTGTGCATTTGTGATATCTTATATACTTAGATAATTTTCTTAGACTTACAGCAAGGTATACACTTATCTTGATGGAGATCACGATTATGAGAAAGTGTTTTTACCGATTGGAGCTTAAAGTCTTAAACAGGTTCGTGGTCATTGATATGTCGAGAAGAGGATATCAACACATCGATAAGACCATTGTGTCTTTGTATTCACTATAGATTAGTAACGATGAACTCGTAATCGTTTGACTTGGTGAAGTCAGAAACAAGACACATGTGCTCATTAGAGAATTAGTTCACTGAACGACTCATAAAAGGTTATCATTTGGTTAAACTTAATTTAAAATGTCAATGTTAACTTTTAGTGTTGATAGGCAAGTTGGTCCTATGACTTGAGGACATTGAACAAACCTGCATATGAATGGTGTCACTTAGATCATTTTCCTAGCTTCAAGGCTTTACTTGTCAAAAGGATTTTGGTTGGGTGGCACTTGAAGCGTGTGAGGGGAGTTGTGTCTAAGAAAGGATTCGTCTCTCTCATTAAGGAGAGTTAGTGCTGTATGTGTTGGTTCGGTGCTTTAGTGAAAATCTTTGATCAAAGTATGTTGAAAGAAGTTCAACATGTATTTAACTAAAGACCGATGTAACTGACCGGTTTCAAGTTGGTGGGGTTGACATGTTACCATACCCTAAACTTGAATAAACAACATAGTCTTGACGAAAGGATTAAAACTGCGGTATTCATCACGGATACAGTCTTGGTAGTCCCGATGATTTTTTATCAATGGGTTAAACCACATAATTATGATGCCGAAACAGGGATGGCAACTACTGCTCATGGTCACTGCCGTCTAGGGTCACGAACCCAAACCTGTAGTAGGGTCAGGCTGTAGGGTCTCACACAGAGTGTGATCTTCGTCTAGTAATAGGTAGAAATTAGTTAGGGAGAATAATTTGCATTTGATGCAAGGGACAAAGTATTGCAAAAGATGTTTGCAATAGTCTCCAGCATTCGGGATAAATGATCCTGAGTGCAAGTGGGAGATGTAGGGAAAAATGCCCTCAGATCATTTGTATTTGATGCAAATGAAAATTTAAGCCTAGATAGAGATTAATTTGCATATGATGCAAAAGAGATTAAATGTGTCTTAAATTGTTTAAGAATATATTTAATTAAATAGACGCTTTGAAAAGGTTACCTAGATGACGGGATCGTCCCGCTCTAAACGTAGGTTCAAACTGCGTCAAAAACGGAGTCCAAATGCACAAGTTATAGCCAAAACAAGTCAGCCTAAACTGTTGGGCTGAAACCAGCGAAAATGGAGGCCCACCAAGCCCGAATTTTCTGGTTAGGGTTTTTTGAAACCTGGGATTTTCTTGACGGCTACGTTTCTAAGAGAAGCATGACTTTTGGCTATCTTTGGACAATTGTTTGAAGGGTCAAACGGACTCGGATTGACGAGCCGTTTTTTCCTACGCATTCACCGTTGAACCCTCTTCGATTTGGTAGGTTGTACCAACATTGAAGCTCAACGTTGAGGGAGTTAAAATTCTAGGAAGTTTGCCCTTTGTGAAAGGCAAACTAACTTGATTTAATTAATCCCAAATTAATAGTCCCACCTCGGTTGTGGAGAAAAGGGGAGAGTCAGCCACCTCTATAAATAGAGACCCTCCCCCTTCCTCATAACTCGTCCCAAGCTCTAGATCTGAGTGGCTCTCAAAAATGTTGGAGCACGCTCGGATCTAGGCTTAAATTAATATTTCTCCTCTCCCTATAAATTTCTGCCTTGCTCCTGAGGGCTCTAGCAAAGCCGCAAAGGAGTTCGGATTCAGATCCGAAATCTAGGCGGAGGTTTCACTCGCGTGAAACTTTCTGGAGCAAGTGGTTGGCTCGGCGACCAGAAGTTGCTGGGATCGGCGCAAGCGTTTGCTGGGATCATAGCGGCTAATGCGGGAAGGGCAATTGATTGCCTTCGGTAACACTTTTGCTGCAAGGCAAGAGTTACGGGTATGTTGAGTTTTCTCAACCGTAGTTTTAATTAATGTGCATTATTTTAATTGTAGTAGCTACAGTAGTTAATTAGATAGTAGTATCCTCAGGGGTTGGTCTGGACCCAACCCCGGGATAGTAGCATTTTCTTGGCTTGGGTTTTATGCAGATATGGCTAGTTTATATAAAATGTTTATATAAATTTTTCCTCTTTATTTTCTCTTCCGCTGCGTTATTTTGTGCAAGGTTGTCCGGCCTTCGCTCTCAAGTAGGACGAAGGACGGACAATGCATTAGTCGAAAGAGAGCCCTTGGACCTCGAAAACCCTTCATAGGGGAGATAGGTTGTGTCAAAAGTAATTGGGCGAGAGCGCCCATCCAAGTGAACAGCTTGCCAAAATGGGTCGTCGAAATGAATAAATGAATTTACGATCAAATGATGACAATCCGAATCATTATAATATGGAATTAAATAATTTGATACGGGGTTGGAGGAAAAAGTAAGATGGGAACTTCCCTGAAATGTGATGCTAGGCTCGGGATGATGCACGACCTCAGGAGGAGGTGGAAGTGGCTACAGAGAGAAATATGGAGTAGGAGGAAGCTGTGGCTCAATATATACCATGTCGCAATCCCCGTCGCTATCCTCTTCCTCGACATCAATATCAACAATCTCTGCAGCACTCCCCACAACTGGTAACTGCTCCTGACAAACCTCCTCGATGACTGGCAAGTGCGCATCCTGAGGTGAGGGAAGTGACATATGTGATAGGACTGGAGGTAGACTCGTCTCGGGCAAATCAAGCACGTATCATCCTCGTCATCCAGGAAATAGTTCATCTCAGTCGTCCTCCCTAAGTACTCAATCGCCTCAACCGGTGAAGCTAACTCTGAAGTAGATTGTGGCTCAGGCCCCATGGTGTCCTCGATCTGCTCTCGGCCATCATACACATCCGCTTCATCCTCAACCTCAAAGTGAAAATGCATCATGTCACCATCGTGGTCGACACGCACTCCATCATCCGACTCCTCCGACTCCTCAAAATATAATCTGTCAATATCCTCTACCTGGCTCTCATGCAACCCATCCTCATGCTCTGCTCTGTATCCCATGGGGTCGCAAGAAAAAGAGCCCAAAGGTAGCTCCTCAAACTGACACTGGACCTGCTGCTCTGTATCCTGAAATGGAAACTGGGACTGACCATCATCCTCATATCCAAGTGACGGCTCTCCAGATGGCACAGTCCGCTCCCACTCTGCAAGGTCCCTCAGGTACAACCATGAATCCTCGGTCGAATAATCAAAGAACTCCCCACCGCAAGTCATCTGCACAAAATCCCACCCAGATGGCGATAATCCTGTGTAGAAGATCTGCAGAAGATGATCATCGTGAAAGCTCTGGTGTGGGCACGCAAGCACCAAATCAATGCACCTCTGCCAAGCCTGATGGTAGGCCTCCCACTCAGCCTGGATAAAGCTTGCTATATGCTCCATGGCCTGCCGCCCTTGTACCTGCTCCAAAAAGATAGGCAAAAACACTCGGATAAATTCAGCCTGAAATGACAACCAAGTAAAATGTGAGTCGAGAGACAATGAATCAAACCACAATCTAGCATCATCTTGTAAAGAAGAGGGAAAAAATCTAAAATATATGCAATCATCATCAATATTCCCACCAAGACATGAATGCATCCACTCTTCAAATTTTTTAATATGTAAATGAGGGTTCTCCCACTCCGAGCCATGAAAGAATGGCGGAAGTGGGATATCCTTCAAATCAACGTCGGAAAAATTTGAAGATGATGCCATGTTTTAAAATTTTTTTGAAGAAAATGAAAATAAACAAGCAAAAGATTCAATAGGTGGAAAATAAATAAAATGAAAGACACAACACTAAGAGATAAAAGTATCACACTAAAGTTTTCGAAATCAATCAAAAAAGCTACTAATAAAAAACGTTGTCCCCAGCAAAGGCGCCAATTGGTTGACCGCGATACGTGCACAATCCAAGTGTAATGCACACGTTCACCTCCCAAGCGTAGGAGTGTCAATGCAATAAAAATAACCGGTGAGTACCGGGTCAGATCACAGGGACAAGTCGTTCTATATTCACAAAATTGATAGATAATGAAAGGAAATAGTGTTTTACAACCACCTCGCTAACGGTGGATGAGTGTGTGAAAAGTGTGAAGAAATATAAAATTCTAACCTAAGTGGGTAGGGTTGGAGAGCCAAAGGGGATTTAGGATAGCTAGGCGAGGAGAATGGGTTGTGGGTTCATTAAGGTTGGCGTTAATTAAGCTCTAATTACCGCGTATAACTCAATTGGTCATTCGGCTAAGGAGGCCCAATCGGAGAATTTAACATTAAAGGACATCACAAATAGCAATAGGGATGGATATATTATCATGCCACTAATCAAATTAGGAGCATGGATTCATCTCGAATTGTGCCCTCTCGGGACTTAACCATTTAAAGTGTGCCCTAATTACACATCCAACATTAGCAAGAAATTGAGCAACAGGAAATTAGGGCAAATATTAACAACCAACCCAATGAATCACAACCCAAACCATTCAATACTACTCTATCATCATGAAACAAATGATGGAATTTTCATTCACAAATTCGTCCAAATTCATTACAATAAAGAGATATCAAAATTACAAAAAGGGTTAGAGAGATATCATCCAAGATCTCCCTAGGATGAAGCCTTCCTTCCACCTATTTGCTCCTCCTCCAAGCTCTCCAAGCTCCCATGGCCTCCAAGCCCTAGCAATGGCTTTGTGGAAGAAGAAACCCCCAAGAACCCTAAAAAAAATCTAAAAACAGCAGCTCAAAACCCAAAAAAAACGAACTAGACTCAAAAAAATCGCACAAGCCATCTTAAAACACATTGCAGGTCGGGTTTCTCCAAGCGCCCGTTGCCCGCATGCTCCTAAAGCGCAGCGCGCTTGCTGTACGAGAAGCGGGGCCGGATCGGGTGTGATCCGGCCCCGAAAAGCCTCAGCGCCCGCAAGCAGCGAGCGCTGCTTGATCATTTTGGGGGCATGCGCAAAGCGCGTGCCCCCCGCTGCCTGCGCGCGTGCTGTGTTAATTTTTTAATTTTTTTTATTTGAAGTGCTGCGGGCTGATGCGGGCCGGCCCGCACTGGGTTTTTTTATTTTTAAAATTATTGCACAGCGGCGGGCCAAATTCGGAATGTGAAAGTGGGCCGGCCAGCGGGCCGGCCCACAGCCTGGGATTTTTATTTTCTATTTTTTATTTCTCCAGAATGGCTCTCTAGCTTCCAAAAATTCTCCAAAAATAGCTTAAAATCCCAGAAAAATTCCAGAAAATTCTGGAAAATCCCCAAGACTTTAAGGAGTACCTGAAAAATAGGAGAAGTAAAAATTAGTTTATAAAACACACATTTTATGTATAAAAAGAGATTAGGAGTTAATAATCCAAGATATCACGAAAACACACGTATCAACCCCAAATTAAACATGATATACACATAAAATGCCCAGAAATATGGGGGAAAATATGCAATTTATATCCCGAATCATCTATATAATAATAAATATAAACTTGTGAATAACATTGCCTATTCTATATGTAGATGTATCATGTGAATATGATCTGCATTCATATGTTTGTATAATTGTAAAATCCTCGTATGAGTTGAGGTGAATGGATACGTGGATACATATGTGAATGTTGAGGGCAGTATACATGCGATGTATGTATCCAATTAAGAAACGTATAGTAATGTGTGTGAATATTAATGTTATATAGGTAGGAAGACCCTTAGATCTATTCCTAGAGTCCTAACCTAAGAAAGTCCGAGGGCAGACTTTATTTTTAAGGTGGGTAAAATGTAATGGCCCCAAATATTATATACGTGTATTAATACGTTTTCATGGGACATATAACCATGCGTATAAATTTTAAATATTTTCTTGATTTTTCTTTAATTTTTGTGATGCCAAAATTATTTTAATTATTTTTTTGAAAGCATCATTTGGGTTTAGTAAATGAAGTATATGATGGAGATACAAGTATATGAGGGGGTTTATGGTAATAAAGGGTATATCTATTTTCTTAGAAAACTACAATACATAAAAAAATCCTAAGGAAGCCACGTTGGCCAGTAAGGTGGCAACTTACCCTTGTAACTCACCTAACTCTAGCCATCTGTCAAGCTACAAGAAAATGGAGACGGGTGATGAGGATTTCAAAGGGATTAAAAAGAAGAAAAGAGAAAAAGATCACTCTTCTCTGAGCTCACATACACCTGCTGCCACCGTTCTTCAACCCAAAGCCAATTAACCCACCTCCGACCATAATCTCTTTAAGGAGAAAGAAGGAAGCTAGACCTTCAGATGGTCATCAAGGAGAAGAAGGGCCCCAGAAACTCTAGGTGGACATACAGAGGTAGGATTCTAAATTTTTAGATATGGTTCAGTTTAATTGCATCAGATTTTTCCAGTTTCGTCGTCGTCAGAATCGACAGCAGACCAAAATCCACTCTCACACTACCATATGGCAGCTCCATACGGCCGTGTGCTGTAAGAACCCCCTTAGGCCTTGGAACCACACGGCCGTATGGATTAAAACCATACAACCGTGTGAATCATCCTTTCCCACAGTTGTATGCTCTTTTTGCCATACGGTCGTGTGGCCTAATTGTCCCATTCTACTGCTGTGTTTTATTTCAGCCTCTTTCCTAAATATTCAAAAATTCTTAACTCTTGATAGAAAACTCCAAATTTGATGATTCAAGATGTTTTGGAAAGGTAATGAAGTTAGCTACAATTCTTAAGGAAATTAAAGCCTAATTTTGACTGTAGATAGGTGTAAAGAGACGATTTGTAACATAGTGTCAGTTTTAGACAGATTTTACCACACTGCGGTAAAAATTCCATAACTCTTCCTACATATCTCCAAATTCTATGATCTAGGACAATCTGGAGAGCTAACTAAATTATCTATAACTTTTATGTTATAACTAAAAGCTAAATCTAACGGCACATGCCTGATATATGTTGATAAATCTGGAGGACAGATCAGACAGAATCTGGAGCTGCTTCATTATTGCTTTTCTTATAGATAAATTACCATGTTAGGAATGTTATTTATCTGGTTATAATTCATCTATTGGCAAGAGTATCTATGTTGTGAAAGGAACACCATGATGTTGTAATTATGTTTCATATGCAAGTAGGAATGCCCTGCTACATTATTTAAAATATTGATGCAATGAAATATTGTTTAACCCACCATGTTGTAGCATTGATTCCCATGATGGTGTTGTCATAATAATCATGTTATAAATATTTTTAAAAGCATGAAATCCATGATTCACCTTGTTATGTAAAAAGGGAAAAGAATGTATGTTGTTTTTCTGTGATATTCGTCAGAAACTGAAAAAGGAAAGGAAATATATGATAACGATGAATGGATATGAAAGGATATCCATGAGAAATTAGAAAGCGGTGTTGAGACCACTAAAGTAACAATGTTATGAACTAAAGAAAATAAGTGTGAGAATGAGAACAGAATCTGAAGTTCTCGATCCATTCAGAAATGGGTGAGGCTTTAGATATAGGTTTTGGGGGGGATACATGTAAGAAATAGGTCTTAAGGAGCAGACACAGCTGAGGCTCCCACTTGCACTCCTGAGCGAAGGAGTTGGCTAAGTGTGGACATAGCTTGATTCTCAATCGTACTCCCGTGAGTAGGCAGGGGGTGGGCAGAGTTAGAGAGGCTGGTAGTGTACTTGTGATGCAACATAACAATAAATGATGGTTTGCTCTGTTTTTCCACTGAAAACAGAAGATTTCTCACTCCCTTCTGAGGAGTTACGAGAGGCCCCTCCAGTGCTCATGTCGCTGCTTGAGGTACCACTTTTCACCCAACCTGGGTGAAGTCCAGCTCCTTAAGTGTCCTATTATTTACACGGGTTTCCAAACATGTGAAGTGATAACTGAAAGTAATTGCCTTTTAATTATAAATGTCGTTACCTCATGTTTACTTATTTGTCTGTTATTTTAATGTAGTTAACTCATGCTGATCCATTCCATTGTTTACTTTAATGTTACAATAGCAAGTTAATATGTTCCTTTGCTTACCTCCAGCACTTGCATGTCATAATATGGTTACTTAAGCATGTTTTTCCCAAGTTCTCCTTTAAAACTTGCATGTCATGTTGTGAATCCTTGTGTAAGCACTTTGACCCTTACTTGTTAGACCACCCTTCCTAGATAGGTAGTCCGGTCCTAAATTGAGTCATACATAGCTTAGTTAGGAATCATACTGAGTCACGCGTTGACGTGTCCCATTTATTTTTCCAGGTTTAGGAACAAAGATAGACACATGAGCTTCTCAGAGATGGAGCCTCAAAGGATAGTTTGGTCCAGTTGTACTTCCAGGGATAGTTAGTGAGCGAGTTGTGCTTGTGTACAGAGTGTGAGTGTTTTTCTTTGGGGTCCTTTAGGGGATTTTCTTGTCTATTTCTTTTGTACTCAGTTTAGAGATGGTGTATGTAAAAGATGTATCAATGTATCAATAAAATGAATGTTTGTGCTTTTGTTTAGTTCTTTGTGTTATTTCTGTGATGGAACGTTATTTGTACTTCCTAGCACGTGCGCAGTGAGCTGTAGATTTCTTTTTACTCTCTTCCTTCCTCTCTTTCTACGTAACACTTGTTGATTTGGGAATACCTGGGACGGATTCGTACTTCCGGGGTATCCTGGAGAGTGGGTCGTTACAAGATGATTTCATGCTTTCGTTACTTTTCATCTTGCTTTGTTTTGGTTGGATATTGTGCTATTGTGGTGTATCTCTGAAAGACCACAACGTAGCGATTGTTGGGTAGCAATCCGCCTTTTGTAAGTGAGCTTTCGCTTGCTTCCGCAGTCCGCCCCTATTGGTTTGTTTATCCCATCGAGTGGTATCAGAGCTTTCAGGTTGTCGAAGGTTACACAATGGCGGAGACATATTCAACATCTGGATACAAGATCGAGAAGTTTACAGGAAAGAATAACTTTACTCTCTGGTGTATGAGGTTGAAGGCTATGCTCAAGCACGAAGGGCTTTACAGGATAGTCAATAACTTTACTCTCTGGTGTATGAGGTTGAAGGCTATGCTCAAGCACGAAGGGCTTTACAGGATAGTCTTTGACAAGAAATCTATTTCAAAATTTGTCACAGACTATATGATATCAGAGCTAGAGATGAAAGCACACAGCGTTATTCAGATGGCACTGTCAGACAAGATCATTTGCAAGGTTGCGAAAGAGGAGACGGAAGAGGCGTTGTGGAAAAGGGCTTGAATCTTTGTATCTGACAAAATCACTCACATGAAGGCTGTATCTATTAAAGAAATTATTCATGCTCAAGATGAAAGAGGGGACATCGTTACAGGATCATCTTGATCAACTGAATTAGTTGGTATTGGATTTGCAAGTAGTTGAAGAGAATGTAAGTGATGAGCACCAAGAAAATGCACTGCTTTGTTCTCTACCTAAGGAGTACTCACACTTCGTCGAGACCATGAACAAGGGAAGGACAAAATCTCTTTGGAGGAGGTCGAGGCAGCTCTACACTTGCATGAGCTTAGAAAGAAGGTGTCGAAAGGCGACACAAGTATCGATGGTCAGGATATGGCTCTCTTTGGGGGTCGTCATGATAGGCGATCCAAATCTAGCTCCAAGTTTAGGAGACCCAAGTCCAAGGGTCATGGTAGTAACGACCAAACGTGCCATTATTGTAAGAAGGCAAGACACAAGAAGAACAAGTGCCCACTGTTGAAGGTCAAGGGTAACGAGTCTGCTCAACCAGTAGCAACTTTTGGAGGTGCATGTTTTGATGCTGATAATGGAGAAATATTGGTAGTGTCTTCTTTGGAAGACAATCGAACTTCATGGATTCTTGATTCAGGGTGTGATCCACACATGACTCCGATGCGGAGTAATTTTGTGACATATACTCCTAGAGGTGGACCAGATGTATACATGTGCTCTGACCTCCTCAAGTGAGTCTCGGCACTTCAGAATTTGGTTGGTAACATGATGGTTCCTAGCCCAATAGCTGTGGTGACATTTAACCATACTCATTTTTTGGGTCAAGCTGAATATACAAGTACCATAGATTGTTTCCCTCCAAGTTGATTTCACAATATCATTATAACCTGGCAGATTAACCCAATGATTGAAATATTTGAAAGGCTTCGGGTCAGTATGTACCTGGGTGTGGAGATGTACTACCATTGGAGAATGATCACTAATGTGCGGATCCAGATATTTGAAGTATGAATTCGGGAGCTTATCAATCCACAATACATTGCTCAAAATCCGGTCAAGCTGCGCAGCGATACACCCCTTCCCCACTCGCCTATTGCACCAGCTAAGTCGAGTACCAGTACTTTTGAGCTCCTGAATATGACAATCTCTAGCACAGTAGCTGAAGTCATTGGCCATGCTAGCATCTACTCTACGCCCCCTATCTTGTCTTTGGCGTGTAGAACACAGTTGAAATCTCCCCCCACCAACCAAGCTTCGTTAGCAACACTGCTGCATACCCCTTCAGGTGTTCCCATAAATTCCTTCTTTCTGACCTGCTATTTGACCCATAAACACCAGTTAACAGAAACTCAAAACCCCAATGTTAATACATCGTACCGTGACATGTTGTGGGGAAGCAGAAATAAAGCTAGACTACCAGACAGCAGGGTCTAAACCCATCAGAATTCTTCCCCCCTATGCATTGCGAAGTTGTCAAAAATTTTCCTACTCTTGGGAATACATGATTTATTTTTAATAGAGCTAGCATGCAACTTTTTTTCCAGCAGGACTACAACTGACGGCTTTGTACTCTTCAGTCTGTCTCTTAAGTCCCTACATCTCACATCACTATTCAGCCCTCTTGTATTCCAGATTAATATAGTCATTGATAAAGGATGGGGTTGGGAGGCTGTCTTCCTAGACCAACTTCCTTAAGCCTAGTACTCTTGCGTGTTGCGACTGCTACTATAGGGCCAGCAACTTGTTTCTGCAGACATGTGGATTCAATCTCATGTAGGAGTTGTTGCTGCAACTTGTTTCTGCAGACTTGTATATATATATACTAGTCATAACCCGTGCCCGCGGGCACGGTTCATTTAATATTTTCCCCCGCGAAATCTTTGTTCCCCAAAAAAATATTTCCACAGCCAAAATTGCCCGGAACAACAAATTAGCGTAAAAATATTTAGCGGCACGGGCGCTTTCGGCGCGGAACAACAAATTCGGCGTGGGTGCCTTCGGCGCAGAACAACAAATTCGATGTGGAACAACAAATTCGCGTAAAAAAATTGCACGGGTGCCCTAGGTGCGGAACAACAAATTCGGCGCAGGCACCTTTGGCACGGAACAACATATTAGCATAAAATAATTTCGCCGGCGCCTTCGGCGTGGGAAGAGACGGTGGGACCTGCGTTGACGAAGAGATCATTCGATCTGCAGCTGCATTTGATCTGTAGCATTAAGTGCAAGTTAAAGTTTGTTTCGCAAATGCATTAATTGCATGCACTCTGCTATTCCCCAGAAACTTTCATTCCCCAAAAAGTTTCAATTCCCCAGAAACTTTCATTCCCCAAAAAGTTTCAATTCCCCAGAAACTTTCATTTCCCCAGAAATATTTTTCCCTCCAAAACTTTACACAAAATCTCATCGCAACCATTCATTCCGCAAGATTAAATCTCAGCTGTTCTTCTATCAACCCTTTTGTCCTAGTCATCTTGTCCTAGTCAGCCCTAGAATTCAAAAAGAGTCCTCAAATGTAATATATATGTGTGTATGTATATATATGTAAGTATATTACACGTGCCCATAGGGCACGGTTCATTCATTATATACCCCCACCAAAATCTTACTTCCACATAAAATTAAAGTACTTAAGTGTTATTTAGCTGCCTTAAAATTTTTAGTTTCCCCAAAATTTACTTCACCCAAAGAATTTATTTCATTCAAAAAAAATTTATTTCACTCAAAATTTAGTTTCCTCCCGCTTTAACACGTGCTCTAAGGGCACGATTCATTTAAAATATTCTTCCCTTAAAATCTTGGATGTACTAATTTTAAACTAACACCCATAATTAAAGCCCAAGAATTGTTATTTAGTTCCACACAATTTTTTTTCAAAAAGTTTAGTTTCCACCAAAATTTAGTTCCCCGAAAGAGTTTAGTTTCCCCCAAAAATTTTAATTCCCCCAAATTTTTTTGTTCTTCAATTTCAATGCCCTCAAAATTTTAGGGTTTTACCCCCAAAATTAAAATGTTAACAAATGCTCATCTAAAATTTCGGTTTCCCTTCCAAAATTTTCTGGTTCGTTTCATGCAGTCCATTATAGTTCTTGCCTGCATATTAAAGCAAACCTCGAGAGAGAATGGGTGTCACAACGCAAAAATGTCTGACCACAATACCTCTTCTTCATGATTGCAATTGGAAGGGATGCAACATATTCCTTATGCTGAGTTGAGATGCAGTGATTCTCAAACCTAAGCAATCAAATCATGATTTCAGTTGCAAGGGATACATGGTTGTCACACCCAGATCTTTAGCATGCCTTCCCCCAACATCATCCTCTTGTAATGTATCAGTCATACTATACAATATATATTGTCTGCTTAGAAATTACATCATCATCATTTAATATTTTGTTTGCCTCCAAACTATCAAAGTCCAACAATCTTTTCAACAAAGTATTCTTAGTATCTTTAATGCATAATGTGTTCCATAGACATTAGAAAAAAGCCAGATAAATTTGATTAGTATTATCCATAATGAAAATTGTAATAGAATGAACTCCCAAACTTTCTAGTTGCTTTACAAACTTTGAGAATTCCAACCAATAATCATTTCACCAACTATAGGCATCAATAATACAACATCTTCTAAAAAATTTACAACCAATAGATTTTAATGCCATGTCGGTTACAAATAAAAACTTAGTTTCTTGAAGATGGATCACATTTCCTTTATGCAGCATGCAAAAATCCTTAATTTCTGCCCTCTTCAATCTGTTACCAATCATGAGTCGTGAGATGATTTTGAATGGCAACCCTGCAAAAAAATCATAATTTATGCACACAGATTTGAAAGCAGTAAACATCTAGCAACGAATGGAATTTAACAAAGATCAGCAACGATCTTTCTCTGCTTAGCTTTTTTCCTTGCATCAGAAAATTATACAAAATTAAATATTATTAACTTAAAATATAGATTTGCAAATGTTAAATCAAGCACCAAGTTGAATACATATAACATAAAATAGACACAGAAGAACTCTTATCTCAATCTGAGTTCTACCAAAAAAAAGAAACACAAAAGAACCCTTTATAAAACAAACTTGATCCACATCTCCATCTTTTAACATACTGATGAACAATACACTAAATTGAACAAAAAAACAAACTTGCCTAATATGAAGAATGATGCAGGTGCTGGTACGAAAGAGGTGTGTTACGCCTATTTGACTGAGGCCCGAAAGACCCAAGCCCAGAGGCCCAACCGCCGGTCAAGAGCCCATCTGCGCACTCAGGCCCACTCGATAAGGCCCTAGGGGGACTCCCCCCACATGTCGATCCGACCCGGCCCCGGTAACACGCCGGCCACTCGCCCACTCCTGCGATAACCGCCCCCTCAATCCCGTGACCACTTAATGGCAGTTATAGGGGGGTGCTGGCATGGCGCAGGGAGCGGCGACGGGGGGCGGATTGAGGGGGCACGATTGAGGGCGGACGAGCGATGTGGGTCGGGGACAATCACGGCGGAGGTCTATAAAGGGGCTAGGAGGACGACAGGACAAAGGGCCGCCTCTCAGGTATCTAGAACCGAAGGTACTCCATCAACGACCTAGTTCCCCTATTTTCATCTCCTTCCTCCCCCGCTCGCGCCGTGAGACGCCGTTCCGATCTCCTCACGAGTCGAACCGTCTCCGCCGGGCCTCCTCTTTCAGATCTCTGTCTGACTTAGGCATCGGAGGGGATTTGGCCGGAACCAAGGTCCGGCCCCCTGACGAGTGTTCTCGTCTACGCAGGAGGGCATCAGATCCACGGGCCGAGGCTTCCCCTCCACCCCTCACCGACCTCGCAACCAGCTGGACGATCGAGGCTTCCCCTCGTCGTCCGATCGCCGAGGCCGAGCGCAACCGACCGAGGCCGAGTGTCTCGACCCGGGCCGAGGCTACCCCTCGCCCTGCTAACAGCTGAGGACCCCGATTCAACCCAGTCGATGCGCTCTATGTCGTCTGCTGGTCCGACTCGAGCCTCCTGCACCAACTCGACTCGCCCGAGTGACCCAAACAGGCCCCTCGACCACGTTGACCGGGCTTGTCCACAGTCAACGCTTTGTAGTGAGAAAACACTCTGAAACATCTGGCGCCGTCTGTGGGAACCGAAAACCGTCCCACGAAGAAGCAAACCACACCAGCAATGGCACGAGCCAGCAATGGAAGGAAGCACATGACCCCCATCCCGGAGGAGGGGAATGGCGCATCCAACGGCAACCTCGAAGACACGCCCGTCGGCGATCACCCAGCCCCCTCAACCGAAGAGACCGACGGCTCAGGACTGGCCATACAGGGACAGCTCCGCGCCCTGGCTCAGGAGACCAACGCGAGCCTCCAGACGTTGGTCGCGACGGTACAGCAGCTCGTCGGCCCTGCGCCATCCAACGGAGGCGCGTTGGGCGATAGCCATCGATGGGCGGGGGGTCCTCCGCCCTTGCGGTCCGCCGTGGTCGACGACCACGGAACCCAAAAACCGAACACGGATCGTCGATTCACGCTGTCTGGCTCCCGTCAGGCGAGATCACGTGCCTCCTCCCCTTATCGTGAAAGGAGCCGAAGAGAAACCGAAGGGACGGAGGGCGAATCGATGACTGCATCATCTCGTCGGTCACGGTCGTCCCGCTGCAGGAGAAGCGAACGACACCACTCGAGAGACCGATCACGGTGAAGCAGGAGCTCCCGACGGAGGAGCCGGGAGCGTCGGGTCAGCCCGACCCCCAGCGTGGCGAGGGCCGTGGAGCCAACCCCGTCGGCGCCTGTGCACCCTCCACCACCGAACGAGCCGGGGGCAGGCGACTGTCGAATCCCTGGGGGCATCCACGGAGACCGATGCCCCATATCACGGAGAATAACCGACGCACGGGTCCCCTCTCGATTCAGGATCCCGGCGCTGGGGAAGTACGACGGGATAGGGGACCCGGGAAACCACGTAATGGACTATGAGGGGGACATGTCCTTCCAAGGAGCTGACGATGACCTGCTCTGCCGAGGCTTCTATTCTACTCTCAGGGGAGCGGCGAGGACCGGGTACCGCAGCCTGCCCAACCGATCCATCGACAGCTTTGAGGAACTCACCCAGTTGTTCTGCAAGCAGTTCATGGCGGGGAGGCAGATCAAGCCTGATGCTGAACATCTGTTCAACATAGTGCAAGGCCCAGCCGAGCCGCTCCGGCAGTTCATGCGCTGCTTCAATGCGAAGAGACTGAACGTGAACAGCCCTCCTGACCTGGTGGTCCAAACGGCCCTTAAGAAAGGGCTTCGCCACAGAGGCCTCAAGAAGTCCCTGCACAACGATCCCCCGAAGGACCTCCCCGGGATCATGGCAAGGGCCGAGCGCTTCATGTTGACCGAGGAGGCCCTGGCCGTGGATGCAGGAAAAGCCACTCGAGGGACCAAACGCGACGACAACGGACGAGGCAGCCCCGAAGGATACCGGACCGAGAAGAGTCCTAGAAACAGGCAGCGCGGAGAAGGTACGAGAGACGCCACCCCAGACGCCGTCCTCGCCCAAGTGCAGAAGGAAGAACGCGTCGATCGCCCCCCACCGAGGGCAAAAAGAGGTGGGAAGCACAAGGAGAAATACTGCAAGTACCACAAGGACGACGGCCACGATACTGAAGACTGCTGGCACTTGAAGAAGGACATTGAGAAGCTGATGAATCGGGGGCACGCCAGGAGCTTAGCCGACGAGCCGGCCCATGGGGAAGGGACCTCCATGCAGCCGGACAAGGGGAAGAAGATCAACACCGTCCAAGGACCCCTCCGCGTCATAGAGTGAGCGGGCGAGCTTTCTCCCCCCCAGTCGTAGCCTGGTCCGAGGGAATTATCTAGGTTTACATCCCTCTGTCTAGCTTTATTCCCTATTTCCTTTCCTCCAAATGTACCAGTCCGGCGGGACTCTTGAGAGTACAATTGCATTCCCTTTTTGTCTTTTCTTAAATCCCCGACGGAATTGACATTTCACTAATAGTGCAAAAGAATGAAGACTGCCACCTCACTGGAGGAGGAAGAGGAGCTTTGCCCTCGTCGACCGAATCCTGCGCTCATAAGTCTGGGGGCAGTTCCCCCAGCAGGCACGGACGCCGACCGGTCCTAAGCCGAGGAGCTTTGCCCTCGTCGACTGACTCCTGCGCTCATAAGTCTGGGGGCAGTTCCACCAGCAGGCACGGACGCCGACCGGTCCTAAGCCGAGGAGCTTTGCCCTCGCCGACCGACTACTGCGCTCATAAGTCTGGGGGCAAGTCCCCCAAGACACGGACGCCGACCGGTCCTAAGCCGAGGAGCTTTGCCCTCGCCGACCGACTCCTGCGCTCGTAAGTCTGGGGGCAGTTCCCCCAGCAGGCACAGACGACGACCGGTCCTAAGCCGAGGAGCTTTGCCCTCGCCGACCGACTCCTGCGCTCATAAGTCTGGGGGCAATTCCCCCAAGACACGGACGCCGACCGATCCTAAGCCGAGGACCTTTTGCCCTCACCGACTGACTCCTGCGCTCATAGGTCTGGGGGGAATTCCCCCAGCCAGCGCGAACGTCATCCAGTCCTAGGCCAAGAACAAGGCAGCGACGCAAAATACACGAGAAGTCCGAGTAAGTCAATTTCGTTTATAACAGTTAACCAGGGTACAAAAATGTGTCTTATTTACAGGGAATCGAGGCGAAGAAACCTCTCTACAAATAATCCATTCACGACGAATGACAAAGTTCGTCACCTACAGAAGCTAAGTCGACACAGACAGAACAAAATTGGTTGACAAAAGACCCAAAGTAGTTAGCCCAAGCTAGCAGCCATGCAACCAGCAATTATTGGCCCCGGAGCCGGTAGCGAAGCCGAAGGAGATGGCGGGGCCAGGGATCCATTTCAAGTAGACTGGCCCAAAGCGAAGCAGATGCTAAAAAAATTGAGGATAAGGCCAGGAGGGACGGCTTAGGGAGCCCGAGCTCGGGAGGACACATCCTCGGGCACTTCACCCTGCTCGGAGCGAGGGGGATCGACCGGTGGAGGGGCTTGCCGAACACGCTCCGCACATTCCCGGAAGGAAGACTGGACGACTTCGACGATCCGGGGGGCGATGAGGTCTTCATACGCACCAAAGGCCTCCCTGAGAACCTCGAAGATCCTCTTCCCCAGGGTCTCGACGACGCCCCTCTCCACCTCCTCTGCAAGCCGCGTCACCTGGCGCCGATCCGAAAGTTCCCTCTGAAGCTCCTCCCTCTCCAGGCGGAACGACTCCGCCGCTTCCTCTGCCGACTGACGGACGTCATCCAGCTTTCCCTGGAGGTCACCCACTCGTCCCTCCAACTAGGCCACACGGAGCTTGAGACACCGAGACTCCATCTGGGCCTCCGTCATAGCCACCTCCGCCGCCCCGGCCCGCTCCTGGGCCCTCATGGAGGACTCCTCCAGCTCCCTCAAGCGGACGGCTCGACACTGCAACTCCACAGCGAGCGCTGAACCCTGGAAAGACGAGACATGGGATAAGAAGAGGATAAAAGGAAGGAGAGGATAGCAAGATAACCGAACCTGTTGAAGGATCCAGACCAAGGAATCCGACATCTTGTCGGCAGGGATCTTCTTGAGGAGGCTGCGGTCTCGGGGAGGGACGGAGACCTCGACAACCTGCTGGGCCAAGGCTCGGTCGACAAACATCAAACTCCCAGGGACGACAAGGGAAGCCAAATTGCTCGCCAACAAGGCCCCAATCCCCGGTGATACGGGCAAGGACGCTGCGAGGGGGGTGGTCGACAAGGCTACCGGAGGATTCCCGGTGGTCGCCGCAGGAAGCGCGGAACCCGCCGGACTGGAGGGATCCGCGTCCTCCTTCCTCTTCTTCCCTCCGTGGGGCTCCGAAGGCGCCAGAGGGGAGCGCTTCCGCCTCGCACCATCCCCACCCTCGGGAACCTGAGGGGGCACGCCAAGGGCAGGAGGAACTGCACCGGACCCGTCATTACCCCCAGCCTCTTGGGCTGACGGGGCGGGTCCGGCCCGTGTGACCCCCCCGGGAAGGGGATCGCCAGAAGAAGAGGCGGGAGGCGCGGCCACCACCTTACCCATGGAAGGCTCGGCTCGGCGCACTTCCTCCTCAACGGTCCGCCGAGGCGCCCTTCCAGAGGTACTACCTCGGCTCCGAGCAGCTCCACGGCGGATCAGTTCATCGACATCACAGATGAACTCGCGGCCAGCCATCCCTGCAAGGGAAACCAAAATCAGGATGAGTCACAGGGCGATTCAAGACTGAAAAGGCGACCTACCCGGAGACCACAAGACGGCCTTCAGGAGTAGGTCATCCAACAAGGACCAGATGGACTTCGATTCCAAAGGGAGGGTCGACAGCAGCGCGGCGGCTGCCCGATCGACGTCTGAGAGAGCTAGCGGCGGGCGAGGCTGGACAGACCCGCCCCAACTTGTCAAAATCTGGGCATCCCCCAGGAAGACCACAAAGACGTAGTCCGAACTCCAATCCCCCGACCAGCGGGGCAGCCCGATCAGGCATTCCCTCCTCGAGCGGGCTCGGAGCTGCAGCCATGACCCCGGGCCGACCGTCTGGATCTGGTAAAAATGGAAGAGAAGGGGGAGAGATGGCTCCAGACCGCGGGTACAGCAGAGCGTAGCGAAGCCCGTCAGTACCGCAATCGAGCAAGGGGTGGACTGGCAAAGCGGCACCATGAGGTATTCCATGACCTGGATAAGGAAGGGATTGAGCGGGAAACGAAGACCCATCCGGAACATTTCGACGTAGACGCCGACTTCATTGCCCCTCGGAAGACAAATCCGCTCGTCGACGAATGGAACTCGGACATCGTACGGGAAGCAGAGGTACATTTCCCGGATCTCCGTAGCCGCCGAAGGAATGGTCCTCGACGGCGTTCGGAGGACAACCGGGGGCACATTAAGACGCACGGCAGCTGACGCCACGTCATCACAGGCGTAGTCTGGGAATAGCTTCCCCTTCCCCTTATCTCGGAGGGGACGACTCTCGGAGGAGGAACCTGATCCCACTAGCCGAGGCCTGCCCCGCCTGGACTCTGGAGAATCCCTCGCCCCTCGACCAGAACCGCCTATCCTAAGAGCAGCCATAATACAAGAGCGAGAAAGGAATTACCTTTTAACTAGTTTGGAGGAGGCAAGGAAGCAAAGGCGACGGGAAACTCTGAGTTGTGGAAAACCTAGAACAATGGGAAGAGCAAGAAAGAAGTGGAGATCAACGCAGCTGGGGATCTTATATACCGGACACAGGGACGAATTTGAAGCGCCTGACGAGAACGCGTGGCAGGACTCGAAGAGACGGCGGCGTTTCGAAATCGGCGCCAAGGGAAGTCCAATCGATCCGCCTCATCATGACCTACATTTATGACCACGCCTCGATTAAAGCGCCACTCGGAATCCCAGGAGGCACAGCGGTCGATCCGAGCAAGCCAAGGCCGATCGACCCCACCAAGGGCGGCTCACGAACCCCTCGGATTCTCAACTTAAGACGACCCCGCGAGCGGTGGGGATAAGCTTGCAGCTACAACGTGGCAGCATCAGAGGACCGAAGGCGCTTTGGAGCACGCGCCTTAAAAGTATCGAACGGGCCAACTCATGATGACGACTAATAAATGAGTCGGCATCGACTGGCGAGCCTGTCAAGGTCGGCGGAAGTCACATCGGCCGAGCCGAACCGGCCAAAGCCGACCGACCCGACCGATGGGGGCAATTGTTACGCCTATTTGACTGAGGCCCGAAAGACCCAAGCCCAGAGGCCCAACCGCCGGTCAAGAGCCCATCTGCGCACTCAGGCCCACTCGATAAGGCCCTAGGGGGGACTCCCCCCACATGTCGATCCGACCCGGCCCCGGTAACACGCCGGCCACTCGCCCACTCCTGCGATAACCGACCCCTCGATCCCGCGACCACTTAATGGCAGTTATAGGGGGGTGCTGGCATGGCGCAGGGAGCGACGACGGGGGGTGGATTGAGGGGGCACGATTGAGGGCGGACGAGCGATGTGGGTCGGGGACAATCACGGCGAAGGTCTATAAAGGGGCTAGGAGGACGACAGGACAAAGGGCCGCCTCTCAGGTATCTAGAACCGAAGGTACTCCATCAACGACCTAGTTCCCCTATTTTCATCTCCTTCCTCCCCCGCTCGCGTCGTGAGACGCCGTTCCGATCTCCTCACGAGTCGAACCGTCTCCGCCGGGCCTCCTCTTTCAGATCTCTGTCTGACTTAGGCATCGGAGGGGATTTGGCCGGAACCAAGGTCCGGCCCCCTGACGAGTGTTCTCGTCTACGCAGGAGGGCATCAGATCCACGGGCCAAGGCTTCCCCTCCGCCCCTCGCTGACCTCGCAACCAGCTGGACGATCGAGGCTTCCCCTCGTCGTCCGACCGCCGAGGCCGAGCGCAACTGACCGAGGCCGAGTGTCTCGACCCGGGCCGAGGCTACCCCTCGCCCTGCCAACGGCCGAGGACCCCGATTCAACCCAGTCGACGCGCTCTACGTCGTCTGCTGGTCCGACTCGAGCCTCAACTGCACCAACTCGACTCGCCCGAGGGACCCAAACAGGCCCCTCGACCACATTGACCGGGCTTGTCCACGGTCAACGCTTTGTAGTGAGAAAACACTCTGAAACAAGGTGCAAGTGGGAAATAAGCAGATGAGAACATCGGCATCAAAATAAGAAATAAAAAAAGAATCTGTGGCAGAGATATAAAGAGGCTCATGCTGAAAATCTGAGACTTCATGCTGTAAACTTATTTCCCTATATGCAAAATGTTGCCAAATCTGTATTTATCTGACCATGGAGTTAATCTGTATTTGTGTTATATGCTTGTAAGGATGTCATGGTTTGCGAGAAAGTTCTGTAATGTATGATATTCTGATTACACATATTTAAAATGAGTAACATTCTATCAATATTGTTGTCTTGTTATTCTAATTGATTTGGAAAAATTTCTTCTTGCAATTAGTAAATTTGCAATCAACATGCAGTTCTTGCCTTGCATTTTAGCATAAATAGGAGGCCTAAGCCACAACCAATATCCAGTACAATCTATATGTAGGTATGTTACAGAAAGTATATGAGTACAAACTCTGCAGTAAATCAAGAGTGAAACTGTGATAGCTTTCTTTTTTATCAAACTTTTGTGTTGATCGATGGCTTTAGTGAAAGCATTTGCCAGAGCTTCATAAAGTGAAATATAATCGATACACTATGTTTGCTCAAAAATAAAAGCCCAAATCTCATTGGGGATTAAAACCTAGCAGTCCGATTACAATATGATTAAATAAAAATCGGTGAAGAATTACTCTGTTTTGCCCCCTAAATCATTTTTAACAGCAAATTGTAACTACCTAATTACAAACATATATTTCAATATGGCTGATAATCAAATAAATGCAGAATACTTTTGGAGAATTGTAATGGCATGTGTATTATCAACCAAATAATGTGACCTTGAAATGGCTGTTGAAATAGACGCAAATTGACAAATAATTTGACCATTAACTCTTCCTATAATGTGACAACATGCAATTACTTACGGGTCTCTTTCAAAATCAATGAATCATTAATGCAAAAGCCGACATAGTCGTCGCGTAGGATCACTGTGCTGTGTAGGATCGTGCAAACCAAGAAGTAAGCAACAAAAGTCGACAGAGTCGCTGGTGAAGAAAGTATCACATTTATAATATCATTGAACTGCAATAGACAGAAGGAATGGGTAAGCAATACATAATATGCTACGCAAGATGCATGCAAATATAGCAGTTCCTAATTATTCAAGAGCATATCTAATATAAAAACTCCTCACACTGAGATAAACAAACAGAAATAGTATAGGCAAAATTGAACATCAACATACCCATATTGCATTTGTGTGAACATGGCCATAACCTGTTATTAACTCATATTCGTTGAAATATTGCGGCACTGATAAACCCAAGAACAAAGAAAATCCTAAAATAAATTGTCCTAAAATTATTAAGATTACAGAATTGAAGAAAGCCAATCCCTACAGAAGCTGTTTGCATAATAACATGATAGAAACTAATACAATTAAAACATCATAAATGGAATATACTCATTTAAAAAGTTAATCACTATTTTTATGGCAAAAAATAGTTTTTCTTTTTTCTTTTTTTCATCTGAATTGGCTTGGACATTTGTATATACATGTATAGTCGGAAAGGACACAGTATATAGCAGCAAAAACTGGTAACAGAATAGAAGCAAAAATTGCTCCAAACTTTGCTGATTATCATCAAAAATTAAATAAAGCCCATGTAAGAAAAAAATACATGTTAAATATATAAGGAAAACATCAAGTTGCATTGCAAGTTCTTTGGTTGTGGGTAGTGGTGTTTCTGAAGATCATTGGCCATAGCCTGTGTCTGAATTGCAAGCTCTTTAGCTGGAACAATTATGATAATTCTAACTTCATTTTGATAGGCAAGAAACATATTCACATGACAAATAGCCTTGTTAGCTTGTCCTAAAGCTTCACAGTTAACCACAGCCTCAATGTTTCCAAGCCTCACAGGATCAAAATTGAGATGCTTCTCATTTAACCCGATGGGTTCAATTGCGATACCAGTTCGTTTCATTTGAAGTCCTGATGGTGTAAATTACAACACTATTAGCATAGTCACTGCTTCTACACACCTCAACAACACTAACCCATGACTGAGTTAAAAAATAACTTCCAATACTGCAACCGACATTTTCTGCTTTACCATCATTTGCCAAATATCGACGATCAAAGTTTACATTCCCCGACAATACATTCTCACCTCTCTTTGATGATGAATTTTGAGGAAATTTTGCAGTGTGTGAAATCAATACATTCTCAGAAATGACCCGCAAGGAATGATCCAGATTTTTCCAAAGCCATGGATTCCTTCAGCAATTGCATTTCAGCTGGGAAACTGAAACAATCATAAGATAGGCCAAGAACATTGAATTCCACCTCCTGGATATCATTTATATATAGGTGCAATCGAGAAATTTACCAATTACAGAGAAGAAAAGCATGAAAAAAGCATGAATACGGCTGATATATTAAGAACTGTTCTGTATTTAAAACATCAACTTGACTATATACTAATATTTAAAACTTCCGTATATACCAAACTGGACATAAGCAAGAAAATTGAGTGTGCAGATTTATTGTATTGGGGTCAGGTGTGATACTTTAAGGTAGGCAGATTGAGTGTGCAGAGTTATCGTATTCTTTGGATTGCAAGTCCATGTTCCTATGATTTACCAAATATTTGTAAGTTTTGAGTGGAAAAGAGTCACAGCTACAGATTTACTGTATTATGTTGTAAATTGATATACATATCAGTGTATTGATATCATTGCCATGTGGTATTGTTTTTTATTGTTCAGCAAATTGTTTTTCTTCAGACACAGATCCCGAGCATACAGTTTAGTGGCAATGTATGTGATCACAATCTAAGTTTTTGTTCAATTGAATTGTCATACGCCAATTTTCATCACAATATAAAAAATCTGACTACTAAGTTGTAATTTGTAATTCCATGGCTGCAACGACAACTTTAACCTGCTATTGGGTTGTATTCTACATCTTCCATCTCCAAGTTAGCAAACTTAACAATGCAGTTATCTTTGACAAAGCTAAACAAAGCACTGAGTCAGTAAAAATTTAGACTTGGTACCATTGGGTGGTGATGATTTTGATGAAAAATGAAAGACCAATAATACTTACATGTAGTTTATTTTTTCTCTCTCTCATCATTGCTTATTGCTTGCAGTGTTGGGTATCACGCAATATCATCATTTATAAGCTAATAAGAGTATCTTATACTTTTTTTCTCGGCACATGTCAACTTGTTAACTATCACATGTTGCTATTTCATATGTTGTTTTGGTGTCTCCTTTCAAATTTTTGCTGCACTGCACCTTGCCATTAATTACTACTACGTTCTTAAAATTTCAGCACGGTCTGCTTAGTAGAATATTTCGACTTGAGAAAAATGATGTGATAGACTAATTGGATCCTAACTTTGGAACAATTAATTTTGGTCGAAAAAGATTTAATACCCTAAAACCTTGAGCCCATAACAAAATCTTTAATACCCTAAAACCTAAAACCCATAACAAAATAACACAAATATTTAATACCAAGATAAAATTTTTGTTCGAAAAAGCTTGAGAACCCAAAAAAATTTTGTGTATTGGAAATAAGCAGCAAGTGTATATGATCAAGTCGATGAAATTTATCTCAGCCCTTTTGATGAAAAACGAATATGTGAATGTTCAATTCGTTGAAAAGAAGGGAAAAAGGAAAGATAGACTGAAAAAATTGATTTCCTGGCATATGCAATAAATATCATTCTTGCTATACAAAATCCAGTTCCAATGGCATATAGATTCATAAAGCTATAAACTGTTGAATATAGCTTCATAAAGTAATTGCTTTTTGCCTGGCATTCAACAGTTTATATTGCATTTTGCCTGGCATATTCAACACTTTATATTGCATTTCGAAATGGATAAAACTCAATATGACTGTTGAAAAAATTGATATCCTGGCATATGCAATAAATTTGCAATAAATATCAATCTTGCTATACAAAATCCTTTCCAATGACATATAGCTTCATAAAGCTATAAAATGTTGAATATAGCTTGATAAAGTAATTGCATTTTGCCTGGCATTCAACAGTTTATATTGCATTTTGCATGGCATATTCAACACTTTACATTGCATTTTGAAATGGATAAACCTCAATATGACTGCTGAAAAAATTGATATCCTGGCATATGCAATGCAATAAATATCAATCTTACTATACAAAATCCAGTTCCAATGGCATGGATATTTTTTTAAACGAATATGCCAGGAAGAACACAACAAAGAGCAGAAAAACCTCATTATGCCTGAAGAAATACAAAAATCTGAAGAACAATGGTTAGAGCTTCAACCCAATCCTGGCAGGTTGGTTAGAGCTTCAACCCAATCCCATCCTGACAAAAGTTCTGACAAAAAAAGAGCTAAACTGATTTTTATGTCACCCACAAAAAGCTGAAAAACTCTCCAATGGATTTTTTGTATAGCAAGATTGGATTGAGTCAATATGCCGGGATATTTTTTTATTGTGTATTCATGATAAACCTCAGTTTGAATATGCAATAAACATCAGGCTGCAAAACTGGCATGCAAAAATTGGCAAGTTGCAAAACTAATTTCAATGGGTATCAAGAATTGGTAGGCTGCAAAACTGGCATACTGCAAAACTGATTTTTTGTCAACCTCTTCAAGTTTATTAAAGGTTGAACTTGCATATTCAAATTGATTTCATTGGGTATCAAGAATTCCCAAGCTGCAAAACTGGCATATTCGGTTGAATAAAGTATCAATCAAAACTGGCATAAAACTTCCAGAAATTCTCTCTTCTGCAGATGCATCATTAGAGCAAAACAAATTATATTCAAGTCTGCAACAACTCGTTTGTGACGCTCAAGCTAAATTTTAATGAACATGAACAAATCAATTTGCTCTATTCAAATTAAAACATTATATAAGGATCCCTTCCAACTTAGAGCAAGAGCTTGTTGAAGGGAATATCAAAATAAATTAAATAAAACATAAAAGTAACACCATGACCTTTGTTCCCTTTTAAGATTCAAACTGCAAACGAACAAAGAATGGACGAAACTTTGGGAACTCTAAATATATAACGAAATATAAAAATTTTGGAAAAAAATTGTCTATAATGGAAATTTTATTTTTTAAAAATAAACCTCTCTAAATTCTATAAAAATAATATAAAATTAAAATTTAATTGAAGTTGGCAGGCAAAGAAAATTTAATTAAAGCGTTGTTAGAAGAAAATACCGACCTGAATACTGAGCTCCTAAAAATTTATTAAAATGAAAATTTGAAAATACGAAACCAAGAATTGTTCACTCTACTTCATCAAAAGGGAACCAATTTCACAACTTTCAGCATTAGTTTTTAAAAATTGTGATTCGCCCCATTTCCACACAGAACCAATCAAAATGCCAACAGAAAATATGACACAGAACCAATATGAAAACAAAATTCAATTTGATCTATAAAATCAACTAAAATTAGGAAGACCATGTTTTCCAAAAGAGGCAAGTTTCATCTGACATTGAGCAATTCCATGATGCTAGAAAATTAGGAATTAAAAAAAGGAAAAGGAAATGTCAAAAGTCTCACCGAGTGCTGAAAATTGAACTTCCTCCTCAGAAGCTGGTTGATTCCTCTTCCCGCAGCCATTTGTTTCAACCTTCACCAAAAAGAAAGAAAGAAATCACATAGCTCACGAATGAAATTGAAACTTATAAACATTTGAACTTTAGTAATGTGCAACACATGCCAACATGAGTGCATGTTATGTCTGAACAGTAGTAACTAAAGTTGAAGTTACTGGAAGGAGGTAAACAAAAACAAAGGATTCATATAGTGAATCCCAAAGGCATAAATGGCTAATTACCCTCGTCGTTAATTTCTTTTCTCATTTCCTCAAATCAATTTGGTTTCAAAAACAATCTAGTACATAGACCAAATTGAGAATTTCAGATCCATCTTTTTGGAGCGCACAATATGCCAAATTAAGTCATTACACTTAGAAATTACATGTGATCACATACGACTATGGCAAGGATTGGAAATTAAACCATTATTGGTGATCTCATATGTAATTCATCAAATATGTAGAGGGTATAAATGAACTTACAGAAAAATGATAAAATTAGGAAATATTATAGAAAAACTTACAGAAAAATGAACTTAAGGAAAAAAGTTACAGAAAAATATTCTAAAAACTAAGATTGAGGCAAAGGCATTACCTATGAGCACCCTCTGCACAATTCATTCTCTGCATGTCCCGTACAACAACAAAAGATTGAGGCAAAGTCAAAATCAAAATGAAATTATGAAATCAAAACCATAAACAACAAACAGAAAGAACAAATAGATTACATATCTGTCATATTCACTTGCAATGCATGAAACAAATCCTTCATTGTAGAAGACGATGATCCAAGTTTCTCCACAACCAATGGGCAAGTTGCAGGAATAACATCCGCAGCATTTTCCAGACCAAGTATCTCAACTGTTCTTAGTGCCTCGAAAGTTTCCTCTAAACTGAAACACACAATAAATAAATAAAATTATACAATTGTTATTGCTTACCTACACAAATTCCTCCAATCGAATAACTTCATGCTCAAACCAAACTATTATAGATAAAGAATATTAACCAACGCAAAAAATACGAAACAAAGCCATATCATATCGTAAATTCATGCCGTTAACAGATCCTTCATGAAATTTCAAAATTTTAAAATTTAGACTGGTCATTATCAAAATGCAATGATCAAAATGCAAACATCCAGAACGATCAGAACAATCAGATTGAACCAGATCAAGAACGATCAGAAGCTTTGAGAATGCATATAAAGGGTAAAAGTGAAAAAAAATTGAACCTTGCATACGATCCATCTGCGGGAGCAAAGAGCTCGAGAGCAGCAGAGAGGTGAGCGTCAGAGATCGGGCGGATGCCGGTGGATCCGTGGGCGCATAGAGACACGCAGAGCAAGAAACCCTAGAATCCATGGGGAAGTACGGTTGAGAGAATGGAAAGTGATCGATGGAGAAGAGATTCCATGAGATCCAGCCATCGGTCTCTCTCCCTCCTCTCTGCAGAGTCCGAGTCAGATGCCCAAATCGCATTCCAGGTTGTGATGTTTTTTTAACGGGGGGTGGGTGGAGGTGAGGGGAGCGCTGGGGTGAGGGGAGATGAAAAGTCACGGGCTGGGTTTGTTTTGGGAGAGATAAGGCTGAGCTTTTTTCAAATTTTTGGTTTTCCCCCCTCAAATTTCAAGTTTTCTCATCTCAACCATTCATTCATCATCAAGATTAAATCCCAACCAACCCTTATACAAAATTCAAAAACCAATTTCTCATCTCCCAATTTCTCATATTCAAATTCTCTTATCCCTTATCCCTTATCCAACAAAATCTATTACACAATACCCAAATTCTCTTATCACTTATCCAAATTCTCTTAACCAAAATCTCTTATCCAATAACCCATGATAACATCCATGTTTTATAATATATATACATACATACATACACACACACACACACACACACACACACATTGACAACCTAGAAAAATCCCCAACCCCCTCCCCCGCCTTCGGCTTAGGAGGGTAAGGCGAAAGCCCGGCCGAGACTATGCAAACTGGGGGGAAACCGTCGTGCCCCCAACGGCCCCCGGGTAAGTCCGAGAGGGGAGATGTAGCCCCAGGGTAAATAATTCCACAACAAATTCCACAATAATTACCAAGTCACGGCGACCATAGGCCTTGAACCCCGCACCCCTGGCTTTGGAGCGGAATGACTTACCACTGGGACACCCTCTCGTGGGCGCGCACACACACACACACACACATAATAGTATACTAGCTTTATGTAAATTACTATGGTTGTGTATACTTGTGTGAACATATAGTATGTATGTCTATGTCTTATATAGGTATGAGATATGTGTAATAGTGTGAGTATGGATATGAATGTAAGGTGTAGACATGTAAAAGTAGTTGAATGTGTGTGACTCTATAATATATGTATGAGTGTATGTGTGTGGGTGAACACAATTTTTGTTATAGTGTATGTATGTCTGGAGTAGAATGATCTTAGTGTCTAAGTCCGCTCACCCCTAAGTTGGCCCTACTCAAAGAAGTCACATGACGGACTTGATCTTAGCGTGGGTAGAGTCTAGTGGCCCTAGTGCCATATTAGTAAGACATGTCCACTTTGTGTATAGTGTAGTGTATTGTGTGCAAATACTTGTGTAGTAGTATGTATTATGTGGTATGTATAGTGTATTACGTAATGTGTAAGTGATTGTACCATATTGGTATTATTTGACTGAATATGATTGCGCTTATGTTTTGGTATTGAGTGATGTGTTTATATGGAGTGTAAAACAATATGATTGGGGATTCTGATTATATAAATATGGTAGTGTATGGTGTAGTAGCAATAATGTGCGAGTAATTCTGTATTATGATATAGTGTATATGTAAATATATAAATGTATGTTTGATGTTGGCTTTACTGTATTTAATTAGTGATGTATGTGTGAGTGGTAATATTATTATAAGTATGATTATTAACTAATGTTTGTAGTAGTATTACTACTGCTGTTATTATTAGTGTTAATAATTGAGCGTTTATATGTAATGGCATGATTGTTATTTATGATTAGTGTATGAGTGTAGTAGAGAGTGTGGTGCGTGTATATTGGTAGAGGAAATGTGCGAGCACCATCTTCACTAACTCCCCGCATCTTGGTTGATAAGAATTCCGAGAACGGAATTTATCTTAAGGTGTGTAGAATGTAACGACCTGCATTTTCGGATACAATGGAGCTGGGTTCTATTTATGGATGTCTTCATTATTACACTTGATGTGTTGATCTCATTAATATACTTGTATTAAGTTAGTCTATCTATTAGTATTGTTTTAAGTTTTCAAATTCAAATGTTTTCGAAAATTAAATTCAAATTCGTTTAAAAACTTTCCATTTTAAATCCTACTGAAACTATAACTATTTTGGTAATACTCTCCCATTAAACCCCATCAATCTCTCCCAATTATTACTAACATTTAAACCTTCCTAACTTACAGTAGCTTTCATTTCCCTGATTATTATTTAAAATTCAAACGTTCATTATTATCTTTTGCTATTGATTTCCCCTAATCAATATTATTAAAACAAATCAGTATTAGTAAAAACAAATCAATTTTATTAAAACACTTTCCTTTTTAATTAAACCATTTCCTAAGTTTCTTTCAACCTCATCTCTAACCCATAACTTACTCACACATCCTTCTCTCCTCTCTCTCTCTCTCTCTCAAACACACCCTCCCTCTAAAATATTACCCAAGCCCATGATGCCCATCTCCTACAAAAAACCCTAAGGGAACCCCACACCTACTCTAACCTATATAAACCCATTCTAACCTACACAAACCCACGCACAGCCACCCCATTCCTTAAACAAAACCCTAGTTGTCGCATTTCCCAAGCTCTCTCTCCTCTCCTCTCCGACCAGCCCAGCCTCTGGCCACCTGAAACTCCGGCCACCCCCACGTCCGAACCCACTCCGCCTGCAAACATCTCTAAGCCTGCACCTCTTCCTCCTCCTCTCTCCAACCAACCGTGCCTCTTTCTTCCTCCCCTCCGACGCCCATAGACACATGCACCCATCTCCAACCATCCACAAGCCCGCAGGCCAACCCCGACTGCAAACCCTCCCCCTCAAACCATAACCTCCCGTCGACAGCCTTCTCCGCACCCTGCACCCATCTCCGGTCTCCAAGCCCGCACACCCAGCAGCCTGATGTCCAACCAGGCAACTCCGCACCGCCTCCACTCGGAGACGACAACACCCCAACGCCCCTCCATTCCGACCGCAGTCTCCGACTCGCCTCTTGCCTATGCCATCTCCAGTCAACGCCGCTGCAACGTCGCCTACCATCACGTGCAACGATCAAACACGTAAGTGGTTTTCATATATGAACAGTGTTCTTTCATATAGGAACAGTACATCATATAATAAGATATAATATAGTAGAACAATTAGTATTTTTATGAGGGCTGTTTTTATTACCATGTTGGTACGTAAATAATATTTGTTAATACTCAGTTTATATATAGTTATTTGATAAGTATATGTTAAGTTTAAACAACTATTATAAGTTAGTTTATATAAAAACTGTGTGTTTTTATTACCATGTTAGTAGTTACACTCTGTATCATATTATATATATATATATATATATATATATATATATATATATATATATATATATATATATATATATATATATATATATAAGTCACTGCGTATATGCTATGGTTTATAATATATACACTACTGTTAATATATATATATATATATTTGTTAGATTCTAAAATACATGGTAGTTAGTGGCAACAGAATTTATATAGATGTGTTAGTATATGACAATGGGCTCTAACAATAATATACATGCAATAAGTTAGTTGATAAATAGTTTATGTCTTTAAACCGTAAGTTTAATACGTTAATTTCGTTTAAACTGATATCGGAACTGAATGATGCAGAAAACGTCCGTGCCTCCCGTACGAACTCGTCGACACCAAAATCACTGAAAACAGGCAAGCGTCCAATTTATTACATGTATTTAAATGTTACTCTTTTAGACTTGAACCGCGATATCTTATACACAAAATTGCCATGAGATACGTTGACACTAAAACCCCTTAAACGCACTTTTGTGAATTGCTAAATTGAACTCGTGTGCGTCTGTGTGGACACCATTAAGAAAAGTAAATATACTGTGTTACGACATGAAATGCACATACAATGAAATGAATAAACTTGATAATCATAGAACATGATAGCCGATTTGGCTAAATCATCGATATTGTGTGCCATTGGCTCATAGATATTGCATGCCGTTGGCTCCTAGATATTGAATGCCAAGATTTGGCTATTCCGGTTGGCCGGTTGGCTAGTCTGGCTCGTGTCCAGTATATAACTCATGATGGCGGGTTGGCTGATTCTGGCTCGTGGTCCAAAAAGTATACGTGGGTGGGGTTATGTTCCCGTGCACTAGCCGGTAGTAAACAGGTCGCCTTCGGGGGCACTTGAATGTGGATTCACTTACTAGACGTCTAAAGACGTGAATCTTAGTCACGGACTTGCACACACAATTAAACAACTTGAAAAATGTTGTTAACTTATATAATTGTTGTTACTTTATTGAACTACCATAATAGAACTGACATGCCAGTGTAAATCTTTATAACTGCTTTAACTGCCATATAATCTTTTGCATATCTTGCCAAGGGTCCCCTTTTAACCATAACTTGCCAAGGACCCTTGCTGACATACATTCCATGTTGTTTGAATGTATGTCAGGTCACTTGACAGATTAGATGGAGGACGAGCTGATTGAGGAGACTGACCCGCTGATCCTGGAGTTCTCCCCGCTGCGGACTATTTTCTGAGATTCACTTGATGCGGCTTAGATTTCATTTTAGGTCATTTTGTAGGGTTTGTACCCAATTGTAGAACTCTGTTGTGTTGGCCATGCTTGGGGCCTTAATATTTTTGTGTACTTCTTATCTGGATGTTGGCTTTAATTTTATAGTTATCTCTGTTGTTCTGAATGCATTGCAAGTTCCTGCATATGGTTTATATTCACAAACGCTTATTGGGTTTGAGCTTCACCGTTCCAACCCATGCAGACCCGCTCGCGTCCTCGCTCCCAAATATAATGGGAAGCGGGGCGTGACAATTTTCCCCGTCAACAGTTAGGATTAAGAATTTTCATATTATCCAAGCTACTATTTTAATAGTTTTTTTTGGTATAAGAGTTCTTTAGGTAATGTATTTAATTTATTTTCTTAGAGGCCTAATTTCTATTGTTAACATAGTAATTATGTGTTACGAGAATAAAAAGTGAATTTCTTTTTTTAAATTCTTAACATGGTACCTGAGTCATCAAATTAAGCCATGAGTCTGCTTTTGTCCATGTTTATGTTCCACGTGACTGACGTATGGCCTCCTTTGAGATTTAATTCCTTGGACGTCTTTCCTTTTCATGGTATATACGACCTATGACCTGCCTTGATCAACAAGCAACATGATTTCTATGTAAAAAGTTTTGTGTGAAATTCTTTCAAGAGAATTGCTAAGTACACTCCCAAATCCTTAGGACCATATACAAACAGCTTGGTTTGAACTCGAAACTCCTTGGGGCATTATCTTAGAGAATTAATAACAGAGAATAGCGTGTTGCTTTCCATAATCACACCCATTATTATTTCTCTTTTCATAGAGAATTAATAACAGATGAGAATGGAAACAGATGAAAGTTGACTTGAAGGATATTGGGTATTTACTATCCAACAACCTAAACATTTATGATGTGTGAAGGCTCTTGAAGATATTTTTATGGATACATACAACTGAGGAGTCAATGTGAACGACGGAAGGATTCCAACTACGCAATATTTATGGCGTTTAGGCCTTCTTTAATGGGGTATTAGTCATCCCATTGATGAGCACAGAAATTAGGGCGGTTTGTTTCTCAACGAAAAGGAAATCTATCACGCTCATATGTCTCTAAACGGCCGTCGGCCTCGGACCCGGAGCCGTTGACCGGGCCACGGACCCGGCCTGGCCCGTGCCCAGTGCCCAGCTTTCAGCCCCCTCGGCCTAACGGGCCGGGCCGGGCCTACCTGGGTGAAGCGGGCCGGGCCGGGCCGGGCCGTGGCCCGACCCAGGACAGTTTTTTTGTTTTTAAAATTTTTGTTGTCTGCAAGTTGGGTAATTATAGTAATAATGTATATGAAGAACTTATGGTAATAACTAGAAATAACCCGTGCGCAAAATGCACGGACACCCCGAAAACCAACCCACACAATCAGGACGTGGGACCCACATGGGTGTTTCGATGAGTGCAAAAACGGGTGAAAATGAGAATAGTTGGTTTGAGTGTCTGTATTTTCTTGGGGTTTTTGGTTTTTTTTATTGGAGTGTGATTTTGGGTGTTTTGGGTTTGGGTGTGTTTTGGGTAGTTGGATGTGGTTTTGGGTTTTGGGTTTAAGCATGTTGTCCCATGTGGCGATGTAACTTTGCTACATGAGACAAATTCAAAAACATCTCTCAATTGTAATAAAGATTACTAATTTGGTTAATTATCGTAATAATTTGGGAGTAACATATAGTAATAATTATAGTAGTAATTATAGTAATAATTAATAATCTCGGACTAAACTGCAACATATAGCCTATATGATATAGAAGGAACTTATTGTAATTATTGGATAATTATAGTAATAATTTGGGTAATTATAGTAATAATCCTAAGAAGGGAATGGTAATAATAATAATAATTGGAACGCCCAATTATGGTCATATTTATATCATAATTATCACAATAATAATTTCACATTCTGGAAAGCCCAATTATACAATAATTACCATAATAATTATAGTAATATTTCTACATTATTTAATTATTGTAATATCGACCAAAATGTGGAAATCCCATTAATAATATTATTTATAACATAATTACCGTAATAAGTACCATAATAATAATTCCACATTCCACATTCTGAAAAGCCATTTTTTCGATACGTGGAAAGCCCATTTGTAAAAGTAATAAGGACATATATGTTATATACAGGCTTTTGGAGGCCCAACTTGTTATTGGGTATCCACCCATTATGTAACCATATTGCTATAAATACAGGGCTACGGATAACGTAGCCATCAAGTTTACAACATGTTATCAGCACGCTCAAGGCTGAGCCGAACCTCTGCCGACGGACGAACGCGACGCGAACGAGCTTCCTTCACCGAACGTCGCTAGATCCGGCGGGTAGGATCTAAAGTTAATTCTTTTCCCTAGATCTAAATTCGTATGCGCATATGTCTTGACCAAAATACTTGGATTAATCGTTTTAATGAAAAATCAACGTTTTTATTGTTAAAAATCAACTTTTTACAATAAAAACGCTTTTTTGAAGATTAAAAATGGATTTTTCTCAATAAAAATCGTATTTTTACCATCTTCTTCCCCAAAAACCATTAAACCCTAAGGGGATTCTTCTTCGCCACGCGGCCGGAAGCCGTCACGTGACCCGCCCAACCCGCGTAATTTCTGCCGCCGCTCAAAGCGGCGTGCGGAAACCGCCGTCGCTCGCAACGGCGATGACCCCGTCGCTCGCAGCGGCAGGCAGATCCCGCCGCTGGAAGCGACGGGCGACACCCCGCCGCTGCGATGGCGGGCCTCTCCATGCCGCCTGCAGCGGCGGGCAGTTTCCGCCGCCAGTAGTGGCGGTCCCGCAGTCGCCCGCAACGGCGGACCCCCCGCCACCACCAGTTGCGGTGGATGGGCCCAGCCGCCTGCAGCGGTCCCCCCTTGCGCGCGTGTTCGAAAACCGTAGCCGCCCGAAGCGGCAACTCCCGCGACCAAAAATCCTAACTAGGGTTTGACCACAAATTTTTTTTTCTATTTTTCAAAATTATTTTCAGATTTAATTACGATTTCTCTTTCTTTAAAATCTGGATAAATTACAAGCTTCTAATTCATCGCATTTTATTCGGATTATCTGATTATTATACGTTTAAAAATTAGGAATATCTTGCGACCGCTCTGCCGTTAGTCAACTAACCTAACGGTGTATGACGCTGCCCAGTGATCCAATAATTTTTAAACGAAAAATTTTCATTTCCATTATAAACTGCCTGTGGTGATTAATTGCATGTAATGAATGAACTGCCTGTGATGATTAAATGCCTGCTGCATTTTTTCTGCCTGCGACGAATGTTTATATTTGCTGTGGTTTTGGATCGGCTAGTTATCACCATTATTTCCCTTGCATTATTTTCCTTTTTTTAGAGAGAAAATGTAGTGAGGAAATTTTTGTATAATTACAAGACCGACGGACGCCTGAGGAAGATGAAGAACCATTCCAAAGAATAGGGGCCCCACGGGGTTCCCGAGTTGTACTTTCATTCTTTTTGGGACTGTATGGACTGTAATTAATATGGCGATTAGCCGATCCACGCAGCAAATATCTGTGTCTGAAATGCTTAATTATTTATTTTTTTGTGAAAATATCTAATTATTGCCTATTTTTAAACATGCTAGAGAGATAAATGGCCAAAATTGCGAGCGTCGATTTCGACGTATTGGATGCTACAGGCAAGAACTATTTAAGATGGCAGTTTGACATAAAATTCCATCTGCGAGCACAGGGACTGAGCCATGCCATCGCTATAGGCGATAAGGTTTCTAATATAGATAAATGGAAAGCAATTATCTATATCAGCCGCCATATCGATCGGACCCTGAAGGCCGAGTACCTTACGGTGGAAGACTCTTATGAGTTATGGACCGCCCTCGAGGATAGGTATAAACATCAAAGAGATGTTATACTCCCCCGAGCGCGATATGAATGGGAGAACCTTAGTCTCCAAGACTTTAAGTCTATTGCCGAGTACAACTCGGCACTCTTTAGCATCACCTCACGCTTGAAGTTGTGTGGTGAAAAGGTGACAGAGGAGCGCATGTTAGAGAAGACGTATACATCCTTCCACGAGAAGGATATTATACTAATGCAACAGTATCGTGAACGAAAGTTCACGAAATACTCAGAGCTTCTCTCATGCCTTCTGATGGCAGAGCAGAATACAGACCTCCTTCTGGCCACCCATAACTCACGCCCTACCGGCACTGCTCCTGTGCTTGAAGCGCATCACAGCTCCTCCCAGAAGAAGAGGATCAACTTCAAAGGCAAACCCCAGAAGGGTAAGACAATGAAGAAGCAGGCTAGAGGACCCCCTCCAAGAATCAACCGTGAGGGAAAGAAGAAAAATGTGTGGAAGAGAAAGGACGACGGCCAGACATCTGCCCCCAAAAAAGAACTGGGAAGATAAGTCCACAGGTGTGGCATGACTGGACACTGGTCCAGGAATTGTTGAACTCCACGCCACCTACAGGACTTGTACAAAGCGAGCCATAAGTAAGCTGAGACAAACCTGGTGGAACAAGAAGACCTGGCACCAATCAGGTTCATCGCTGAGGACTTCTTAAACGAAGACTTGCTCGACTGAGGCACTATCTATTTTCCATGCATTGTAATTTTTTGTTTGAAAAACAATTTACTATCTGCTTGTTTTAATTTCTAGCATGTTGCATTAACTTTTCAAACATTGAATAATTATTAGTAGTATATCTTCTCTTGTGCTTTATACTGCGATGTTTTTCTCTTAAAATTAGATGGATTATAAATGCCTAGTAGACAATGCCTCTACGCACACGATCCTCCAAGACATCTGCTGTAACGGCTGGTTTTGTATGATGGCTATGATTTATATATATATGCGATTGTTCGTCTTCTTTCTTTACTTCCCAGCATCCACATCTTAGGATAGGACCCCTCTCGGAACTCATTAGAATCATCCCGAAGCTTCCCGTCTCATTTTGGCGACTTCCTGTGCAAGTTAGCCGGTTCACGTTAAGGAACCGACCGACTAGATGTCCACCTAGTCGGTCGGTAACTCCTTATGGACCGACTAGTTCTTGTCAGGCTTTTTCCTTGAAGTTACTGTTTTCGCTTAGTCGGTCTAAGTTCAACCGCCGACCGACTAGTTTTCAAACTAGTCGGTCAACACTCCTTCGCAGACCGACTAAGTACTGAGATCATTTTTCGCATCAGGTTACTGTTTACCGTTAATCGGTCAAAGAACGAAAACCGACCGACTAGTTGACGAACTAGTCGGTTAGGTATCCTTCTCAGACCGACTAACTTTCAAAAATATATTATTGCCATTTTTCATCTTTAGTCGGTCTATGAACACTGGCCGACCGACTAGGTTGCAAACTAGTCGGTCGACGAGCTTTCACAGACCGACTAACTCTATAATTTTACAATAGCCCTGATTCACGGTTTGGGTTTTAGTCGGTCACAGTTATATGATCGACCGACTAGTTCCCAAACTAGTCGGGCGACCACCCTTCTCTGACCGACTAGTTGACCCCGAAACCCTAATTTCTGTGCTAGCCGCCGTTTTGTTTTCTTATTTAAACGAGGCTCTCTCTTTCATTTCTTCAGATTATTTTTAGTCTCCCTCTTCTCCAATCATACTCTCCTACCACCCGCGACCTCCCCTTGTTCATTCCTCCATCCTTACGCCTTCCATCCTCCCCAAAGCTCTTCCTCTCTTCTCTTTTCCCTCTTCTTTTGCCCTAGCGCGGAGATCTCGTCTCAGATCCGACAGCAACGACACCGGGAGACGCTGAAATCGTCACCACCACCGACGATCAACATTCCTCGCTGCGCTACCCGTGGCTTGGGAATTTTCGGACGACGTAAAGCTTTCACCCCTTTCAGATTTAACGCCGGATCTTCGTGCAAACGTCAAAAACAGGTTGGTGCCCTAAATTCGTAGTAACCCACACCGTAGATGATCAAACCCTAATTAAAATTAGCAACCTAATCAACTAAATTTATTTTCCGTTGAACTCTTAAAACGTTGTACAAATCATAGAAATCGACGGATGGACATTATGCTTGCACACGTAGGATAGATCGTCGATTACGTTAATTATATTAAAAATATGATTTTTGATTGAATAGGATAGTCCCGATAATGTAGACACGACCCTAATAGGGATTAATGAATCGTGATCTGACACCGTCGCCGTGTCACGATTTACAGACACTTTTCTGCCAACGAGACGATTGGACGAGGCGTACCAGGGAGACGACGCGCTCGCCACCACAGGCAAGTGTATCACTTGCGTTCTTGGCCATGTTTAGGCCCTCATCTTGTTAGGGATTGTTAATTTAGAAACTTGAGAACCGGACGTGAAATGATAGCATCCGGGATGCCCTCGATGGCTCAGATTTGACAACGAAATCTGAGTCCAACAACAACAAATGCTGATCTCATAGGATTGACATGCGTGTGCGTGAGTTGTGGACACCCTAGTACAACCCCTCCCTGTTTTGTCGTGTCTTGTCCCTTACCGTCTGCATAGCCCGCTGGGCAATAGGGCACTCGCCAAGCCAGAGCGAGTGATCCATTGTACTAGTTCACAGCCCGATGGGCAATTGGGCACCTGTCAAGCTGGAGCAGGTGATCCCATGTACCGATACACAGCTCAGAGAGCAATTGGGCACTTGTCAAGCTAGAGCAAGTGATCCCATGTCTTGTCACGATTCTTGGGGTTATTGGGGTAGGGTTGAGCGTGCAAGCGGCAAGAGGGATTGATCCCCCTCGAACCGATCAGGCGTGAACCCTTTCGTGTCTTGTCTTGTCTTGTCGTGTCTGGCTTCCCGTGTTCCGTCTTATCTTGACACCTGTAGGCTAGTCCCGTAGTCCATAGCACTCGCTGTGACTACTACTCGTCTTGTTTACTTGTCTGTTGTGTTTTCTTTCTGATGTTAAGAACCTCAGCATGTTAATCAACCAGTAAAACGTTGTAAGTAATTGGTACACTTGTAGTTTGGTCTAATCTTTTCTTGTAGACCTTACCTGACGTACAGTTCCTTCTTCTGGTGCTGTACGTCAGGGACTGAGCCAGAGTACGTGGAGGAGACTGACTTGCCAGCCGACGTGGAGCCAGAGAGCGTCGATCCCGAGTACGACCCTGAGGAGGATCAGAGCTAGTGACTGTTGGTATCAGATTCCAGAGGCGATATTATTCTTGTTGGGTGCGTAGCACCTTTTATGTTTCTTTGACTAGGTTGGGTGCTTGCACCATTAGTTTTACTTTTCTGATGTTGTAGCCCTTCGGGCGTTGAGACTTGGCACTTCGATATGTTGGAATAAAATCTGTGATGTTCTTTTCCTTCTTGTACTTTTATTGTTCTGTACTAACATGCATGGACCTGTACCTTTGTCTTGGTACCACACTGACGCTTATTGGGTCAGGGCTCCTCAGCTCTGGCCTAAGCGGGCCTCGTCACGCTTCGCCTCCGCCGTTTTGGGAAGCGGGGCGTGACATCTGCTTTTCCAAAGCATTGATAAATACGTTGGAACCGTGAATACAATATCCGGTCCATCAGGAATTATTGAAGGATCGGGGGAAGCACATTTTATGCTCCCCAACAAAACACAACTACTAATAAAAGATGCGCTTTTCTCCCCTAGCACCCATAGAAATCTGTTAAGCTTTAAAGATATCCGCTTAAACGGATACCACCTCGAGACGGTGAGTAAAATAAAACAAAGAATTCATGTATGTAACGTCTCATAAAAATGGTGCTAAAACCACCGTTGAGCATTTTGAGGGACTCCCGTCGGGTCTCTACCATACATGGATAAGAGCAATGGAAGCAAACACACTCGAGCACCAGAAGTGTGATAATCAACCAGAATTCCAACTCTAGCACAATCGACTAAGACACCCTGGAAGGAATATGATGCGGCGCATCATATCCCAATCCCGTGGAATTAACGTGAAAAGCCTGAAGCTACTTCGAAAGGGTGCTTCTCCTTTTCCCCCTTCTCACAAGGGGAAATTGATTACGCGACCATCGCCCTTGAAGGTGGACGCTGAGTCTCCGAGCTTCCTAGAGAGAATACATGGAGACATTTGTGGGCATATTCAACCTTCAAGTGGACCATTTCGGTACTACATGGTACTGATTGACGCATCTTCCAAATGGTCGTATGTGTGCCTCCTGTCTACCCGCAACGTAGCCTTTGCAAAGCTACTGGCACAAATAATAAAGTTGCGGGCACATTTCCCAGATAACCAGATCAAGAAATTGCGTCTGGACAACGCTGGGAAATTCACATCACAAGTCTTCCTAGACTACTGCCAAGCAACCGACATAAAAGTTTAACATCCTGTAGCTCATGTTCGCACCCAGAACAGGTTAGCCGAATATCTTATCAAGAGACTACAATGGATTGCTCGTCCATTGTTGATGCAATGCCAGTTGTCGGTAAATGCATGGGGACATGCCAGCTTGCATGCCGCATTGTTAATAAGATTACGACCGTCAGGGAGTCAATCTTATTCTCCGATGCAGCTTGCATATGGGAACCCGCCGGATATCTCTCACCTGAGGATATTTGGATGCGCTGTCTATGTCCCCATAGCACCACCGCAGAGGACCAAGATGGGTCCTCAATGGCGTCTAGGTATCTACATTGGTTTCGACTCACCATCGATCATTAGATACCTGGAACCCCTAACGGGGGACGCCTTTAAGGCACGTCTAGCAGATTGTTAGTTTGACGAAAACACTTTTCCCAAACTAGGCATTGACACAAAGAAGCCAGAAGCTTCAAAGACAATTTCATGGGATACCAAAACTTTATCCCATTTTGATCCATGTACAAACCAATGTGAAGACGAGATCCTGAAGATCCTTCAAATACATAATACAGTTCACATTTTACCGGATAAATCCACTGACAACCAGAAGATTGTCAGGTCACACGTCCCTGCTGCAAACACGTCAGCTAGGATTGACATACCCAAAGATGGATGCAATCCACCTACAGCAGAAGCGGCCGTACCTCAACAAAAGAGAGGACGACTGATCACTCCTTATTTTACACCTTTTTCCCGCATGTTTGCATGCCATTTAGATCGCCCAAATCATGTTTTTCACGATATATCGACGATATTGCGATGCTTTTCACGATTTGTTGTTTTTGTCGCATTTCAGGTGATTTGGCGCAATTTGGAGTGATCTCGAGATGCGCTTACTCTAGACGGTCACCGACGACCTCCCCAAGGGGTATTCTGCTGTTGGAGAGGAGCGGAAGAAGAACGGACGTCGCAGGAGCGACGAGGAGGCCAAAACAAGCAGATTGGGCATTTTTTGTGTCCCACTCGGCCGAGTGGAGGATTCACTCGGCCGACCAGCGAGACACTGCTCGGCCGACCTGAACAGACACGATTTATGTGTGCACTCAGCCGAGCACCGAAGACCACATCGGCCGAGTGACGAGATCCCGTCCGCCCGAGTGGCGACCAGACGAAGCCCTTCCAAAACATCCAAGTTACTGTTTTTCGGCTGCCTGAGCTTCAGAAGACCCACTCGGCCGAGTGGAGAATCCTGTCCGCCCGAGTACACTGAAGCCATCAGCCGAGTGACGACAACTCACTCGACCGAGCCGCCCCGGAGTAGAGACCCCTGAAGGCCCCGACTTACTGGAAAATTGCAGGGTTTTCACTCGGCCGAGCGACTTTTGTCACTCGGCCGAGTGCGATGCGCTGCCTGTAGTGAAAACTGCGGAAAACAGGCTGTGCAGGGGTATTTTGGTCACAGTTTTTGGACGATTTTGAGGGCTATTTAAGCCCTGCTTTTACCCTAGTTTAGGGAGTCTCTCTCTTAGATTTTTGCAGCTTTTTAGATCTACTTTCTAGCTTTATTTTGGAGATTGGAGAGAAGACAATTTTTGATTTTTGTTGGATTAATTGAAGAACTCCATTGGTTTGTCTATCTCTACTCTTAAAAATTCTATTTTTATTGCTTATCTCAATATTGTGATGAATTCTATTGCTTATTTCAACGATTATTTTTGTGATCTTGCCATGATTTGTGAGTAGTCTCCACGTCTTGGGGCGTGGGGATGAATCCCTACAAGCCCATTTTCATATTTGTGATGAATTGGTAGAAATTGTGCTAGAATTGTTATTAGGGATTAGATTGGGATCAATTTACTACGGAGGGCTAGGTATTCATATCAATTGGGATTTGCAAGAGATTGGATCCCAATTTGATAGGAAACCCTAGAAATCCGAATTGGGTTGGAATCGGATTTTCGAAGTATCGGTTTACAAGAGATTGGACCGATACTAGGATTTCCGGTTGCAATTCCATGCCGATACTCGTTTGCAAGAGATTGGACGGGTAGGAACTATCCCAATCTAGGTCGTGGACCGAGTTTGCAAGAGATTGGGCTCGGTGCGCGATTGGACGATGATGTTGATCCTAATGCTAGCTTCCCTAGGCTAGGGTTTGCAAGAGATTGGACCCAAACCTAGGATAGCTATAGACCGGCAACAGCGCGAGAGCATGAGCTTGGTTCTACATTCAGTTGCAACTAGTTCATCCAAACTCTCATTCAAGCAATTTTGATACCGATAAACCGCATTTATGAAATACGGTGAGTAGCGGGGATTCCCCATTCCTTAGACGTTCTTTATTTGATTTGATATTTCCGCATTTTTGTCTGATGATTGTGACAGGATCGCCAAAGGCAAATTTCTCTCTTAAATAGCCAGGTTGATTTGAACAAGCACGGTCATTCGTCCTCCCTGTGTTCGATAACCCGCTTGCCGCTATACCGTGCGCTTGCGGTAAAACTACAACCGTTCTTTGGGTCACATCCCGGAGCGATCAAGTTTTTGGTGCCGTTGCCGGGGAGGCAATTGCGTTTGATTCTTTCTCACCCTAGCTATTTCTTTTTATTTGGTTATTATCATTATTTTTATTTCTTATCTCTTACCTAACCCTTCCACGGTACTAATCATTTCTTTGAAACTCTGTTTCCCCTGTGCATGTACACGAGATCTACGGCGGACCCTGAAGCTTTATTATTTGATCCCGAGATCGAACGTACCGCGCGGAGACTTAGAGCGGAAAGGAGACAAAATACGAAAGGGCGGTTTATGACCAACCCGGAAACTGCGGATCAATTTGCGACAAGGATGGCGAGGCTAATTTCTATTCGAGATAGGCTTCGGCCTAAGACCTCTTCCACTACCTCATCCATTGCCATGCCGGAGTAGGCGGCTGACAAGAACTTCGAGCTGAAGACTGGATTAGTGGTTCTGATGCAGCAGGATCCATTTCATGGGAATGCCAATGAAAATCCTCACTACCACATACAATTGTTCTTGTCGAAGTGCGCCACATTTCAGATGCCGGGGGTCTCCATCGATGCCATCAGACTGCGTCTCTTCCCTTTCACGCTAAAGGACAAGGCACTATACTGGTTGAGGACGCAAGCTGAGGGTGTCTTCACCACTTGGGACGAGTTGGCGAGTGCATTTATTGATAAGTTCTATCCGCCATCCAAGACGGTGAAGATCCGGAGCGCTCTCATGTCCTTCAAGCAAGGACCACAGGAGACGCTCTATGAAGCTTGGGAGCGTTTTAAGGATTTGCAGCATCAATGCCCACACCATAGTATAGAAGATTGGGAGCTAGTGCATAGCTTCTACAACGGTCTCCAACCGGGGGCCAAACAAATTATTGATGCCGCGGCGAATGGTGCTATCTTGTCAAAGACTCCCGAAGAAGCTACGGCCCTAATTGAGGAGATGGCCTCAAATAATCAACAATGGGGCGATGAGCGAGGACACTCCACGTCCTTCTTAAAGCCAACTAGCATCTACGAGGCGAAGGCCGTGGCGGAGCTTACGAGCAAATTTGATTCTCTCCACAAGGTAGTGGAGAGATTGGAGAAGTTTATCACGGAGCCCCAAGGAGCCCCATCCACCTCTGCACCGACTAACCAAATGTGTGATTGGCAAGACCAATCTCAAGCCATGTACGTGGGAGGAGAGCAAGGAGAAGGAGCCTTGGAGCAAGTACAATATGTCGCAGGGAACCAAGGATATTGGGCCAATCCGGCCGCAAGAAATCATCCCGGATTCTCCTACGCCAACAATGAAGGAGCTTTGAACCCGCCACAACCACCACCTCAACAAGCTCGACCACCACCACCCCAACAACAAAACTATCCACCGAGGGGGCCTACTCAACAAAACTTTCAACCGAAGCAACAAGTTCCACCATACAGGCCGCCCGGTTACAATCAAGGGTGGAGGAATCAAAATCAAAACCCTCCACAAGCTCAACAACGATCCGACTTCGAAGCTAGAGTGGAGGCGTTCATGGTCGAGCAAAATAAGGTAAATGCTACCTTGAAGGCGGGGCAAGACTCTCTTAATACCGTTGTGGCTCAAATATCGGAGCAATTGGCGTTGCTCAATCGGAACACTCAACGATTGCCGGCGCAACCCGAGCAAAACCCACGGGGCAACACCGGTCACATCAATGCCGTGGTTGCCGTTACCACTAGAGACGGGAAGGACACCACCCCCGCCATGATTCCTACCGAGGAGCCCGTGGAGGAAAGCTTGGAGCCAATTGAGCCGGTAGTTGAAGTTGAAAAGGAGAAGGAGCCACAAGACAAGGAGAAATCTAGAGCGGAACAATTGATTGAGAAAAGGCGCTTCATGCCACCGGTCCCATTCCCCCAAAGACTAGCGAGAGCGAAAATGGAGAAAAGGCTAGCGAAGTTCCTCGAGTATCTTAGAGGAGTTAGCCTTAACATTCCCTTCCTCGACGCCATCGTGGAGATCCCCACATATGCTAAATTCTTGAAGGACTTGATTTCGGGGAGAAAGATGAAGGAGAAGATTATGCTAGCCGAGGAGGGCTCTTGGTTTACCAAGAGAGAAAAGGAGCCGGCCAAATTTAAAGATCCGGGGAGTTTTCGGATTCCTTGCACCTTGGGCGGCGTCCCTCTTCAAAAGGCGTTGGTTGATCTAGGGGCTAGTGTGAGCCTCATGCCTCTCTCCATGTTCTTAAGGCTAAACACCAGGACAAAGTTGAAACCTACAGACATGCGCATTCAATTGGCCGACGGGCGAATAACAAGGCCGGTAGGGATCGCCGAAGACATCCCGCTACAAGTCCCGGGTGGAATATGCTTGCCATGTGACTTCGTGATCATGGACGTTAAGGAGGAGGGAGATACTTCATTGATACTTGGACGCCCGTTCCTCGCCACCGCCGGAGTAATTGTTGACGTGCGCGAAGGTACCCTAACTTTAAACGTCGGCAACATCGAGGTGGAGCTCCACATTCCTAAGGCTATGAAGCACATGCCTTACCACGAGGAACTTGATTACATGGACCTCCTTGATGAGGTGATAGAGGAGGTGATCCCCCACTCAATTGGCGCTCTTTTTGATGAAGATTTCGAGGAAGGCCCGGATTTAGGCCAAAATGAGAAGATAGATGATTCCCACGACCTCTCCGCTGAAGATTATGAAGGCGACGCTGATGTCGCAAGGATTCGAGAGCTCTGCAAGCTCTCGAAATTGGAGTCACCAAAGAAAGCTCCTCCGGTACGGAAATTGGCATCACCGGTGAAGCCGTTGACCGGAGCACATGCTAGCTTGGGGGAGCCTCCCCCCAACACTATTCGAGATGGGAGACCGCCGAGGGAGAACACGACGCCGCCACGTCCAAATCCAAGCGTTCTCCCCGGAAAGTTTGATGGGTGCATCTCATATGCCCCAAACATCCCGCATTGATTGAAAATTATAGGGGGTCGAGCTCACGACCTTAAACGAGCACTTGTCGGGAGGCAACCCGATGGTTTTTGCTTTATTTTACTTTTTCTTTATTTTCGTTTTAGAAATTTTTAGTGTTTTGAGTCGTTCGCCCAAAAATTTTGTGATAACGGGTCCTATTTTTCTTGACAGGAGAGGATATAGGTAGATCCATCATGAGGAGGATGAACGAGACGACGAGGAGCGCCCCAAGAAGGCGCTCGACGCTTAGGAGGAAGATGGAATCGACTGGAGGAAGAAAGACGGAGTTTAGAGCCCAAACGAAGACAAACAGCAGAACACAAGGCTCACTCGGCCGAGCATACTAGTCACTCGGCCGAGTATACAAGTTCGTCCGGCCGAGCCGCTCACGAACGAGGGAAGTCTGCTGTACCTAACTCTCTGTTTATTTTCCTGATTTCAATATAACTGCTACTCGGCCGAGTATATATTCTCACTCGGCCGAGTAAAACGGATACCCTCCTAGGGCGAGTCTTGCCGAGTAGCTTGAGTCACTTGGCCGAATGGACTTACTCCACTCGGCCGAGGCTGGCAAAGCCACTCAGCCGAAGCGATAGCGGGGAGGAAATTCTCATTGGTCTCGCTCGGCCGAGTGACCAAGTCACTCGGCCGAGTCGTAACTTTTATTATATAAGGGACTGAGGGGCGGCACAATTTTCGAAACGAAAATAATTCCCAAACCGTGCGACCCCTCGGTTTCCCCTCGCCCGCTCGCCTCGCACAAAGCCCCACTCGCCCGACCGGCCGCCCGATCGCCGCCGCTCGGCCAGCCACCGCCGGCCGACCACCCGCCGTGACTCGCCCGAGTCACCGCCGGCGGCAGCCGCCCCTACCACCTCCGGTATCGCCTTTATCGCCTTTTTTCTCCTCTTTTTGAGTATATTTTGAGGATCCATGTGTTAAACGACCCCCAAACCCAAATCAATTTCTATATCTATCTGTTATACCCCTAATGCTCCATACATTTTGAATTTTACCCGTTGATATCACCGTTTCATGCGCAGGTTGCTTTTTGGAGCTTAGGGGAGCCCAGGGGAGCTTCTCGGGACTGATTTGAGCTTCGTGGAGGCGCGGACTTCGCACGCTTCCATTACTGAGCACTCGCGGCGTGTCTGGGTATACTCCTTCCACTCTTTTACGCACACCGCACTTTTTGCACTTTTCGGCGCGCTCGGGGCCGATATGCCGCCCCGGACACGGCCGCAGTCGAAGAGAGCTTCCGCCAAGCGGAAGCGGTCGGATGATGCCGGCCCCTCCCACAAGTTGGAGGACTCTCCTCCACCGTCTCCCACACACGCCGTCCACCCAGCACAGCCTGCAGGCCCCGCACACCTCGCACAGCCTGCAGTGCACCCACAGCCCGCACAGCCTCTCCCTGCCGCACCACAGCCACCACCACCGGCTCCACTGGTCGGGCCGCTCGGGATTACGTTCCGAGACGACGCACACCGCGCCGTCTTTGACCGTATCTCCCAGCGCTCGATCGTACCCTCCAGGTTTGCACACCTCGCTGACCTAGGACGCCTGGGGGTACTAGAGGGGATGCTCACGTTGTACGACAACGTGGGCTGGCGAGATTTCTTCCAGGTGTTGGCGGATACGTTTACCCGCCCGACACTTGAGGTTTTGAGTTCGATCGCCCGGACCGACGAGGGATGCTCGTTTCGGTTCATGGATCGAGAGTGCCAGGTCACTCTCGATATGATGAGAGCGTTTTTCTCGTGGCCCGCTGTCCCCGGTGCCGATCGTGGTTACGGCCCCACCCATATCCCCCCACCTTCCTTCGACACCGGTGCCTTCTGGGCCCGGATTACGGGTCTCCACGCTGCCTTTGACCCTAGTAGGGCCAAGGCCTCGGCCATTGTCCATCCCTGCCTCCGCATTGCTCAGCGCCTTATGGCGACGACCTTTTTGGCCAGATATGAGCCGGGCACGATGTCTACGCCAAAGCTCTACATGCTCTACGCGATGACACGTCCCAGAGCTCTATCTAGGGATGGCGATGAGCTGGTCCCCGCTGTCGTGATCGATGTCGCGGCTTGGTTTTTGGACCGCATCATCGTATCGGTGGGCGCTCGCTCACCGATATGCTGCGGCGGCCTGATCACCTTGCTTGCTCTTATGACCGACGAGGACTTCCCCGACGACTTGCGACGCGTCCCGGGCCCCACTTCTCTGTCTATAGATGTTATGGCCCGGATGAAGATGCTTCGTCCGCATGGTGAGCGTCACTGGGTCTGGTTGCACGGCCCTTTCGGGGCCGATTACATGATTCTCCCGAGCCCTGCTCTGACTCTGATTGCACTGGCCCACGTTGACTGGCTCCCTGCGATGGATGTTCTCATCCCCGCCGCTTACGTGCTCGAGGCCGAGGAGGCCGAGCAGGCCCACGCTCCCCCTGTAGACCCTGTTGCACACCCTGCCGAGCCTGCTGTCGACCATGTCGACCCTGTGGCCCCTCAGCCCATACCTGACGTTTCCGCTGCTCCTGACACCGCTGTCGGTGTCAGGAGTACCTTAGCTGAGCCCACTTCCACCACCTCCACCACTTCCGAGGCTATCACCACCACTCCCACCACCACCTCTGGCCCTCTGTCCGTTGAGCCTCTTTGCTCCGCACTCCCCGAGCGCCCGTCGACCTTTGTTGAGAGTGGAGATCCCTCGTTTTCCGCGGTCATGGAGACCATGGCTAGCATGATCTCCGCTGGGGTTGCGCCTTTTGGTCCACACACTTCCACCCCAGCGGTAGTCACCTCTGTCTCCACCCCTGCAGTATTCTCCGAGAGTGTCGTGGCGTCTGTCCACACTTCTGTGCCACTGACCTCTCTAGCCGCCTCGCAGCCACTTTTGCACTCTTCTTTCGCTGCTGCTGCCTCCACTTCCCACCAGCCAGTGCCCCGGCCTCACACTGAGGCCAGGCCCACATTTGCAGGCGCAGCACCTTTTGTTCCCTTCCCCGCTGAGCCAGTCACATATGCGACCAGAGTTCGCCAGCCACACCCTGCACAGCCCCGCCCGGTGCGTCCCTCTGCACCACCTCCCCCTGACACAGTACTTCAGAGCATTCGTGCTCTAGAGGGGGCGGTGAGTGGCCTCCGAGGCGACCTCAGGACCCTGTCCTCCACCGTCTCTGCGATGGCTGGCCGCTTCGACCTGATCCCCCAGATCCATTACTGTCTCACCCAGGTTCTGGAGCGTCTCCCGCGCGTACCCCCACCCACCCAGCAGGTTCCCGCCCACACTTCCACACACACCCGACCTGCTACCACTCCCACACCCACACACGCTCAGCGACCTGTCCAGCCACCACCACCACCTCCGCCTCAGGACGGAGACGGTGCAGCACCACCTTCCTAGGCACCCTTGATGCCATCGATTCCTTTTGCCGTTGTGCTGCCCGTTTCTGCTGGGTCCTGACGCCTTTTTGTCCACCCCCCCTCCCCTCACTTATTTTGGGATTCTCTTTTTGATCATATCTTTATATATCTTTTTTGGGAGAGAGGGAGAGTTTTTGGTGCCACTTATATATCTGTATCACTCCTATCTGTGCATGCATCATGTCCGCATCATATTTTCATTTCTTTATTTTTCTTTTTATTTTTTATTTTCATTTTTTCATGCATGCATCCTCACCACCCCCTCACATTTCTTGTCTCTCGGTGTGCCACACTTTGCACACTGAGGACACTGTGCCATTTAGCTTGGGGGAGTGAGTTCTCACGTTCTTTTTCGATTTGCCACCTTTATTTTTGGTTTTTCACACCGTTTTTCACTTTTGCACTTATTTTTCATTATTTTTCTTTTATTTTACCATGCATCACGTTTTTCTTAATTTTTTCTGTGTGCCGCATTGTAAATAGTTCTATTTTCCCTTTATCTTTATTTCTTTTCTTTTTCATCTCATGCTAGAGATGACTTTTCTGTGATGATGTTGACGTTGGATTTAGCTTACTCTATATGCATGCTATATTTGTCATGTCTTAGACTTTATTTCTGATATCATATGCTATGACTTGCCTTGCATTTAGAGATAGTAACCCACACTTTTGCCACATGAAAATGGATGAAATTTTACTATTAGCTGAGTCTGAATATTCATATGTATGCTATCACAGAAAACACACCAAGATTCACGCATTGAATGCCTATATCTGGCGTACTGATTTCTTTTCCTATATCACTTCTATATGCATGAATTGTACACTTCACTTCAGGATGATTGAATGATGTTAGCTATGATAAATCTGGATTAGTTAGCTTTTTTGTGATCGAAACTGAGTAGATTAGATTACCCTGCTGAAGTTGTCGTGCATGTCTTATAGAGTGAACCGAGAGTTACATTTATTTCTTTCTCCACAAATCTTGAACATCATTTCTCTACTTTTAAAATCATTGGTGAATCTCCCCTTAAGCGATTCTATTATATGGCATTTCCCCCGCTACTAATTCCTAGCTCCAAATCTCTTATTCTAAAACCAAAAAAAAGAGAGAAAAAGAGAAAATATTCTTGTATATCATTATCTCTCTTTGAGTTGGGATCATTGTGTACATAAGCTATGAAAAAAAAGAGAGAGAAAAAGAGGAAAAATCCTCAATAAAAGATCTCATCTCACTTTCTTCCTTTCTTCTTTCTTCTTATTACATTTGGAGCTATATAAAAATGGGGATGTGAATATTTTTATGCCACCACGCTTATAGATAAGCTTGGGGGAGGGGATCCATTGATGTGTGAGAGAGTGACTACTTGACGTTGCACGACGACCTAGGCTAAGTAATATTCTATACTCGGTGAGATTATTTTTAGCTTTACGAAATCCAGACATCTAAGCCTAGCGTTCATTTCATGAAATCCATACTTTTCTATTCTCTCTATTCTATAGTGTGATACTCTTATACTCCAGATAGAAAGCGTTCAATTGAAAAGTGTGTGATATGTGATTTGTATACCGCTTTAAATGATTCAGACGATGTTAATTTTAGAATTATTCCGTTTTTCATGATTATATCGTTGTTCGTGGGTTTTCCGTTTCTATTTGCAATATTATACTATGATATCAAAATAAAATCCTTTGACATGTATTTTTCATTCGGTACATGCTATATGAGTAAGTGAAACCCGCGTCCTGAGAAAATGATCTAGTATCCTACCTCTTCGCTTCTTTCCTTCTTCTTTATCTTATTTCGATTTCATTTTTTTTCGTTTTTCATTTTTCGTTTTTCGCCGTTTTCGTTTTCCGAATCCACCGGGTTCGCCTTTTACTTATCTTCCTCGAGGACGAGTAAGAGGCAAGCTTGGGGGATTTTGATCACTCCTTATTTTACACCATTTTCCCACATGTTTGCATGCCATTTAGATCGCCCAAATCATGTTTTCACGATATATCGACGATATTGCGATGCTTTTCACGATTTGTTGTTTTTGTCGCATTTCAGGTGATTTGGCGCGATTTGGAGTGATCTCGAGATGCGCTAACTCTAGACGGTCACCGACAACCTCCCCGAGGGGTATTCTGCTGTTGGAGAGGAGCGGAAGAAGAACGGACGTCGCAGGAGCGACGAGGAGGCCAAAACAAGCAGATTGGGCATTTTTTGTGTCCCACTCGGCCAAGTGGAGGAGCCACTCGGCCGACCAGCGAGACACTGCTCGGCCGACCTGAACAGACACGATTTATGTGTGCACTCGCCGAGCACCGAAGACCACATCGGTCGAGTGACGAGCTCCCGTCCGCCCGAGTGGCGCCCAGACGAAGCCCTTCCAAAACATCCAAGTTACTGTTTTTCGGCTGCCTGAGCTTCAGAAGACCCACTCGGCCGAGTGGAGAATCATGTCCGCCCGAGTACACTGAAGCCATCGGCCGAGTGACGACAACTCACTTAGCCGAGCCACCCCCGGAGTAGAGACCCCTGAAGGCCCCGACTTACTGGAAAATTGCAGCGTTTTCACTCGGCCGAGCGACTTTTGTCACTCAGCCGAGTGCGATGCGCTGCCTGTAGCGAAAACTGCGGAAAACAGGCTGTGCAGGGGTATTTTGGTCACAGTTTTTGGACGATTTTGAGGGCTATTTAAGCCCTGTTTTTACCCTAGTTTAGGGAGTCTCTCTCTTAGATTTTTGCAGCTTTTTAGATCTACTTTCTAGCTTTATTTTGGAGATTGGAGAGAAGACAATTTTTGATTTTTGTTGGATTAATTGAAGAACTCCATTGGTTTGTCTATCTCTACTCTTAAAAATTCTATTTTTATTGCTTATCTCAATATTGTGATGAATTCTATTGCTTATTTCAACGATTATTTTTGTGATCTTGCCATGATTTGTGAGTAGTCTCCACGTCTTGGGGCGTGGGGATGAATCCCTACAAGCCCATTTTCATATTTGTGATGAATTGGTAGAAATTGTGCTAGAATTGTTATTAGGGATTAGATTGGGATCAATTTACTACGGAGGGCTAGGTATTCATATTAATTGGGATTTGCAAGAGATTGGATCCCAATTTGATAGGAAACCCTAGAAATCCGAATTGGGTTGGAATCGGATTTTCGAAGTATCGGTTTGCAAGAGATTGGACCGATACTAGGATTTCCGGTTGCAATTCCATGCCGATACTCGTTTGCAAGAGATTGGACGGGTAGGAACTATCCCAATCTAGGTCGTGGACCGAGTTTGCAAGAGATTGGGCTCGGTGCGCGATTGGACGATGATGTTGATCCTAATGCTAGCTTCCCTAGGCTAGGGTTTGCAAGAGATTGGACCCAAACCTAGGATAGCTATAGACCGGCAACAGCGCGAGAGCGTGAGCTTGGTTCTACATTCAGTTGCAACTAGTTCATCCAAACTCTCATTCAAGCAATTTTGATACCGATAAACCGCATTTATGAAATACGGTGAGTAGCGGGGATTCCCCATTCCCTAGACGTTCTTTATTTGATTTGATATTTCCGCATTTTTGTCTGACGATTATGACAGGATCGCCAAAGGCAAATTTCTCTCTTAAATAGCCAGGTTGATTTGAACAAGCACGGTCATTCGTCCTCCATGTGTTCGATAACCCGCTTGCCGCTATACCGTGCGCTTGCGGTAAAACTACAACCGTTCTTTGGGTCACATCCCGGAGCGATCAACGACCCCCAGGCTCTAAAGATAAAAACCTTTGAAAGAGGAAAAATCCTGGAGCAACAATAACGATACCACCACAGGATGCTGAGCTCAGCCCAGATACCTCTCCCCTCCTAACAACCCCTGAAGAGGAAAATATAGGAGAAATATCATTAAACTATGTACGTACTAGGGAGGTACTGGACAGAAAAAGCACAATCATCGATGATAACTTCGCGCTCATTATTGCCACTCACGTCACTGAATACGATGATGAGACCGATCCACGCTCTTTAGCAGAATGTAAACGCAGAGAGGATTGGCCAAAGTGGAACGAGGCAATAGGAGTAGAGATGGACTCACTCTCGAAGCGCAAAGTTTTTGGACCTGTAGTCCTAACACCAAAAGGTGTTAAACTTGTGGGATATAAATGGGTATTCGTGAGAAAAAGAAACGAGAATAATGAGATCGTGTGCTACTAAGCACGCCTTATTGCACAAGGTTTTTCCCAACGACCAGGAATAGACTATGACGATACCAATTCCCCGGTCATGGATGCGATCACCTTCCGTTTCATTATTGGCCTATCTACAAAGGAAGGCCTGGATATGCATCTCATGGACGTTGTGACTGCATACCTTAATGGAAATATAGATAAGGATATCTATATGAGAATCCCAGACGGATATAAACTATCGACTAAAATGATAGAAAGACCTCGGGACGTCTATTCTGTCAAACTCCAAAGATCACTGTATGGTCTAAAACAGTCAGGTAGAATGTGGTATAACAGACTCAGTGAATTCCTGGTGCAACAAGGATTCACAACAAATGAAGTCTGCCCTTGCATCTTTATAAGAGCAAAGGGAACAAGATTCGTAATCATAGCCGTCTACGTAGACGACCTTAACATCATCGGATCTCCTGAAGAGATAGGTAAGATATCCAAGAGTCTCACACAGACTTTTGAGATGAAAGACCTTGGCAAAACGAAGTTTTGTCTAAACTTACAAATTGAACACTTGAGCGGAGAAATCCTGTTACACCAATCGACATACACAAAGAAGTTGCTGAAAAACTTTCTTATGGACAAATGTCATCCGCTCAGCACACCAATGGTCGTCAGATCATTGGATGTTAACATAGACCCCTTTTGACCGCTGGAAGAGGGGGAGGAAATACTGGGTCCCGAAGTACCCTACCTAAGTGCGATTGGAGCACTCCTATACCTGGCAAACTGCATGCGTCCCGATATAGCGTTTGCAGTTAACCTACTAGCCAGATACAGTTAAGCGCACTCAAAGCGTCACTGGAACGGACTGAAGCACTTTCTGCGCTACCTCCAAGGGTCTGTGGACCTGAGACTATACTTCAAGAAAGGTGTATCCTCCGACCTATTTGGTTATGAAGATGCATGATACAGGTCCGACCCATACACCGCAAAGTCCCAGACTGGTTTCGTATTCACATATGGTGGGACGGCTATCTCATGGAGATCTGTGAAGCAGATCTCAACAGCGACCTCATCCAACCACTCCGAACTCATTGCGATCCACGAAGCTAGCAGAGAATGCTTCTGGCTTCGATCAGTCATCCACCATATCCTCAAGACCACCGGCCTGAAGACGGGAGATCTTGGACCAACCACCATGTATGAAGACATTGCTGCCTGCATCGCTCAACTACGAGGTGGATACATCAAAGGTGACAGGACGAATCACATTTCCCCCAAGCTCTTCTGGACGCATGAACAGCAAGTAGACAACCAGATCAACATCCAGCAGATCCAGTCTTGCAACAACCTGGCAGATCTATTTACTAAAGCTTTACCTCGCAGTACCTTTAGAAAACTTGTACTAGGAATTGGGATGAGACAGTTGAGAGATTCACAAGCCTGAAGCTTGTACTTTTCAGGGGGAGTTAATGTAGTGCTGTAGTCTTTTTCTTTGGCTATTGGGTTTTCCCACTAGGTTTTCCATAGCCAAAGGTTTTAACGAGGCAGCCACATCAACTCTGGATCCAGAAGTATCCACCTCTGATGTTATCCATCGATCAGGGGAAGTTACAGAGACTTGTACTCTTTTCCCTTAGCCACTGGTTTTTCCCACTTGGTTTTCCTTGGCAAAGGTTTTAACGAGGCAAGTGCTCTTAAACTTGGGATCCAGAAGTATCCATAAACCCATGATCAACTAAGCTCTATGAATCCTGAAGTGTTCATTTACGGCTTACAACAATGGATGGATAAGGGGAAGTGTTATAAACGGGCTTTTGGAGGCCCAACTTGTTATTGGGTATCCACCCATTATGTAACCCTATTGCTACAAATACAGGGCTACGGATTCCGTAGCCACCAAGTTTACAACAAAGCCATATTAATTGTAGGTATATTCTTTAACATTTTTAAAGAATTTATTATATTTTATAAAGATTTTTTTAATTTTTAATTTTTTAAATTAATATGGCCGAGCCGGCCCGATCAGGCCCCTCTCCGGGCTGGTCCGGGCCTCGGGCTGGGCTTCCGGCCCCGGCCAGCCACCGGGCCGTGCGGATGGCCACCTCGACTCATTTGTAATATGCCCAACATACAGCTAGGTTTGAATTGAAGATTTGAATGGGAGTTGAGAAAGACACTATTCTGCATTTATGCTCTGACATAGAGAGCAAACCAACGCCATCCGCGTCTAGGCCTCTAGGGGCCGCCATGTTAGGATCATCGTTGGGTAGTGGTGATACACAACCCAATAGGGTGTCTTCAAGTTCATCACTGGCGAAGGCTTACGTGCAGTGGCGGACCTGTGCATAAGACTGTGGGGGCACGGGCCCCCACAAAAAAGTTGGAACTTTTTTTAGTACTAATAATTTCACTGTATTGCCCCTCAGTTATAGGCCTGCACCCCTAAAAATTTAAGGCATGGGCCGCATGGCCCCCACAAATTAAAGAGATGTGATGGAAGTCAGTACTTGAGCCGATGTTTTGGGGAAAAAAATCAATAAACTTATTGGTTCCCTTGTTATTTTCTCTCTTCAACCTGTCTTCAACCTGTGTGCTTGCTTGACCCAATTGCTTCTCCCGCTACCTCGGCCTGAGTTCAAGAGAGGCCAGACATCAAGAGAGGGCCTGAGGCAACTTCACTGATCAAGAGGAGAAGCTCATTGTCCATCTTCAAGCTCTCTTGGGCAACGGGTAATCAATTATTTGATTTTTTTTTCCGGATAAAAAGAAATTTTAAGTTAGAAGATAAAGGATACTATTTAATATACAATTAGTGTATTTGTAGGCACTTTGCATATCATCAAAAATATCATTTATCAATTTTTGGTGGTTAATTTGTCTTTGTCCCCCAAATTTTGGGGTTCCTAATGGTCCCAGCTAAATATTATCTCATCAGAAATTTTACAGCTAGCACAACTGTAGAGTAGCAATGGTTTTTATTTTATTTTTAAATTTTTTATTAAATTTGCAGATTCCAGATAGAAAAGACAATGACATCATTATCAAGAACTGTTGGAATTAATCTTGTTTGCATTATGTAAATTAATTAGGAGGTTACCTACTAGTGGGGAATACCAACAGTCACCTTTATTAGGAGGTTACCTACTAGTGGGGAATACCAACAGTCACCTTTATTAGGAGGTTACCTACTAGTGGGGAATACCAATAGTCACCTTTATTAGGAGGTTACCTATTAGTGGGATATGAAGAGATGCTTTGTAATTAGGTTTCGGCTATAAATATAGCCTATTTTGATAATGAAATCATCGGAGAAAAACCTTTACATCCTCATCTCATTTTGATTATTCTATCTTCCACATTTGGTATCAGAGCCACACCTAAATTCCTCAGCCAAAAAGAAATGTCTTCTACATCCTCAGCAATGTCTGACATGACGACATCGAAGTTCTCGATGAAGGATGGGTCGATGACCATCCATTATCCTTTGCTTATGAAGGATAACTACTCATCGTGGGCATTGAAGATGCGGGTTTTCATGGGCGTGAATGGAGTTTGGGATGCGATCGAACCAACAAGTGAAAATGAGGCGGTGGATAGCAAGAAGGATTCGATGGCGTTAGCCGCCATCTATCAAAGTATCAGCGAGGAGACGCTAATGCTGATCTCGGAGAAGAAAACGGCCAAAGAAGCATGGGAGATGCTAAAGACAATGCACATGGGCGTGGAGCGCGTCCGAGAAGCAAAAATTCAAACTCTACGATGTGAGTTTGAACGTCTTCGCATGGAAGATGCGGAGACGGTCGATGACTTTGCTACGAAGTTGACAACCAACGTCAACAGGATCCGTGCATTGGGAGACAAGGTCGAAGAGACCTATGTCGTCCGGAAGCTTCTCCGTGCGGTTCCCGAAAAATTCCTGCAAATCGTTTCTACGATTGAACAATTCAGGAACTTGAAGACCATGACCTTGGAGGAGGTCATTGGGTCTCTGAAGGCCCACGAAGAACGGCTCTCTAGCCGTCAAAGACCCACCAATGAGAAGGTGGAGGAGCGGGTTCTACTGACGGAATCCGAATGGAAGGCAAAATATGATGCCGCATCAAGCTCATCGAGGGGACAAGGTGGTGGGCATTATTTTCGTGGACGAGGCCGTGGCCGTGTCCGTGGCCGTGGACACAATGATGGGCGTGGTGATGGACCAACTCATCAAGAGAAGACTCGGGACAAAAGCAAACTCCAATGTTACAAGTGCAGCAAGTTCGGGCACTTTGCAAACGAGTGCCGTTCCGAGAAGACCGGAGACAAAGCCCACTTTGCGAAGTGGGATGATGATGCGCTAGCTCTTCTCAAAGCCGAGTTGTGTGAACTCGGACATTCGGAGGAGCGGGAGAATGTATTGATGCTCAACGAGGAGAAGGTGATGCCAAATCTTCATGCAGTTGAGGCGTGGTACCTCGATACCAGGGCTAGCAATCATATGACGGGTTGCAAGGAGAAGTTCTCCGACCTAGATGAAAGCATCAAGGGGAACGTAAAGTTTGGTGATGAATCCGTCGTCAATATTTGTGGGCGTGGAACTATCTTGTTCCAATGCCAAAATGGGCAACATCTCACGTTGTGTGATGTTTATTATATCCCGAAGCTCCGAAGCAACATCGTGTCCATTGGACAACTTGATGAACACGGATTTGCAAGCACAATAAAGGATGGCTCTCTCAAGATCTTCGACAACACAGGGAGGCTATTGGCTAATGTGAAGCGGAGTCGAAACAGGTTGTATGCTCTTGATCTTCGACTTGCCGAACCCATGTGCTTGATGGTGAACCTCAAGGAGAAGTCGTGGCTATGGCATGCACGCTACGGTCACTTGAACTTTCCGGCGCTAAGGAGCTTAGCGCACAAGAAGATGGTTGAAGGCATGTCGGTCTTGGGGCAACAAGATCAACTGTGTGATGGGTGCTTGGTCGGAAAGCAACATCGCACGCCATTTCCATCCACCTCGACGTATCATGCGGAGAAGCCCCTTCAACTTATTCACGCCGATCTCTGTGGACCGATCACACCGGTGACACCGGGAGGTAACCAATATTTTCTGCTATGCGTAGATGATTTCAGTCGTTACATGTGGATCGGTCTTATTAAAAGCAAGGATGATGCTTTTAATGCATTTAAGAAAATCAAATCGCTAGCGGAGATGGAGGTCGACCTACGGTTGAAAATGTTGCGGACGGATCGAGGAGGGGAGTTCACCTCAAAGGACTTCTCCAGTTATTGTGAAAAACTGGGCATCAAAAGGCAACTCACAGCACCATATTCGCCGCAACAAAACGGTGTTGTAGAGCGGAGGAATCAGATTATCATTGAGATGGCAAGGAGCTTGTTGAAGAGCAAGAACATGCCCTCATTCTTTTGGGGAGAAGCGGTGAATACGGCTGTCCATATCCTCAACCGTGCACCGACGAAGAGTCTCGAAGGGATGACACCATATGAAGCTTGGTGTGGGCGGAAGCCGAAGGTCCACTACCTTCGTGTCTTTGGATGCGTTGCGCATATGAAAATTGTGCAACCTCATCTAAAGAAGCTGGAAGATCGCAGCAATCCTATGGTGTTTCTCGGCTACGAAGATGGGTCCAAAGCCTACCGGTTGTATGATCCGGTACACAAGAAGTTGCATGTTAGTCGGGACGTGCGATTCGAGGAGGACAAAGCATGGTGTTGGGAGCAAACACCACGCAAGCACAATGAGGAGGAGAGTGATTCACGGCCCGGAAGTGATTCACGGCATGTGGGATCATTCATTGTGCTTGGTTACGATGAAGACGAAGCACCCGAAGGAGCCCCAGAAAATCCCGAAGATCGATGCGAAACTACGGCATCTACTGACTCCAGCCAGTCACCCACCCGGGAGATCTCAACTGCCTCTGAGCCGCTGCCGAACTCCCCAACTACACTCACCGGTGGTTTTTCTCCGGAAACTCCTACCTCCTCATCCATGGTGCCGCAGAAGTATCGCTCTCTCAAAGATATCTACCAACAAGAAGAGGGAGATGAAGAGATACTCTTAATGACTGCAGAGGAGCCTGCAAGTCATATTGAAGCCAAACAACATGAGTGTTGGAGGCTTGCGATGAGGGAAGAGCTTGAGTCTATTGTTAGCAACAACACCTGGGAGTTAGTACACCTACCAGCTGGACACAAACCTATCGGACTTAGATGGGTTTACAAGGTGAAGAAGGACTCAACAGGAGCGGTAGTTAAACACAAGGCCCGGCTCGTCGCGAAGGGATATGTTCAGCGCCAAGGGGTGGATTTTAATGAAGTCTTTGCACCTGTGGCGAGGCTTGAAACCGTGAAGTTAATCTTGGCTTTGGCGGCGCAAAGAGGATGGGAGGTACATTATATGGACGTCAAATCAGCCTTCCTCAACGGCGACCTTATCGAGGAGGTATACGTCTCTCAACCCCTGGCTTTGTTGAAGAAAGAAATGAGCAAAATGTACTCAAGTTGAGGAAAGCTCTCTATGGACTGCGCCAAGCTCCACAAGCTTGGAACTCGAAGTTGGACAAGAGCCTCACCACTCTTGGCTTCGAAAGATGCCCACAAGAACATGCAGTCTACAAGAAGAGCGTGGGAAGCTCCAACTTGCTAGTTGGGGTGTATGTCGATGACCTTATCATAACGGGGTCAAATGTCGCCGATATAGCAGAGTTCAAAACCCAAATGAAGCAGCTCTTTTCTATGAGTGATCTTGGGCTTTTAAGCTACTACCTTGGGATTGAAGTGGAGCAATCATCACAAGGGACCTCGCTGTGTCAATCGGCATATGCGGCTAGTATCCTTGACAAGAATGGGATGGTGGAATGCAACTCTTGTCAGACCCCTATGGAAGCAAGGCTCAAACTCAGTAAGGTGAGTCCTAATCCTCCAGTTGACGCCACCAACTATCGGAGCATAGTTGGGATGTTGAGATACCTCGTGCACACAAGGCCAGATATTTCGTATGCGGTTGGGATAGTAAGCCGCTACATGGAAGCACCAACCACACATCACATGGCAGCTGTGAAGCAAATTCTTCGATACTTACGGGGCACTTTGCGCCTCGGTTGCTTCTATGCAAAGGATGAGGAAGATCCACATCTCATTGGTTTTAGTGATGCTGATCTTGCTGGGGATGTGGATGATCGAAAGAGCACCACGGGGTGGGTTTACTTCCTCGGCTCTAGCATGATTAGTTGGGCCTCACAGAAGCAAAAGATTGTGGCGTTGTCTTCATGCGAGGCCGAGTATATCGCATCCGCAACCGCAGCCCAACAAGGAGTATGGCTTGGGCGGTTACTAGCAGACTTGGTGAAGATGGATTCAGTCAAATTCACTCTCAAGGTGGACAACAAGTCCGCAATCTCGCTTTGTAAGGATCCAGTCTACCATGACAGAAGCAAGCACATTGACACGAGATATCACTACATTCGTGAATGTGTTAAACAAGGAAATGTTGTAGTAGAGCACATGAGCACGGAAAATCAGCTCGCCGATATTTTGACGAAGCCACTTGGACGAGTCAAGTTCTTGGAGATGCGTCAAAAAATCGGACTGCAGGAAACAAAAACGGCAACAAGATTAAAGGGGTGAATGTTGGAATTAATCTTGTTTGCATTATGTAAATTAATTAGGAGGTTACCTACTAGTGGGGAATACCAATAGTCACATTTATTAGGAGGTTACCTACTAGTGGGGAATACCAATAGTCACCTTTATTAGGAAGTTACCTACTAGTGGGGAATACCAATAGTCACCTTTATTAGGAGGTTACCTATTAGTGGGATATGAAGAGATGCTTTGTAATTAGGTTTCGGCTATAAATATAGCCTATTTTGATAATGAAATCATCGGAGAAAAACCTTTACATCCTCATCTCATTTTGATTATTCTATCTTCCACAAGAACTACTGAAACTACCATGTTAGCTCTTTAAATTTGCAGATTTCAGATTGTTGTAAGGTATCTAGTGTTTTTAAATTTTTTTAATTTAATAGTATTTTTATTAATATTAAATTGTGACCCCATAATTCCAAAGGTCGGGTTCCACCACTGCTTACGTGCACATGAGCTAAGCAGGCCCAGCAATGGACTAACTAGCCTAAGGGCCTGTTCTTTTGTTGGAAAGTATAAAGTGGGAAAGTTGAGAAGTGTGGAATCTGATGAGAGAGAAATTTGGTGTAATGTGTTCTTTTGTTGGAAAGTGTGGTTGGATTGTGGAGTTGGAAAGTTGAAATGGGACCCACTCCGTGTAGTGTGTTCTTTTGGATGAAAAAAGTTGGAGGTGAAAAGTTGGATTTTGGGGTGTGGTAATCCTAGGTAAGGTTACCACCGGCGTATATTAGTTGTGAGTTATTTTTTAACATTTGATTTTGGGGTGTGGTAACCCCAATATCCTCCCCCGATGTGACCACATACATTGAGGGCCCCACCAAAGCTAGGATTCTTGTGTAATCCTAGCTTTTCATCCCAACTCCAAAACACCCCATGAAATCCCAATTTCCCCGCCACGTCAGCTTTTTTTCCAAGAAAACACAAAACACAAAAGAACACACAAACGGAAAGTGAGGTAGGAATCCAGTGAACAGTGCATGAATAGTGATTTTTTCACTTTCCCAACTTTACTTTCCTACAAAAGAACAGGCCCTAAGTGAAAGATACATCCTCAAAGTTAAAATACTAAATTTTTTGAGGGTTTTCTTGTGTGTGAGTTCTCTCTCTTGTGGAAAGAGTCTGTAAGATCGCGGAGTTCACGGTAATGTGATTCTAGTGAAATTTTTATCTAGATTATGTGATTCTAGTGAAATATTACTCGCACATTTTTTACACGCACATGGCTAATTTCGCAGAATAAAAGAACTAATGATCACTGGTGAGGTTCGTCCATTGCTTGTGCAGCTGGAAGTAGTCAGATCTCTTGCGGAAAAGTACAAGAAGAAGAAGAAGAAGAAAAATTCAAGCTTCAACGAGAATGAACTGCAATCCAAGCTTCTTACAGTGATAGAGAATGCCTCCAGATTTAAAGAACACTTCATAACGGAGTTCCCGCTCCGGCTAGAACACCATGAGGAACCATGGTCAATTACAGAGCAATGCTCCACCATCGACATCAATCATTGATAACGTTGAGCATGGCAGCAAGCTTCACAGTTTGATACAAAAATATCAAAAGCCCATTTTGAACAGAAAATAAGGAGCATGGAATCAAAGCTCCTTAGGCCGTGAACTTGTAATGTTTCTCATATTCTTGAGTACGTACATTCACAGTGGGTTCTTTGCGCAAGAAAACGATGATTCATTATTGGTCGACATCGACACACATGCCATGGGAGCTTGAAAGTAGATTAAACAGAGATTTAAAAGATCTTGAGAGGGAGTGGGACATCTCGGAAATCTCGAAGTACTGAAAGGTTTTAAGGTGGCGAGCCCGCAAAAATGGGACTCATGTCAACTAAGCCAGCTTGCTAATGAAATTTCTTAGAAAATTGAGCATCAGCATAGCGCGAGATTGTGTCTTAGAAGAAGAGCAGTTCAACAAGCTGAGCTGCTTAACACATCTCGTCTCCCTCACAATTACATGGTCAATCAGTGCCTCGTCAGCCACTAATGCAAAAGACTAGCTCTTCATCAACGGTGATGACATTAAGCGAAAATGATATCTCCCCTCCTCCAAACCTAGACAAGCTGGACATCAGATGCATTCGACAAAGCAAGAGGACGCAGTAGCTTAGTTCAATTGAGCAAGCTCCGACCGGTTGTACATTAGGACATGAAATCTATGTTGGAACTTATCCAACTAAGTTGGATCTTAATCCAACGTTGGGCTAATATGCGATAAATAATTATATGGTGCAACATTCATATTAAGCCCAATGTTTTAGTGATCTGATTTATTTAATTAAGTGGGCTAAATGAGTTAAATGGGTTGTGGGGCCTTTATGTGTAGAGGCTATTGGGCTTCAACTCGTTGATGGGCCGAGTTGAAAACCTGAGGGCTAAGGAGGCTAGCACACACACACACACACACACACACACACACACACACACACACACACACACACACATCTATTATACATTTGACAGCGATTTTTGAATCCTAGGGGCTGACTAGGACAAGCTGACTAGGACAAAGGGGTTGATAGAAAGACGGCTCGGATTTAATCTTGGGGAATGAACGGTTTGGATCAGGTTCTGAGATGGTAAGTTTGTATTTTTTGTGTTACGTTTGAGATGAACGGTTTTGTGTTACGTTGGGAAGAGCAAGAGGCGTGAAAATGCCTTGGGTATAGCAACGGGCGTTTTGGGGGAGATCAACAGGCTCTTGCTCTCCCCAAAATCATCTCCCCCAAAATTCATCCGCAACAGCAATTCTTCTCGCACAAATTCATCCGCAACAGCAATTCTTCTCGCAAGAGAGACCTTCTCCTTCGGCTTGGGCATGTGCTTTGGCCTTGGCCTACACCTGTGTTTGTCTGCCTGGAGTCCTCCTGCGTCCACCACTGCCCGTCGAGGGCCCTCCGTGATCTCACCGGCATCAAGAAGCACTTCTCGAGGAAGCACGACAAGAAGAAGTACAGGTGCGACAAGTGCTCCAAGAAGTACGCGGTCCAGTCCAACTACAGGGCTCACTCCAAGTCCTGCGGCACCTGCGAGTATGCCTGCGATTGCGGCACCATCTTATCTCGGTCTGTACGATAATTATATATAGATATGAACTCAGTTCTCTTGCTGTGTGTTTCTGAATTTTTTTATTTTTTTGGCAGGAGCAATAGCTTCGTGACTCACAGGGCGTTCTGAAGAGGGTGCAAAATCCATTAACAGTAATCCCCATCCAGGGCTCCTTCCCTCCCAACAAAGACCACAGACTTCCAATTACCTGATGATCGTCGCTCCAATTACCTCATGAGACCCCATATCTTCCTCTAATCCCTTCATCCTACAACCAGAACAGTTCACTGATTGGAACAAATGTGGTTTTGGGGGAGATCAACAGGCTCTTGCTTATAGGAGGGTTTATGGGATTGCCAAGGAAGACCGGATGGTGGGGATGGGCTTCGGGGGATTGCCGAGGAAGACAGTCTTGGTACTGTTTGAAGAAGATGCCCAAAATTTGTGTTGTTCTTGCTGTTTGATTGATTCTTTTTTTGTTTCCAAAATTTGGGAAAATTGTTTCCAAATAGAATCGACAGGTTGGCTTGATTGATTCTTTTTTGTATGATTGATTCTTTTTTGTTTCTGCTAATCAAATCTGTGTTAGGTTCACAAAAACATTGTTGTGTTTGCCTTTTTATTCGGATCTGGTTTCTTTGAGTCTGTTGATTCTGATCTGTAATTTTGTTGCCATCAATGTTTTGGTTGAATCTGTGTTTTATTTTGTTCACAATGTTATTTTGTTGTGGGGCTTTGTATTTAGTTTCACAAATATTTACATGGTTCAGCATGTACATCCATGGACGATGACATCTTGATGTTTCAGTGAGATATTGTTCATGTAGTTTTAGTGACATTCTGATCTGTAATTTGACTTGCTAATTTTGTTGTTATCATATTGATTACAAGATCACAACTTATATAACAGAATGTTTTAATGTTCATTAATTTTAGAGTGAGATTCCTTGAAGCTTTCATTTGTAGTTATCTTTAACAGTGCAGGCACCACATTTTAGTCATATTTTCATCCACCTTAAGAGATAATCTATCATCATCTTTTGATGCTGTCAGTCACAGATAGCCATATGAGAAATTTCGGGTTCTTTCCAGTTCATTTATTTGTATGTTATGTCTTCAGCAGTATCAATTTTTACTTATTAATATTTAGTTTGTCAGACTTTGTTTTTATAATATAGATTTTGTAAATCAAAAAAACTTTAGTTGACCTCTCATCTTAAAGGCTGCAAGAATGACCTGAGGCAATGTTGGAGAAAGAAATTGTTAGACAATGTGTGAAAAGAAATGAAAAGATCTGTTATGTTGTGTATTTGTTTTCATATTTTGGGATGATAAGGAATTTTATGGTTAGTGGTCATGTGTGATGTTGTGTTAGGAGCATTATTGACAGTTTGGACGTTAAATAACCACATTTGCTCCCATTGAGTATACCATTTAGTGCTATGGAGTAAAGCTCAACGAGAATATTTGTTATTTAGTGGTGTCTTGCTAATGGTCAATGCTCATGACAATCTTGCTGGAGAAGTCGATGAGAGTTTTTTGTTTACTTTTGACAAGTATTGCGCTTTGATTATTAATGTTCGTTTAAAATTTGGGGATTCAATAGTCTAAGGGAAGAATATTTTAAATGAACGTGTGAGCTAAATTTTGGGATGAATTAAAATTTGTGGGGTGAGCTAAATAACATTTAATTATTGCGCTTTGATTATTTAATTAATGAACAAGTATTGCGCTTTGGTTATTTAATTATTGTTTTTGTTTAAAATTAGGGATACAAGATTTTGAGGGGATAATTTAAATGAACCATGCCCTTAAGACACGTGTTATATCTGGAGAGACTTAAATTTTAGGGGGAACTAAAATTTTTGGGGGAATTACATTTTCAGAACTAATTTCTTTTGGAAAAACTAAATAACGATTACTAAACATTACTTATTGATGTTCGTTTAAACTTAAGTGATCCAAGAATTTGAGGGTGCAATATTTTAAATGAACCGTGCCCTTAGGACAAGATAAAGAGTGGCTGGGATTTGATCTTTGGAAATCAATGGCTGAAATTGGATTTTGTGAAAATTTTAGTGGGAAAACTTAAATTTTGTTTGGAAAAGTGTCTTGGAAACCAAAACTTTGAAAGTAGAAGTGCGTTGGGAAAGATTGTTGAGATTAAATTTGGGGGAGAAAGTGCATTGTGAACATAAACTTTGAAATTAGAAGTGTATTGGAAAAGATTGTGGAGATTAAATTTGGGGGAGAAAGTGCATTGAGAACCTAAAATTTGAAATCTAACGTGCCTTGGGAAAGATTGTGGAGAAGAATAATCCATTAAATTAAACAAAATAAAAAATTTAGCGTAAAACAATTTAGCGGAACAACAAATTAGCGTAAAAATACACTGAAGTTTGTCTTCGGCGCCCACGCCAAAGGTGCTCGCTAATTTTTTTTACGCTAATTTGTTGTTCCGCGCCAAAGTCGCGGGCGCCAAATTTGTTGTTCGACGTCGAATTTGTTGTTCGACGTCGAATTTGTCGTTCCGCGCCAAAGGCGTGTACGCCGAATTTGTTGTTCCACGCCGAAGGTGTTCGTACGCTAAATATTTTTACACTAATTTATTATTCTGTTAAATTTTGGTTGTGGAAATAATTTTCCGGGGAACAAAAATTTCCCGGGGGGACATCTTAAATGAACCGTGCCCATGGGCACGGGTTATGACTAGTGTGTGTGTGTGTGTGTATATATATATATTGGAGAATATGCTTGTACTTTATTGATACGAGAAAAAAATGTACATGGCTGGAGGGAGGAGGAAGGATGATTGCAAGTCGGAGCGAGGCACAGACGCCATCACCCCACCCTTAACAGCCACCTTCCGCTATCCCAGGAGCCAAGAGCAGAAAAGAATACAATATCCACAACCTAAGGGGTCAACCCCCAATTTGAAGGGGGGGAATCCTCGCCATCATGGAGCTCCCAGACCACCTGCCTCATGGCAACTCTAATATCCTCAGCAATATCCTCAAAGAGAGCCGTCTGTCCCTGATAATTACCTTCAAAGATTCTCCTGTTACGCTCCCTCCAAATGTGCCAGGTCATAACAGCCAGAACGGTTTTGGCCAATCTACCCAAGTCACCCTTTGCATGGAAGCGAGAGAGAATCAAACCTCCAATACCAGCTAATGAGGACGGTAGAGGAGCCAAGCACCCCATTTTTAGAAAACTCCTGCAGAGGAGGTAGTTAGAAAAGCTGCACTCAAAGAATATATGATCTATAGTTTCATGAATATTATCAGAGCAAAGAATGCAGTAAGGTGAAGTAGGCACTCCCCATTTTACGAGCTTATCACGGGTGAGCAGCTTCCCGTGAAAAGCTCGCAGTAACGAAATAGCCATCTTGGGGATGTGCCCCTGGAACCAGACAACCTTGCAGAAGGGAAACAATGGCTTTATAGCTCTAGTCCCAGCCCAGATATCACGCAAGAAGGGGGACTTAAAGACCCAGGCCCAGCAGTCATCACCAACCGAAAGTGTTATGTTAAGAATCAAGTGACGCACATCAGCAAGAGATCTGGAGTCAACCCAACCCATATCCGTCCAGTAATCCTTAACCAAAAACCCCTCTTCCCCAGCAGGGATTATATAAGCGTCATTAAGTGGACCACAAGGAAGCCAATTATCAAACCAAAAAAGAGTAGAGGCTCCATCTTTGACAATACGCTTGGTAAGTTTCTTAGTGAATTCCCGACAGTGCAGAATGAACTTCCAAGAGCCAGATTGCATAGGATGTGCTTTAGCAAGAAAAAGGCCAGTGTTACCCAAATAGTGTTTCCTCATGTATGAAGCCCAGATTCCACCATGTGTAAGCATACGCCAAGACAACTTGACACCATATGCATTGTTCAACTCAGCAAAGCTTCTAAGCCCCACCCCTCCTTCTTGCTTATGGGAACAAATATCATCCCAAGCCCAGAGGTGATTTTTCCCCTAAATAAATTTCCTACATAGAGCTGTAAGAGTGCGCAGAACGGATTTGGGTATGCGAAAAGCCTGCATCCAGAACACCACCATCCCATAGATAACAGTTTTAACTAATTCAATACGGCCAGCAATGGATAATAAAGACGATGACCACCCCTGCAACCTGCTTTTGCACCTGTCAATCAACCGGCTGTACATGGGAGCCTTAGGGTATTTGGCAGAGAGCGGCAGACCCAGATATGTAGAAAGAGATTGCACCCTTTTGATGCCCAAGATTTTCACAAGATCACTAGCCCCCCTAACACCCTTACTGAAAATGCCAGAACTTTTACTCCAATTAACCTCAAGCCCAGAAAAACGATTGAAGGTAGTGAGGAGGTCTCTCAAACCTTTGAAAGAGGCCATATTGGCACGACAGAAAACCAACAAATCATCAGCAAAAAGAAGATGGGTGACGACACCAACTCTTTTCATAGGCCTGATACTGCACTCAGCATTAGCCTTAGCCATGAGCAATGAGAAGGCTTCCATGACAATCACAAAAAGGTAAGGGGAGAGAGGATCCCCCTGTCTCAAACCCCTATTAGATTGGAACATGCCATAGGGAGAGCCATTAATCATAACAGAAAAGGAGTGGGTGGAAATGCATTCACACAGCCAGCTGATGAATTTATGCTTGAAGCCCATTTGATGAAGCATGAAGTAAACAAATTCTCTATTGACGCTGTCAAAAGCTTTCTTTAAATCAAGCTTGAGGCAGGCCCTGCTACCCATAGGACTATTAAAGTCCCTGATATATTCATGTGCAAGCAAGGCACAATCAGCAAGTAAACGGTCCTGCAAAAAAGCAGCTTGATTGGGAGATATGAGCTCAACAACTGCTTTCTTAAGACGGTTGCAGAGAATTTTGCTGATAATTTTATACACGACATTGCAGCAGGCGATGGGTCTATAATCCCCAAGCTCGGTTGCGTTGGCATTCTTGGGAACAAGGGTAAGAAAGGTATGATTGACTTGACGATACAGCTTCCCAGTCCTAAAGAAATTAAGGATAGCAGTGGTGACATCATTCCCAATAATGTCCCAGGAGTTCTGATAAAAGAAACCATTGAATCCATCAGGGCCAGGGGCCTTATCAGCCCCAATTTGAAAGACAGCATTTTTAACTTCCATAGCTAAAACCGGCCTCTCAACCCAATCAGCAGCCGTATTGGTAAGAATTCTTTTAGCAGTAAGCCGCGGAAAGACTCTCCAGTAATCATTTTGATTGTAGAGCTTAGAGTAAAATTCAGGGGCTTTGACTTTCAGATTTTCCAAAGAGTTGTTTCTAGTACCATCAGGACCAATGAGATGGCTGAGATTGTTACGACTCTGCCTGGTTCTCATAGCAGTATAGAAAAAACGGGAGTTGCGATCCCCAAGACTAAGCCAATCTTGCCTGCTCTTCTGTCTAAGATTGGACTCATCAATATCAATGGCTTCAGCAAGCTGATTGATTAATATGTGCTCCCTTCTTTGCAACTCAACACAATTGCTAAGATTAGGGTCGCCCTGAATAGCAGCAAGCTTAGAGCGTAATTTAGTCACATCATTAGCTTCCCTAAGACCCGCACCAAAGATCTTTAGACCCTTTTTTAGGTTTTTAAGTTTGGCAACCAGCTGTATCATAGGGCAGCCATTAGTCCTAATATACCAGTGCTCCTTAACCACACTAGGATACTCAGGGCAGCGCTGCCAGGCATTGAAGAATTTGAAAGGCTTAGGATCGGTACCCCCGGCCTGATGAGTACGGATAATAAGAGAGGCGTGATCACTGGTACCACCATCAACATATTCACAATAAGATGATGTGAGAGCATTGATCCAACTACTATTGCAGAATGACCAGTCGAGAGTGGCAGAAATACGACGTTGCCCGATATTACGATTATTCCAACTCAATGTGTTACCAACAGTCTTGAGACCAATAAGAGCACTAGCATTGATACAATCGTTGAACTCATCAACCATAGATCCCTTGACCGATCTACCACCAACCTTATTTATTGCGTATCTGACGCAATTAAAATCACCCCCAATGATCCAAGGAGCATTCTTGAATTTATTAGCGCTAGAGATAATATCACCCCAGAGAGTTCTACGCTCTTGGTAGGAATTGGAGGCATAGACAATAGTGACAATCATAACAAATCCCGCAGCATTGCTACATCTTAGGGAAATGTGTTGAGCCTTCATATCTTCAATCCCGCACTGCCAGATATCAGGATCATACATACTAATAATGCGACCATTCCGGTGCAAGCTATGATTAGTGATAGAGAGCCAATTCTTAGGGAAGCATTTAGTAATTCTAAGGAGATTTTTTTCCATAACCTTAGTTTCAATGAGCCCAACCAGAGAAGGCGCATATTTCTGCAACCGATCCTTGAGATCACAACGCCTAGCGACACTATTCAGCCCCCTAGTGTTCCAGATGAGGAGCGTCATTTATCAGAGTTGGAAGGCGGGAGGTTCTCTTCCTCCCTATTGATTCGCGAACTCTTACGAGTACCCTTATATGAGACCCCAACCCCCTTGTTATGTATTTGCTTCTTCTTACCCCTTACCGCCTTTACTGTTTTGCTTTAGGAGCTCTTGCTCAATGAGCTAATCCTCATTGGCAATAGTCAATTCAGAAGGCTCATTATCAGAATCTATTTGATCCCCAGTCTCAAGGAGAGATCCCCCCATACGTGGCCCACCTAAGGCGCTAAACAAGTTGCCAGTTTTAGTGGTGTTAGGGGGTTTGATGCTGCTAGCTTTTGAGGGAGGCGTCAAGTGCTGCGGGCTCATCGAAAGGTCCGAGCCCATCCCCAAGCAGATCCCAATCCCCCCCCCCCTATATCATTATTGTTTAGCTGTACAAATTCTGTGCTACTACATGGGCCTTCGCCCTCCCCGCTACCGCTAGTCGTAGCTAGCATCATATTCTGTCTATACACTCCAGCTTCCTGGATCTTCTTTGTATGAACAGAACACTTCCCCTTCTCAACAGTCAAAGCAGTGCTCTTGTCCCCACTGCCAGCTGAAGAATAGAGAACCTCCCGATGCTGCGTGCTCTTGTCCCCGCTGCTAGCTCATGTGCCCCTATTACAGATTATATCGCAAGCAGCCAAAGCCCTCGCATTACATCCATCTTCTCTCCCCATGATAAAAAGATCCCCAGCCCCGTTACAATCAGAGCTTCGCTCCCCCATACAATCCGCATTATTACAATCAGGGAAAACATTTCCCTCAGCCCCTATACACGTCTCACTACTCCTACCAGCATTACCCCGGTTACAATTCTCCAACAGAATAGAGCCACTCCAAGAATTTACACCCGACACAGGGCCAACATATTCAGAGTTCTTTAACAAGGCAGGCCCACTCTCCTTAACCTCGCCCAACACAGTGGCGATACAAACATCTCCTCTCAGATCGGCCATCTCCCCACATTCCGAAAGAGAATTCCCCTTCCCACCAGAATTAGAAGCAGAGGAAGTTCAGCGGGGAATAGAACTTACAATGTGATTGTTATTCTCCTGAGTAGGTGAATCCTTCAGCAACTCGTTCAGGGTCCCTGCTCCATCATTACTGGCCATAGTCATCACGTCCTTACCCGCATCCGCCATCTCCGACTTCGAAGTGCACTGAAGAACCAAATGCCCGAAACACTTGCAATTGGTGCACCGGGGCGGCATCCCCTCATATCTAACTTCAACTTCGAAACATTCGCCATCTTCAACCTGAGCGATGACGACTTACGGCAGCTCATGCTCAGCGGAGATCTCAACCAGGCAGCGAGCGTACGACATCCTCTCCAAGGTGGTCGTGGCCCTGTCCAAGCATATAGGGGAGCCCAAAACACTGGTGATAGCATTTAAGATTTGTAGAGACCAGAATTTAAGCGGAAGGTTGGGCAACTGAACCCAGATGGGAGCAGAGGACAGCATGTCTCTGTCGTAGGCCATGTCCGGCGCCCATCGCTGAAGAACGACCAGCCTGCCGTCGAACCACCATGGCCCCCGTGTAGAACTCCATCGCAGTCAGCCCTCTGCTTGAATTTGAAGAAGAAGAAGCCATTCTCCCTTGAGAATATCGACATACCTTGCTTCTTCCAAGTCCTGATGACACACGCCTTCATTTGGCTGTAGAAGGGAACGTCTCCAAGGACATAGGCCACCAGTGTGTTCTCCCATGAGCTAGCAGCTTCGTCTATAGCTTCCTGAGAAAGCAGGGCAATGGGGGATCCGGATTCATCAAGAGCAGGGGGAATGTAGCACATCTCCAATGACTCCGATATTTTCCTCCTGTTAGTGCATACTTCCAACCAAGAATGTTTCACAGCAAGAGGGTTAATCTTGATGTCGAAGGCCGGTCTCAGCATCCTGCGTTCTAGCCTGCCTTTGGGACCTTCAGCACCCTCCTGAAGAAGACCTCCAAGTTTCGGTTGAGCTCCTTGAGGTCGAGGCTGGAACTCAAATCTGGTTCCCTTCCCTTTGGAAACCACATTTGGCATCTTCTTTTTGCTGATGGTACGCCAGTCTCCCAGAGGAATAGATGAGCTCGTTCCATCCGGTCGAGCAACAGGATCATCCATGCCAGCCAGGGAAAGAGATCAGCACGGTACAAAAAAAGGGGGGGGAGAAAGAGGGAAGTCGCTCACCGCCCGGATCGAGCACTCCGTCTGAGTACTCGATCCAAACCAATACGATCGATCCAAAACGCTCCGGCTCAGAAACTTCACAGAGATTCAGGAGGATCACCCCAGAGCGATCGAGATGAGCTCCCAGTTGCAACCAAGAAAGATGAAGAAGAGGATAGATCTAGGTTAGATCTACCAAGGACTCTATGCACATCAAACGAATCGAACAAAGATGATGAGAAACTCACCGCTGGATCGGGATCCACAGAGATCCCGATCCAAACCAAACCGCCGGAGCTATGTACACCACCGCTTCGCCCAAAAGGATCGGATCTGAGCACGGATCAAGAAGTCGCCTCACGTCTCAAGAATCACCACGAACTCGAGATCGATCAGCAAGCAAGATCGCCTCAGATCTGAGCCCGAATCTTAGAGATCGCCTCGCCTAAGAACTCAAGATCGATCGAGATCTGAGCTCGAAACAAGTAGATCGCCTCGCGCCAAAGCAGTGCCGCGAGGTCAGAAGAAGGATCAGAACCCTCTCGAACTCTCTCCGCCGGTGGCGAAACGCCTGGCCGGCCGCGACGGCGGCCGGCGAACCCACGCCCTACTCGCAGGAGACGAGAGCTTCTCTCTCAAGGAATGAGGAGAGAGAATGGCCAAATGAGAGAGATTATATATATATATATATATATATATATGAGAAAAAGGGATATGAGCATTCCGTGTAGGAAATTTCCTACACCGTCCTCATAAAACTTCAATTTCCAATCTTGTTTCCAATAATCACCACCGTTCATTTTGATGTACTTATCATGTATGATGAACATACTGATCACTCCTTATTTTACACCTTTTTCCCGCATGTTTGCATGCCATTTAGATCACCCAAATCATGTTTTTCACGATATATCGACGATATTGCGATGCTTTTCACGATTTGTTGTTTTTGTCGCATTTCAGGTGATTTGGCGCGATTTGGAGTGATCTCGAGATGCGCTTACTCCAGAGGGTCACCGACGACCTCCCCGAGGGGTATTTTGCTGTTGGAGAGGAGCGGAAGAAGAACGGACGTCGCAGGAGCGACGAGGAGGCCAAAATAAGCAGATTGGGCATGTTTAGTGTCCCACTCGGCCGAGTGGAGGAGCCACTCGGCCGACCAGCGAGACACCGCTCGGCCGACCAGATCAGACACGATTTACCTGTGCACTCGGCCGAGCGACGGAGACCACATCGGCCGAGTGAAGACATCACGTCCGCCCGAGTGGCGCCCAGACGAAGCCCTTCAAAAATCTCCAAGTTTCTGTTTTTCGGCTGCCTGAGCTTCAGAAGACCCACTCGGCCGAGTGGAGAATCCTGTCCACCCGAGTACAATGAAGCCATCGACCGAGTGACGACAACTCACTCGGCCGAGCCGCCCCCGAAGTAGAGACCCCTGAAGGCCCCGACTTACTGGAAAATTACAGGGTTTCTCACTTGGCCGAGCGACCTTTGTCACTCGGCCGAGTGCGACGCGCTGCCTGTAGCGAAAATTGCGGAAAACAGGCTGCGCAGGGGTATTTTGGTCACAGTTTTTGGACGATTTTGGGGGCTATTTAACCCCTGTTTTTACCCTAGTTTTAGAGAGCTTCTCCTTAGATTTTTTGCAGCTTTTTAGATTAGCTTTTTAGTTTTATTCTTGAGATTGGAGAGGAGAAACAGTTTGATTTTTGTTGGATTAATTGAAGAACTCCATTGGTTTGTCTTTCTCTTCTCTAAAAATTCTATTTTTATTGCATATCTCAATATTGTGATGAATTCTATTGCTTATTTCATTGATTATTTTTGTGATCTTGCTATGAATTGTGAGTAGTCGCCACGTCTTGGGGCGTGGGGATGAACCCTACAAGCCCAACTTCATATTTGTGATGAATTAGTAGAAATCTTGCTAGAATTGATATCTAGGGATTAGGTTGGGATCAATTTACTACGGTTAGCTAGGAGTTCATACCGATCGGGATTTGCAAGAGATTGGATCCCGATTCGATAGGAAACCCTAGAAATCCGAATTGGGTTGGAATCGAATTTCCGTAGTATCGGTTTGCAAGAGATTGGACCGATACTAGGGTTTCCGGTTGCAATTCCGTGCCAATACCCGTTTGCAAGAGATTGGACGGGTAGGAACTATCCCAATCTAGATCGCGAGCCGAGTTTGCAAGAGATTGGGCTCGGTGCGCGATTGGACGATGATGTTGATCCTAATGCTAGCTTTCCTAGGCTAGGGTTTGCAAGAGATTGGACCCAAACCTAGGATAGCTATAGACCGGCAACAGCGCGAGAGCGTGAGCTTGGTTCTACATTCAGTTGCAACTAGTCCATCCAAAATCTCAATCTAGCAATTTTGAAACCGACGAACCACATTTATGAGATACGGTGAGTAGCGGGGATTCCCCATTCCCTAGACGTTCTTTATTTGATTTGATATTTCCGCACTTTGTCTGACAATTGTGACAGGATCGCCAAAGGCAAATCTTTCTTCTTGAATAGCCAGGGTGATTGGAACAAGCACGGTCATTCGTCCTCCCTGTGTTCGATATCCCGCTCGCTGCTACACCGTGCACTTGCGGTAAAACTACAACCGTTCTTTAGGGTTACGTCCCGGAGCGATCAAGTTTTTGGCGCCGTTGCCGGGGAGGGCATTTTGACGGTGTTCGTCATCGACCACCCGGTTACTCCTTCTTTCTCTCTTTCTTTACTTTCTTCTGTTCGCACATTCTCCTTGTATTTTGCATAAGGCCTTTGCAGGAAGAATGGAGAATGCAATGTCAACAATAGAACTCAGTCAGGAAGATTATGACTCCTTCACTGACCTCCTTAAGGAGCTTGTCGACGAGGTCCACGCTACCGGAGCTTTCGCTATCGATGTCAAGGACCCCGACGAACAGCTGTTTGCTAGTTTCGTGATGGACCAGATCTCCCCGGAGGGGACTATCGGGGGCAATGTCAGAGTTGACGTGATCGACGACAAATTATATTTCGAAGAAGGTGGAACAAGTGTCGAGGATCACTATACTTCGGAAGGATCTTCAGAGCAAATCAACGTTCAGGGAGTTACACCCCATGACACTTACTCTTGCTTCTATGAATCGTCTGATGTGTTTCTTGATTCCAGGAACGAACCGGACCCGATTGAAAACTCTGACGATGCTAGCACAGAATCGGAGCATGCCTATTTCGATGCATTGTCCTCACTAAGTAGTGAGTGTGACTCTTCACAAGAGAGCGCGCCACCTGAACACGAGCTAGACCCAGCCGACAAGGAAGAAGCCGAACTCATGCAAGCTGATGAAGTAGAAGGAGCGGCGCCTCTTCAGGTAGAACTTAAACAATTACCTCCGAATCTAAGGTACGCCTTTTTGGGTAACAAATTAACTTTCCCGGTGATAGTAAACTCCCACCTCACGCCAGACCAACTTGAAAAACTCCTAGACGTTCTTAGGAGCCACAAAGATGTCTTGGGATACACTATCTCCGATCTAAAGGGATAAGCCCTAGGCTTTGCACGCATAGGATCCATTTGGAGGATACCGACGCCACCTCCATAGAGCCTCAAAGGCGGTTAAACCCGAACATGAAGGAGGTGGTTAAAAAGGAAATCCTAAAATTGCTAGAAGCAGGTATAATTTATCCTATCTCAGATAGTAGATGGGTTAGCCCCGTTCACGTAGTCCCCAAGAAAGGGGGGATGACTGTCATAAAAAATGAAAAAGGTGAGCCCATATCTACGCGCACCGTCACGGGATGGCGAATGTGCATTGAATATAGGAAACTCAATAAAGCTACCCGAAAGGACCATTACCCATTGCCCTTCATTGATCAAATGCTTGAACGACTTGCAAAACATAAATACTTTTGCTATCTAGATGGGTATTCGGGATTCTTCCAAATCCCTTTGCATGAAGATGACCAAGAGAAGACAACTTTCACTTGTCCCTATGGCACCTATGCCTACCGCAGGATGCCGTTTGGCCTTTGTAATGCTCCCGCTACCTTTCAGAGGTGTATGACGTCCATATTCTCCGATTACATTGAAAATATTATGGAAGTTTTTATGGATGACTTCTCGGTTTATGGAAGTGAGTTTGACTCTTGTTTGGAAAATCTTACTAAAGTCCTAAAAAGGTGCCAACAAAACAATCTCACTCTCAATTGGGAGAAGTGTCACTTCATGGTTACGGAAGGTATAGTTCTCGGACATCTTGTCTCCTCGAGAGGAATTGAGGTAGATAAAGCAAAGATTGAGGTAATCGAGAAACTCCCTCCTCCTATTAATGTCAAGGGCATTAGAGGCTTCCTTGGTCACGCGGGGTTTTACCGCCGCTTCATAAAGGACTTCGCCTCGATTGCCCGACCACTTACTTCTTAGCTCGCTAAAGATATTCCTTTTATTTTTTCAGGTGAATGCTTACAAGCCTTCAACGCCTTGAAAGAAGCACTAGTCTCCGCGCCCATCATACAACCACCGGATTGGAGCCTTCCTTTTGAGCTAATGTGTGATGCTAGCGACCAAGCCATTGGAGCGGTATTGGGACAAAGAAAAGATAAGAAGCTTCATGCGATATACTATGCGAGCAAGACATTGGACGACGCGCAGAAAAACTACACAACTACCGAAAAGGAGCTTCTAGCGGTCGTCTATTCCATAGAGAAATTTCGCTCTTACCTCCTCGGTTCCAAGGTGATTGTCCACACCGACCATGCGGCATTGAAGTATCTTTTAAACAAGAAGGAGGCCAAACCTCGGTTGATTAGGTGGATACTCTTGTTGCAAGAGTTCGACTTAGAGATCAGAGATAAGAAGGGTACGGACAATGTCGTGGCGGATCATTTATCCAGGCTCATGCGCGACAAGGAGGACGAGAGTTTGCCTATCGACGACACATTCGTGGATGAGATGCTATATGCCATAAGGACCGGTGAAGTACCTTGGTACGCGGACTTCGTCAACTACTTGGCTTGTGGAATCAAACCGCATGGGATGTCTACGCAACAAAAGAGGAGATTTCTGCATGAGGTCCGTAGCTATTTTTGGGAAGATCCCTACCTTTTCAAGATATGCAAAGATAGTGTCATTCGTAGGTGTGTTTCTAAAGAGGAGGCGACATCCATCATTTTGCACTGCCACGGTCTACCATGCGGAGGACATCATGCCGCCTCTAAAACAACCGCTAAGATCTTGCAGAGCGGATTCTTCTGGCCAACAATGTTTAGGGACACCCACGCTTTTGTGAAGGGGTGCGATAGATGCCAACGGACCGGGAATATCTCCAAGCGCAATGAGATGCCGATGAGACCCATCCAAGAAATCGAGCTTTTTGATTGTTGGGGAGTAGACTTCATGGGGCCATTTTCGTCGAGCAATGGTAACAAATACATCCTATTGGCCGTTGACTATGTCTCCAAATGGGTGGAAGCAATTGCCACCCCTACTAATGATGCAAGGGTCGTCTCCAAGTTCTTTAAGCAAAATATCTTCCCACGCTTCGGAGTGCCTCGTACCTTGATAAGCGACGGGGGAAGCCACTTCATAGAGAACAAGTTGAAGCCATGCTAAAGAAGTACGGGGTAAATCATAGGGTTGGCATGGCATATCACCCCCAGACAAGCGGCCAAGTGGAAGTCTCGAATAGAGAAATCAAGCAAATTCTCGAAAAGACGGTGGATCGATCTAGAAAGGATTGGTCAATGAAGCTAAACGATGCTCTATGGGCATATCGCACGGCCTTTCGCACTCCCATAGGCACCACACCGTTCCGGCTCGTTTATGGGAAAGCTTGCCACTTACCCGTAGAGTTGGAGCACCGCGCGTATTGGGCCATCAAAACCTTTAATTATGATTACAAGAGTGCGGCGGTGAGGCGACTCTTGGACATCAACGAGCTTGATGAGATAAGGAGAGACGCCTACGAAAGCTCACGAATTTACAAAGAAAGGACAAAGATTCTCCACGATGCCCGCATAACCGTCACGGACTTCAAAGTAGGAGACAAGGTCTTGCTCTATAATTCCCGGCTCCGACTATTTCCCGGTAAGTTGAGGTCACGTTGGTCCGGACCTTTCACCATCAAGCATATACAACTGGGAGGAGCTTTCGAGTTGGAGAGCAAGGACGGTTCCACGTTCAAAGTAAATGGTCAGAGGCTCAAACACTATTCCGAGGGAGTCCCGACGGGTGAAACCGATAGAATATATTTGCTTAAGGGATGGCCGGATGATCTTTCATACCTCCTTGACGAGGTAATTGAGGAGGCGATCCCCCACTCTATTGGCGCTCTATTCGATGAAGATTTCGAGGAAGGCCTGGATTTAGGCCAAAATGAGAAGAAAGATGATTCCCCCGACCTCTCTGCTGAAGATGATGAAGGCGACACTGATGTCGCAAGGATTCGAGAGCTCTATAAGCTCTCGAAATTAAAGTCTCTAAAGAAAGCTCCTCCGGTACGGAAATCAGCATCACCGGTGAAGCCGTTGACCGGAGCAAATGCTAGCTTGAGGGTGCCTCCCCCCAACACTATTCGAGATGGGAGACCACCGAGGGAGAACACGCCGCCACGTCCAAATCCAAGCGCGCTCCCCGGAAAGTTTGATGGGTGCATCTCATATGCACCAAACATCCCGCATTGATTGAAAATTATAGGGGGTCGAGCTCACGACCTTAAACGAGCGCTTGTCGGGAGGCAACCCGACGGTTTTCGCTTTATTTTCACTTTTTCTTTATTTTCGTTTTAGAAATTTTTAGTATTTTGAGTCGTTCGCCCAAAAATTTTGTGATAACGGGTCCTATTTTTCTTGACAGGAGAGGAGATAGGTAGATCCATCATGAGGAGGATGAACGAGACGACGAAGAGCGCCCCCAGAAGGAGCTCGACGCTTAGGAGGAAGATGGAATCGACTGGAGGAAGAAAGACGGAGTTTAGAGCCCAAACGAAGACAAACAGCAGAACACAAGGCTCACTCGGCCGAGTATACTAGTCACTCGGCCGAGCACATAAGTTCGTCCGGCCGAGCCGCTCACGAACGAGGGAAGTCTGCTGTACCCAACTCTCTGTTAATTTTCCTGATTTCAATATAACTGCTACTCGGCCGAGTATATATTCCCACTCGGTCGAGTAAAACGGATACGCTCCTAGGGCGAGTCTTGCCGAGTAGCTTGAGCCACTCGGCCGAATGGACTTACTCCACTCGGCCGAGGCTGGCAAGGCCACTCGGCCGATGCGTAAGCGGGGAGGAATTTCCATTGATTCCACTCGGCCGAGTGACCTAGTCACTCGGCTGAGTCGTAACTTCTGATATATAAGGGGTCGAGGGGGACACGTTTTTCGAAACGCTGAAACCGATCGTGCCCCCCGACCTTTCAGCTTCCCTCGCCCGCTCACACCCCTTACTCGCCCGACCGCCGTCGTCGCGCCACCGCTCGGCCAGCCATCACCGGCCGACCCCCCGCCGTGACTCGCCCTAATCGCCGCCGGCGGCCGCCGCTTCGATCACCTCCGGTATCGCCTGATTTGCCTTTTTCTCCTCTTTTTGAGTATTTTTTGAGGATCCATGTGTTAAACGACCCCCAAACCCAAATCAATTCCTATATCTATCTATGATACCCCTAATGCTCCATACATTTTGATTATTACCCGCTGATATCTCCATTTCACGCGCAGGTTGTTTTTGGGAGCTTAGGGGAGCCCAGGGGAGCTTCTCGGGACTGATTTGAGCTTCGTGGAGGCGCTGACTTCGCACGCTTCCATTGCTGAGCACTCACAGCGTGTCTGGGTATACTCCTTCCACTCTTTTACACACACCGCACTTTTTACACTTTTCGGCGCGCTCGGGGCCGATATGCCGCCCCGGACACGGCCGCGGTCGAAGAGAGCTTCCGCCAAGCGGAAGCGGTCGGATGATGCCGGCCCCTCCCACGAGTTGGAGGACTCTCCTCCACCGTCTCCCACACACGCCATCCACCCAGCACAGCCTACAGGCCCCGCACACCCCGCACAGCCTGCAGTGCACCCACAGCCCGCACAGCCTCTCCCTGCCGCTGCACATCCACCACCTCCGGCTCCACTGGTCGGGCCGCTCGGGATTACGTTCCGAGACGACGCACACCGCGTCGTCTTCGACCGTATCTCCCAGCGCTCGATCGTACCCTCCAGGTTTGCACACCTCGCTGACCTAGGACGCCTGGGGGTACTAGAGGGGATGCTCATGTTGTACGACAACGTGGGCTGGTGAGATTTCTTCCAGGTGTCGGCGGACACGTTCACCCGCCCGACACTTGAGGTTCTGAGTTCGATCGCCCCGACCGACGAGGGATGCTCGTTTCGGTTCATGGATCGAGAGTGCCAGGTCACTCTCGATATGATGAGAGCGTTTTTCTCGTGGCCCGCTGTCCCCGGTGCCGATCGCGGTTACGGCCCCACCCATATCCCCCCACCTTCCTTCGACGTCGGTGCCTTGTGGGCCCGGATTACGGATCTTCACGCTGCCTTTGACCCTAGTAGGGCCAAGGCCTCGGCCATTGTCCATCCCTGCCTCCGCATTGCTCAGCGCCTTATGGCGACGACCTTTTTGGCCAGATATGAGCCGGGCACGATGTCTACGCCAGATCTCTACATGCTCTACGCGATGACGCGTCCCAGAGCTCTATCTAGGGATGGCGATGAGCTTGTCCCCGCCGTCGTGATCGATATCGCGGCTTGGTTTTTGGACCGCATCATCGTATCGGTGGGCGCTCGCTCACCGATATGCTGCGACGGCCTGATCACCTTGCTTGCTCTTATGACCGGCGAGGACTTCCCCGACGACTTGCGATGCGTCCCGGGCCCCACTTCTCTGTCGATAGATGTTATGGCCCGGATGAAGATGCTTCGTCCGCACGGTGAGCGTCACTGGGTCTTGTTGCACGGCCCTTATGGGGCCGATTACATGATTCTCCCGAGCCCTGCTCGGACTCAGATTGCACCAGCCCACGTTGACTGGCTCCCTGCGATGGATGTTCTCATCCCCGTTGCTTACGTGCTCGAGGCCGAGGAGGCCGAGCAGGCCCACGCTGCCCCTGTAGACCCTGTTGCACACCCTGCCGAGCCTGCTGCCCCTGTTGACCCTGTGGCCCCTCAGCCCATACCTGACGTTTCCGCTGCTCCTGACACCTCTGTCGGTGTCGAGAGCACCTCTGCTGAGCCCACTTCCACCACCTCCACCACTTCCAAGGCTGTCACCACCACTCCCACCACCACCACTGGCCCTCTGTCCGCTGAGTCTCTTTGCTCCGCACTCCCCGAGCGCCCATCAACCTTTGTTGAGAGTGGAGAGCCCTCGTTTGCCACGGTCGTGGAGACCATGGCTAGCATGATCTCCGCTGGTGTTGTGCCTTTTGGTCCACACACTTCCACCCCAGCGGTAGTCACCTCTGTCTCCACCCCTGCTGTATTTTCTGAGAGCGTCGTGGTGTCTGTCCACACTTCTGTGCCACCGACCTCTCTGGCCGCCTCGCTGCCATTTTTGCACTCTTCTTTCGCTGCTGCTGCCTCCACTTCTCACCAGTCTGTGCCCCGGCCTCACACTGAGGCCAGGCCCACATTTGCGAGTGCAGCACCTTTCGTACCCTTCCCCGCTGAGCCCGTCACATACGCGATCCGAGTACGCCAGCCACGCCCTGCACAGCCCCGCCCGGTGCATCCCTCTGCACCACCTCCCCCTGACACTGTACTTCAGAGCATTCGTGCTCTAGAGGGGGCGGTGAGTGGCCTCAGAGGCGACCTTAGGACCCTGTCCTCCACCGTCTCTACGATGGCTGGCCGCTTCGAGCTGCTACCACAGATTCATTACTGTCTCACCCAGGTTCTGGAGCGTCTCCCGCGCGTACCCCCACCCACCCAGCAGGTTCCCGCCCACACTTCCACACACACCCGACCTGCTATCACTTCCACACCCACACCCGCTCAGCGGCCTGTCCAGCCACCACCACCACCTCCGCCTCAGGACGGAGACGGTGCAGCACCACCTTCCTAGGCACCCTTGATGCCATCGATTCCTTTTGCCGTTGTGCTGCCCGTTTCTGCTGGGTCCTGATGCCTTTTTGTCCACCCCCTCCCCTCACTTATTTTGGGATTCTCTTTTTGATCATATCTTTATATATCTTTTTTGGAGAGAGGGAGAGTTTTTGGTGCCACTTATATATCTGTATCACTCCTATCTGCGCATGCATCATGTCCGCATCTTATTTTCATTTCTTTATTTTTCCTTTTATTTTCATTTTTCATGCATGCATCCTCACCTGCCCCTTACACTTCTTGTCTCTCGGTGTGCCACACTTTGCACATTGAGGACACTGTGCCATTTAGCTTGGGGGAAGAAAAAAGGATTTAATTTTGCCAAAAAAAATATTTTTTAATGCATCAATTGCAATAAATTTCAACAAAAAATTTATATGTGATTCCACTTAGACTGCAAAATAAATAGCAAAGAGCAAATTGAAAAGAGCCATTTCACATTTGGTGATCAAGAATAGAAAATTTCATCAGAAAATAATGGCATCCAATGGAATTCATTAGAACATGGATTTAGATCCAAAATTAGAACATGGACTATAGATCCAAAATCTCCACGTAAAGAAAACCCGTATAAAAAAATTCTAAATTTCTATAAGAATGCAGAAATAAGCTAAAAGCAAAAAAAGAACAATAGCAAATAGAGCCCAAGCACTAAGGGCACATGATATTTAAAATCTTCCTCACAAAAATTTAGGATCCTCAAAAAAATTCACCCAGAAAATTTCAATCAACCATTTTTCTATAATCATAACACTTGCCCTTATGCACATGGCATTTACAATATTTCCCTCAAATAAAAATTTTCCCAAACAAAATTCAATCAACAATACTAAAATGTACTAAAACTGAGATTAAAATCAAACTACTATGCATTTATTGAACTCATTATGTTACAAAACAATAAAAGGGTTTTAAAAAGAAATTTTAGAAATGACACTTGCTCTCTCCCATTAGCTCCTGGAGACTCTGTCTGGGTGCACCTATGCCTCCCGCCGCTCTTCGAGTTCACGAACACCATGATCAGAGAACCTTCCATGTATAAGAGATTCAAATAAAGGAAGAAACAATGATAGTTAGGTAGCCTAGATTGCTGGAATTTCTTTTATTTAAACCAGCAATCCAAATTTAAAAAGCTATGTTAGTCTCAATATGATTGATCCCACACTAATAGTTTCATTTAATCCCATCTTCCACATTTAAATTAAAGTTTCATAATTGCATGTATATTGCTAGAAATTGCCAATATTTCTAGAGAAAATTTAAGACAATTAACTGAACCTAGAATCATCCGTTTCAATTGGGGAAAAAAGTTTAAGTATCAGTAAAATGAATAACAAATCAAAAGTTATCATCTTCACATTGATCTAAGTATCCTAACTTTGATCTGGCCTCGCTTCGGCAAGCTTCTCCTCATCTTCTCCTCTTTCATTTCAGCAGAGTAGCTGGAGTCTGGTGGCAAGCAATACTGGTAGGGTTTTAAAGAGGGGCAACAAAGATACATATTTTATGGAAAGTACACAATAAAGTATTAGTAGACAGATGAAAAATGTCACATGGGAGATAATGAAGGAAATGTAAAAGTTACCAAATGACCGTTTTACATGCATCATATTTGATTGATATTTGTATGGGGATACTAAGTGAAGGGGAAGCGGTCCATATGAGACTTGAAAAACACTGGCATTTTGACTCAGTTGCATAAGAGCTGGGGCGCATAAATTGATGATACATGATATTTGAGTGTAATCTTATACAAATAACAGCTCACATGAAGTGTCCCTTTAACTAAAAGAAAACTGATGTAAAGCATCATAAAATTATGCCAACCCCTTGTATGATGATCATTGTTGTTTCAGAGTGTTTTCTCACTACAGTATCGTTGACCGTGGACTGCCCGGTCAACGTGGTCAAGGGGCCGATTAGGGTCCCTTGGGTGCGTCGAGCGCATGTAGACGCGACGCGAATCGGAGATGTAGTCGACGCAGAGCACGTCAGCTGGGCCGGGTCTAGATCCTCGGCCTCTGGGGGGCTGAGGGGAAGCCTTGGCCCGGTGTGAGGTGCTCGGCCTCGGACGGTCGGGCGACGAGGGGAAGCCTCAGCAGCTTGGCTTGACGCGCGACCGACGTGGAGCTGAGGGGAAGCCTCGGCTCGGATGGGTGCGCTCGGCCTCGGTCGGTCGGACGACGAGGGGTAGCCTCGGTCGTCTCGCTTGATGCGCGACCGGCGTGGAGCTGAGGGGAAGCCTCGGCTCGGATGGATGCGCTCGGCCTCGGTCTCTCCTGGCGTCGAGGGGTGGCCTCGATGTCTTGGCTGATGCTTGATGGCATTCACCTGGTGTCGAAGGGAAGCTTCGGCACTTGGATCTAACGTCTTCCTAAACAGACGAGAACACTCGTCAGGGAGGCCGGACCTTGGTTCCGGCCAAATCCCCTCCGATGCCTAAGTCAGATGACAGTCTGAAAGAGGAGGCTCGGCGGGGACGGTTCGACTCGAGAGGAGATCGGAACGACGTCCTCCGGTGCGAGCGGGGGGAAGGAGATGAAGTGGGGGAACTAGGTCGTTGATGGAGTACCTTAGGTTTTGTTACCTGAGATGCGGCCCTCTGTTCAGTCGTCCTCCTAGTCCTTTTATAGGCCTCTCGTCGCGACCACCCATGACTCACGTCCTTCGTCCACCCCCAATCGTGCCCCCTCAATCCGCCTCCCCATCACCGCTCCCCGTGCCATGCCAGCACCTCCCCATTACGGCCATTAAGTGGCAGCGGGCCCGGGGGAACGGTTATCGCTGGAGTGGGCGAGTGACTCGCGCGTTTCCGGGTTCGGGTCGGATCGATGTTCGGGGTCCTCTCATGGGCTTTGTTGGGTGGGCTTGGACCCCCCACGATTTCGCGTTATAGGCTGCGCCTTTGGGCCCATGCTGTTGGGCCTCCACAAAATAGACATATCAATTGCCCCCATCAGTTGGGCCGATCGGCCTTGGCCGGTTCGGTTCGACCGATGTGACTCCTGGGGTTCCGATTGGCACATCAGTCGAGGCGTGGTCATAAATGAAGGTCATGATGAGGCGGATCGATAGGACTTCCCTTGGCGCCGATTTTGAAACGCCACCGGCTCTTTGAGGCTTGCCACACGTTCCTGTCAGGCGTTTTGAATTCGCCCCTGGGTCTTGTATATAAGTGCACCGGCTGCTTTGATCCAAACTTCTTCCTCGCTCTTCTCTCTGTTCCGGGCTTTCCACAAACTCGGAGTCTTCCGCCGCCTTCGTTCTCTTGCCTTCTCCAAATAAACAAGAAGGTAACTCCTTTCCCATCCTCATATTATGGCTGCTCTTAGGATAGGTGGCTCTGGCCAAGGGGCAAGGGATCCTCCTGAGTCCAGGCGTGGCGGGCCCCGATCTGTGGGATCCGGTTCCTCCCCGGGGAGCCGTTCCCTCCGAGACAAAGGGAAGGGAAAGCTCTTCCCAGACTATGCTGGCGATGATGTGGCGTCGGTTGCCGCACGGCTTAATGTACCTCCGGTTATCCTCAGAACACCGTCGAGGACTCCTTTTCTGGCGGCTGCGGAGATTTGGGGAAGGTACCTCTGTCACCCGTATGATGTTCGAGTCCCTTTCATCGACGAGCAGATCTGTCTTCCGAGGAGCAACGAAGTCGGCGTTTACGTCGAGATGTTCCGTCTGGGTCTTCGTTTCCCGCTCAACCCCTTCTTTATCCAAGTCATGGAGTACCTCATGGTGTCCCTTTGCCAGTTTACCCCCTGTTCGGTTGCGGTTTTGACATGCTTTGTGATGCTCTGCTGCACTCACAGTCTGGAGCCATCTCTCCCCCTCCTCTTCTATTTTTATCAGATCCAGACGGTCAGTCTAGGGTCATGGCTGCACCTCCGAGCCCGCGCAGGGAGGGAATGCCAGATCGGGCTACCCCACTGGGCGGGGGATTGGAGCTTGGGTTATGTCTTCGTAGTCTTCCTTGAGGATGCTCAGATTTTGACAGGTTGGGGTGGGTCAGGTTGGCCTTGCCGAACGCTAACCCTCTCCGAGGCTGATCAGGCGGCCGTCGCGCTGCTGTCAGCCCTCCCCTTGGAGGCGAAGTCTATCTGGCCTTTGTTGGATGACCTACTCCTGAAGGCCGTCTTGTGGTCTCCGGGTAGGTCGCTTTTTTAGTCCTGGATTGCCCCATGGCTTACCCTGATTTCGGTTTCGCTTGCAGGAATGGCTGGTCGCGAGTTCACCCGCAACGTCGATGAGCTAATTCGGCGTGGAGCCGCTCGAAGCCGAGGCAGCACCTCGGGAAGGGCGCCTCGGCGGACCGTCGAGGAGGAGGTGTGCCGAGCCGAGCCCACCGTGGGCAAGGTGGTGGCCACGCCTCCCGTCTCTACTTCTGGTAGTCCCTTCCCCGGGGAGGTCGCAAGAGCCGGATCCGTTCCACCGGCCCAAGTGGTGGGGGGTGATGATGGGTCTGGTGCAGCTCCTCTTGTGCCTGGCACGCCCCCTCTTGTCTCTGAGGGTGAAGGCGGCACGAGGCGGAAGCACTCCCCTTCGGCTCCTGCCGAACCTCGCGGAGGGAAGAGGAGGAAGGAAGGCGCGGATCCCCCCAGTCCGGTGCGCTCCGTGCCCCCGGCGGTGGCCGCCGAGGATCTTCCAGTGACCCAGATGACCACCCCCGTCGCAGCGGCCCTGCCTCCATTATCGGGAATCGGTGCCCTGTTGGCGAGCTGCTCGGCCTCCCTCGAGGTCACCCACGGGGACTCGGTGTTTGTCGACCGAGCCTTGGCTCAGCAGTTGGCTGAGGGCTCCGTCCTCCCCTGGGACCGTGGTCTCCTCGAGAGGGCCCCCGCCGACAAGGTGTCGGACATCTTGGTCTGGATCCTTCAGCAGGTCTGGCTATCCTGCTGTCCCTTTCTTTCCTTCGCTTTCTTCTTGGCTCATGTCTTGTCATTCAGGGTTCAACACTCGCTGTCGAGTCGCAGCGTTGAGCTATCCGTTTGAGGGAGCTGGAGGAGTCCTCTGCAAAGGACCACGAGCGGGCTGGGGCAGCAGAGGTAGCTGCGGTGGCGGCCCAGATGGAGTCTCGGCAACTCAAGCTCCGGGTGACCGAGCTAGAGGGACGAGTGGCCGATCTCCAGGGGGAGTTGGAGGACGCTCGGCGGTCGGCCGGGGAAGCGACAGAGTCGTTCCGCCTGGAGAGGGAGGAGTTCCAGAGGGAACTGTCGGATCGACGTCAGGTGCCACAGTTCGCGGATGAGGTGGAGAGGGGCGTCGTCGGGACTCTGGGGGAGAGGATCTTTGAGGTCCTTAGGGAGGCCTTCGGTAAGTATGAAGACCTTATCGGCCACCGGATCGTCGAAGTCGTCCAGTCCTCCTTTCGGGATTGTGCGGAGCGCATCCTGCAAGCCCTTCCGCCTGCCGATCCCCCTCGCTCCGAGCAGGGCGAGGCACCCGAGGATGCGTCCTCCCGAGCCCGGGTCCCCTAGGTCATCCTTCCCGGCCTGTCATCCTTGTTTTTATCCTCAAATTTCTCAGCATCCGCTTCGCTTTGGCCCAGCCTACTTGAAATGGATCCCTGACCTCGTAATCTCCATTGGCATCTTTACCGGCTCTCTGCTTCAGGGCAAACAATTGCTGATTGCAAGGATGTTCATTTAAGCCAGCAACTTTGTGTTCTTGGTCGACAAGTTTTGCTCTACCGGCGTCACCCCAGTTTTCGTGGGTGACGAATTTTGTTGTTCGCCGAGAGTGAATTATTTGTAAGGAGGTTCCTCCACTTCGATTTCCTGTAAAAAGACACACTTTTGTACCTCGGTTAACTGTTGGAAATGAAATTGACCTACTTGAATTTTCCACGCATTTTGCTTTGTTGCTGCGACTTCGGCTCCTCTGCTGATGGTGGTCGCTCGCCTCCTTCCTCCGGGAGGTCGCCCCTAGTCCCTCGAGTGGACAAGTCGGTTGATGTCCTTATTGGCTGGGGGGGTTGCCCCCAGTCCTATAAACAATGGAGTCGGTCTAACTGTCTTCGTTGGCTGCGGGGGTCGCTCTCAGTCTTATGAGCAATGGAGTAGGTCAGCGAGGGAGAAGTCCCTTGGCTTAGGACCAGTTGGCGTCTGCGCTGGCTGGGAGAATTGCCCCCAGACTTACTAGCGATGGTGTCGGTCAGCGAGGGTGAAGCTCCTCGGCTTAGGACCGGTCGGCGTCGGCGCTGGCTGGGGGAATTTCCCCCAGACTTACGAGCGATGGAGTCGGTCGGCGAGGGTGAAGCTCCTCGGCTTAGGACCGGTCGGCATCTGCGCTGGCTGGGGGAATTGCCCCCAGACTTACGAGCGATGGAGTCGGTCAGCGAGGGTGAAGCTCCTCGGCTTAGGACCGGTCGGCATCTGCTCTGGCTGGGGGAATTGCCCCCAGACTTACGAGCGATGGAGTCGGTCAGCGAGGGTGAAGCTCCTCGGCTTAGGACCGGTCGGCGTCTGCGCTGGCTGGGGGAATTGCCCCCAGAATTACGAGCGTCGGAGTCAGTCAACGAGGGTGAAGCTCCTCGGCTTAGGACCGGTCGGCGTCTGCGCTGGCTGGGGGAATTGCCCCCAGACTTACGAGCGTCAGAGTCGGTCAACGAGGGTGAAGCTCCTCGGCTTAGGACCAGTTTTGATTGACGCCCCGTCTGGTGAGGTGGCGGTCTTCACTCTTATGCAGCCTTAGCAAAATGTTGACTCCGCCGGAGATGAAGAAAAGGAAAAAGGAGTGCATTTGTACTCTTAAAGGTCCTATTGGACTAGTACATTTGGAGGAAAAAAGAAATAAAGTAAGACGGGAGGATGTGAACCTAGATGATCTCCTCCCGATTAGGCGGTGACTGGGGGGGCCTCGCCTGCTCACTCTATGATGCGGAGGGGGTCCTTGGACGGCGTTGACCTTCTTTCCTTTGTCCGGCTGCTTGGATGTTCCTTCTCCGTGGTCCGGGTCATAGGTAAAGTTCCTTGCGTGCCCTCGGCTCATCAACTTCTCGATGTCCTTCTTTAGGTGCCAGCAGTCTTTAGTGTCGTGGCCGTTGTCTTTGTGGTAATGGCAATACTTCTCCCCATTTTCCCCCCTCTTTTTGTCTTCGACAGGGGGCGATCAGCGCGCTCTTCCTTCTGTACTTGAGTGAGGACGACCTCCGGGGTGGCGTCCCTCGTATCCTTCCTCCGTTGCTTGTTTCTCGCCCTCTTCTCTGTCCGGTACCCTTCGGGGCTGCGGCGCTCGCTATCGTCGCGCTTGGTCCCTCGTCTGGCCTTTCCTGCCTCGATGGCCAAGGTGTCCTCGGTCAACATGAAGCGCTCGGCCCTCGCCATGATCCCAGCGAGATCTTTTGGGGGATCATTATGCAGAGATTTCTTCAAGCCTCTATGATGCAGCCCTTTCTTTAGGGCCGTTTGGACAACGAGGTCGGGAGGGCTGTTTACGTTCAGCCGCTCAGCGTTGAAGCGGCGCATAAATTGTCGGAGCGGCTCGGTTGGGCCCTGCACTATGTTAAACAAATGTTCAGCATCAGGCATTACCTGTCGCCCTGCCATGAACTATTTGCAGAACAGCTGGGTGAGTTCCTCGAAGCTGTCAATGGAGCGGCTGGGCAGGCTGCGGTACCAAGTTCTCGCTGCTCCCCTGAGGGTCGAATAAAAGCCCCTGCAGAGCAGGGTATCATCGGCTCCCTGGAAGGACATGTCCCCCTCGTAGTCCATCATATGGTTCCCTGGATCTCCTATCCCGTCGTATTTCCCCAGCGTCGGGATCTTGAATCGAGAGGGGACCTGCGCGTCGGTTATTCTCTGCGACAGGGGGCACCGGTCTCCGTGGATGCCTCCAGGGGTTCGACACCCGCCTACCTCAGGCTCGTTCGGTTGTGGAGGTGGCACAGGCGCTGGCTGGGCTGGCTCAACGGCCTTCCCCACACTGGGGGTGGGGCTGGTCCGACGTTCCCGGCTCCTCCGGCGGGAGCTTCCGCTTAGCCGTGATCGGTCCCTCGAGTGGTGCCGATCACTTCTTCTGCGGTGGGGTGATCATGGCCGACGAGATGACGCGGTCACTGATTCGTCCCCCGTGTATTTGGTACCCCTCCTGCTCCTTTCGCGATAAGAGGAGGAGGCGCGCGATCTCGCCTGGTAGAAGCCGGGTAGTGTGAACCGACACTCCGTGTTCGGTCTTTGGTTTCCGTGGTCAGTGACCACAGCGGACCGCAGGAGCGGGGGCCCCCCCTCCCATTGATGGCCATCGCCCAACACGTCTCTGTTGGCTGGCGCCGCGCCGATGAGCTGATGTACCGTCGCGACCAGCGTCTGAATGTTCGCGTTGGTCTCTTGGGCCAGGGCACTGAGCTGCTCCTGCGTGGCCAGCTCGGACTCGCCAGTCTCTTCGGCTGAGGGGGCGTGGTGATTGCCGTTGGGTGCGCCCTCAAGGTTGCTGTTGGGTGCGCCATTTCCCTCCTCCGGGATGGGGGGGGGCATGCGTCTCTTCCCGTTGCAGGCGCATGCCATTGCAAGTGTGGTTTGTTTTTTTGTGGATAGTTCATTCCCACAGACGGCGCCAGATGTTTCAGAGTGTTTTCTCACTACAGTATCGTTGACCGTGGACTGCCCGGTCAACGTGGTCAAGGGGCCGATTAGGGTCCCTTGGGTGCATCGAGCGCATGTAGACACGACACAAATCGGAGATGTAGTCGACGCAGAGCACGTCAGCTGGGCCGGGTCTGGATCCTCGGCCTCTGGGGGGCTGAGGGGAAGCCTCGGCCCGGTGTGAGGTGCTCGGCCTCGGATGGTCGGGTGACGAGGGGAAGCCTTGGCACCTTGGCTTGACACGCGACCGACGCAGAGCTGAGGGGAAGCCTCGGCTCGGATGGGTGCGCTCGGCCTCGGTCGGTCGGACGACGAGGGGTAGCCTCGGTCGTCTTGCTTGATGCGCGACCGGCGTGGAGCTGAGGGGAAGCCTCGGCTCGGATGGATGCACTCGGCCTCGGTCTCTCCTGGCGTTGAGGGGTGGCCTCGATGTCTTGGCTGATGCTTGATGGCATTCGCCTGGTGTCGAAGGGAAGCTTCGGCACTTGGATCTAACGTCTTCCTGAACAGACGAGAACACTCGTCAGGGAGGCCGGACCTTGGTTCCGGCCAAATCCCCTCCGATGCCTAAGTCAGATGACAGTCTGAAAGAGGAGGCTTGGCAGGGACGGTTCGACTCGAGAGGAGATCGGAACGACGTCCTCCGGCGCGAGCGGGGGGAAGGAGATGAAGTGGGGGAACTAGGTCGTTGATGGAGTACCTTAGGTTTTGTTACCTGAGATGCGGCCCTCTGTTCAGTCGTCCTCCTAGTCCTTTTATAGGCCTCTCATCGCGACCAACCATGACTCACGTCCTTCGTCCACCCCCAATCGTGCCCCCTCAATCCGCCTCCCCATCGCCGCTCCCCGCGCCATGCCAGCACCTCCCCATAACGGCCATTAAGTGGCAGTGGGCCCGGGGGAACGGTTATCGCTGGAGTGGGCGAGTGACTCGTGCGTTTTCGGGGTCGGGTTGGATCGATGTTCGGGGTCCTCTCATGGGCTTCGTTGGGTGGGCTTGGTCCCCCCACGATTTCGCGTTGTAGGCTGCGCCTTTGGGCCCATACTGTTAGGCCTCCGTAAAATAGACGTATCAAATGTTGAAAAATGTGACACAAAAAATCCAAAAATTACTCACTATTAATCTAACACTTAAGAGAATCTTTTGGAACCCAACCTATGATATGGAACACATGGAACAGTGATGCCAAATCATGGAACCCATTTCCCTTTCACCAGTAATCATCAGACATTACTCTGCAAAACAATAAGAAGACATTAATCTGCAAAAATAATAAAGAACATTTCTACATTTTTTATTTGCCTTTCCAACTGATTGATTGACTCTCCCTGTTTCAAATATTGATGACATCTTGCTCCAATCAAAAGATGGATTTTTATTACATGTTATGTCTATAGATGAAAAGAAACCAAAATTCTAATAATTGAAGTTAGAATTGCATACATTTCCCATAGACAGCATGCAAAATTTCCACAAATTTTCACTCATAAATATTATATGAACTTATTGTTTCTATTTGAGGAACAAATTCCCAGTCCAAATTGATTCGCCCTAATGCTGCAACTCAAGAATGAATATCTAATCACTAATTTCTTAACAATGTTAAATTTCAAGAACAGATAAATTAAAAAAGCAAATTCAATATATACAACAACCTACAAATTCATTAAAAAATGAAAATTCATTCTATCATGATAATTTGTTGTATCTATTGCTTGAAGACCTTCAACAAATGCAACAACCAACAGGTCAATACTTAAATTCATTATGTACCCAAAATTATTTTTTCCCTTCCTCTTTAATTTCTTCATTGTCTCGTTTTTTCCCTTCCTCTTTAAATCAGGTCTCTTCTTCATGTTTTTGTTTATTTTAGTTGGTTGTTTTTGCATGAAAAAGAGTCATTAATTAATTAAATATATGGGTGTGATCTGATTTTCATTAGAAGACACCCTTCTTTCCCTGGGATTGGATGGGACATAGGCATTCCATATGCTTTTTGGTACTCTGGGAGTTTTGGGTTTTTATTAAGATGATGAGAGAGCATAGGCTGCTGCAAGACTTTGAGAGAAATAATACTGAAAAGTATTTCTCAGTTGTTGCAGGTGGGTAGTGCTCATATTGTCTTTAAAGAAAGGGAGATGTCTCTCAAAATCTTCTGCACTCACTCTCCTCCCAAAAAATGTGATATACACTTCTGTTATAGACATGGAAGGGGGAGAGGCCTAAGATCACCCCAATGCTCCCCACAATCAGAAGCAGAGCCACAATCTCGACCAAACCACAAACTTCATGCATCTATATCAATTACACATGTCCACCAAAATACTGGTCAAATTCTATTATACCCATATCAATGCCAATATTCAAGCAGCTATATCTCGACCAATAATCATCAAAATGCTGGTCAAATTCAATTAAGGTCATGTCAATGATCTAGATCCTTTCATGCAATACATATAGACTGCAAAATCCAATATGTGAGATGTGTGAAATTTCTGATTATCTTCTGATTTCCGTAATCTCAGTTTTCATTTCATTCTTCTTTTCAATTTGTTTGCTAATTTTTCTCCACAAAAATGACCTTAAAACCAATCCAAATACAGCTAACATCTATCCATATCAACATTACATGTAAATCATAATCCATTTTGCATACTTCCACTGTTTTCCCCACTAATCAGCCCGCATTCATGAACATGAAACCATTCCCTTTGATTTTCTGTAAAAAGCTAACCTAAAACCTCCTGCAATACATTTAGATCTAATCAAAAGCAAGAATAATTTTGAAAATGATCTGAATTATAGAAATTCTGCTTTGATTCTTCTATAGATAAGCTTTGCAACGATGGGTTAACACATTTCTATGCTTCAGGATGGACTAAGATCTTGGATGATAGGATGCAAAATATTTTGCATGGTAAAATTATGCACATACAAAAACAATAGAATATTGTATCAAGAGCTTGTAGTAACACTTTATGCAAACTTTTTATCTAGATGGTAGATTAAATACCCATATAAATCAATATTTTTAATGTTTATAGATTCAACGTGGTGATTAAAATGACGCGCAGAAATCCAATAACGCTCACCAGATGCCGAGGAAAAATCGAGGAGTTGGAAAACTCTGATGTGCTACCGACGAAGTAGGACGTATGAATGTCTGCAAGAGGAAGTGAGGGAATGAATTAGAAAATGAAAGAAAACGAAAAAAATTTGACCCAACGAAGAATACCAAATATGATAAGAACTCATATGTTGCCGAAGGAGGAGGAAGATCGGATAGCACGAAGGGAGGCGCGTCGGGGTTTTCTCGATCGCACGAAGGGAGGAGCCAGTGTTGGAGCTGCTAGGGCTGGGGGAACATGGAGCTCTACTTGGAAGATGACAGCCTGTTGTATGCTTGAATGGAGACATGGATAAGGTACATATATAGTAATTTGTCCAAAGAACCCATAGGATCATCCATTTCAGTATGTCCATACCTAGATATTCCACCAACAAAAAATATTTCCAGTTTAATACCAAGCAAAAATATTTCAATAGGTCCATACTTGTATTAGTTTGCTTGTAAACCTCTATATTGAAACTAATACATATTGTTTCGATTCATGCACCAAGTAATATCAAACAATTATACTCACCAGATTACATCGTAAACCCCTAGTAATTTAATTTTTTGTTTGATGTTAGTTTCCTGTAAAATAAAAAATGAAGAGTTAGTTTCCAGTTTGTAATTGGATATGGACAATCTTTATAACTTTAAACAAACAACCTGAAACATGTAAACCCATAATCTGGTGTATAAATCGAAACATCAAACAAACAACCTGTAAACCCATAATCTGTAACATCAACCTAAATTAGTTTCAATATGAATACAATCTGATGCAATAGATGTTTACAAAAAATGAATACAGATTAGGGGTTTACTTGGTGTATGAATCGAAATTAAATTTTTCAACAGAATTAATTAAAAATGAAAAATAAAATAAAAACTGGATTTGTAATTGGATAAGGACATAGTAAAATGAAGAGTTAGTTTCCATCTTGGTGTTTCCAATGTCATACAATCATGTATTCAATCCATTAAAATGAATAGTTATAAAATAAAGAGTTATAAAACATGTCTGTATTATTGTATTGCATGTTAAGTAATTTTTTAGTTGATTGTGATCTAACAACCCTAAATGTGATCTACGAACCCAAAATGTGATCTAACATGCAAAAAATTACTTGACTGTAAAATGAATAGTTATAAAATGAAGAGTTAGTTTCCAATGTCATACAATCCAATGATATAATGATATACAATAATACAGATCACCAGATTACATTGTAACAAATAATTTGCTTCACATAATAAGTGAAAAATTGCAAAAAAGATGAAACTTCAAACTCCAAAAGACCAACTAAATGTTTGCACCAAGTTTCTAGAATCTAGATGAAGCCCAATCCAATCATACTTGTCGAGCAATAAAAAAAATAAAAGAAAACAGGATTTTTTGTGAAGAACCTGATTGAATGCAAGATGTTGATGCAGAAGATTGTTGTTTATACAAACAACTGAGAAATCCAAGAACATGAGATATCCAAACAGAAATCCAAGAACCTTAGAAAACCGAAAGAAAACCCCGAATCAGTGCATAAATACAAACAGCTGAGAGGAATGCAGTACAATAATAAACTGAGAATAAACCCCCGGCTTTGATGCAGAAGATTGAAAGAAGAATAACATTGTACAATGAAATAAGATTACATCTGTTAAAAAATGGAAGTTAAGATTACATGTTCTGTACAATTTGTAATCTGATACAATTTTAAATGAAATACAATCTTTGATCAATGCCAATGTTAAATGAAATACAAATTTCAAAAGATGGAAATACAATCCCAAAAGCCAATGTTCTAATGTGGTTCATTCCTCAATGCATTTTACAAATTCTGTTGTAACATTGATAAGACATCCTAATTATTAAGTTTTAACATTTATTAATGATTATGAATATCCAATTACATGTTACCAAATATGATACCTTTATTTTCAAATACGGATTGTATGAATATCCAATTACATCCTACTAATATAGTATCCAATTACATCCAACTAATACAGGTTGTAATTTTTTTAGAATTACATCCAACTAATACATCCAAATAACATTGATATTCATCCAAATAATGAAGTAAGGTTTCATATTTGGTTATCTATAGCTTGTAATTACATCCAACTAATACAGTTTGTAATTTGGTTATCCACAGAATTTGGATATAATTGGATGTAATTGAATATCCAAATTACAAACTGGATGAAGTAATTGGATGTCAGTTATCATTTATCTCCGACTATGAAGATTATTTGTTGGCATAGCATGGAAAAACAGGATTTTAACTGTATGGTTTGATATGCCAAAAATAAAACAGGATATCAAGATTGTATGTTTTGATATGCCTACAAATAATCCTGTTTTGTTTTAATTGTATATTTTAATTGTATGTTCTTAACATAAAATCATGTTTTGAAAATAAGGTAACATTAATCTTACTTCATCTGTATCATGCATCATAAAGGTAACATTAATCTTACTTCATCTGTATCATGCATCAAAACAAACAATCTTAAAACAGTACATGTTAAAAAATTTTGGCATATCAAAATATACAATCTTGAAATACAAGTAGAGAGGTGAAGAACCAAGAAGCTAAATGTTTGTTGGCATATCATGAAAAAATAAAAATTTTGAAAGTTATTTTTCTGGCCTCTATAATCGAATAAAAACTTGAGCCGCTATAATCGGACATGCTCTCCTCGGCCTCCAGCACAAAATCGACAAATTTCTTCATAGACATGTATATCACTAACAAAAGATAGGAAATTATACCTGAGGAGAGGGTTAAATAGTAAAGCCGAGCTTCGAGTTCTTCCCATAATCCACAGACAATCTCTCCAGCAACAATGAGCCGAGCCCAGATCCAGTACCACCCCCAACAGCATTGCACACCATGAACCCTTGCAGCCCGGTTAACATAATTCCAAAATTAGCAACACCAATAGAAGGCTATTGAAATTTTCTCACAGTTGCCTGCATGCTGCAGACCAATATAAAAAAGCACAGTTAACATAATTCCAATCCTTAGCTTATAAAATCTGAAATTAGACACAATACAATGGATTTATAAAAGACTTGCCCCATGAATCAAAAAAAAAAATAAAAGACTTGCCCCCAAAACCAAAATACTACATATCTGATATGATGCTACGGTCATATTCTGAAAATCGCTTAAACTAACTTGTGCACATAAACTTCAATCTACCCCATAGTTTCTCTCAATATTTGCAAAAAGATAGCGCAAGCCAAATGGACACCACAAACTCAATTACCTTGATAAAGATTAGACCTTAGTAGCTATTCTGAAGTGCCATCAAAAGACCTGCTCTTTTAAGATAAGTAATCCATTCTGCCAACCAAACCAACATGGATATAGAGATGTCCACTGATTTAAAAAGTCTTAGGATGAAACCTTTAAAATCAGCGACACCAATCATGTCAATAGAGACAGCAAAGGCATATTTAGTAGCATGAAAGATTTCATTTCAAGTTAAAATGAAACTAAGGTTTGCATTCAGTTTTCGAAATTCCAAACTGAGGTTAGAGAAACTATGGCACGAATGACGGCGCAGATGCAACAACAACAAAGAAGAGCAATTTAAGTTGTATAGCGATCTGCTTATCGCTGAGCATGTCTCTTCGAGGAATAACAATATGTATGATGTCACAACAGCCTTTAACTCACCTGCTAACAATATGATACAATGGCACTTACCCAACTCAAAGAAGTAGGGCCAATTCTTGCCTAGTATAATGCAAAACCAGGAGATCTCCAATTTGACACTGGTTTGGTTTGAATCATTTTCTTACAGCTAATAGGTCAAAGTTCCACCATATTACATAAACAGAAAGATCAAAATTGGTGAAAATAAGTATTGACCATGAGAACAATAAAAATGAACATGCAAAAATACTTAAGTCAACAGATTCTGAGAACACGTTGACATGATTTGTTCACAAAATTGTCACTGATGGAACAGAAGAGCCTAAATCCCAAAGGATTTGATCACTGAAAATTTGTATATACATGATTTGTTCACAAATTTGTATATACATGCCTAAATCCCAAAGGAGAACCAATAAAAATGCCACAGTAATAGTGCCTACATGCTTAAGGCAATTAGCTCTCAAACAACACTTGATTAGATCTCAAACAACAGTAATAGTGCCTACATGGAACCGGGAATTGCTCTCACTATTAGAGATGAAACCCTAGAAACCACATAGAGAGAGAGAGAGAGGAGAGAGAGAGACTCACCATTGAGATTTTCGAATTAAGGGGTTTAGGGAGTGAAGAGGAGGAGGCGGAGGAGGAGGCGGAGGCAGAGGCGATGCCGACGGTGTGCCTCAAGCTTTGGCTTGTGGGAGTTCTTAGGTGATGTTGATTTGAGGGGGGCCGAGTTCGGAGGGGGCTGAGTTCTGAGGCCGGGGGGGGGGGGGGGGTTGATTTCTGAGGGGGGCTGAGTTCGGGGGGGGGGGGTGCTGATGCGTTTGGGGGGAGGGAGTTCTGAGGGGCTGCTGTTTGATTTCATTTGGGGTACTGCTTCGTTTGGGGGAAGGAGACTGGGTTTTCATTTGAGGGGAGAGAGATAGAGAGAGGGGACATGATTGAGTTTTCATTTAAGTCCCCCCCTTGTTTCCCCCCAATTTGAGGTTTCATTTGAGTTTTCAAATTTTGAGTTTTCATAACAAAATTTCCCCCCAAAGTTTGTCCTAGTCAACATCAACTTATATCCCTTATCCAATTTCTCTTATCCAATTTCTCATATCTTATCCAATTTTCTCTTAACAACATCCCTCATATATACCCAATTTCTCATCTCTTATCAAAAACTCTTATCCAAAAGCCCATGATAACATCCCTGTTTATATATATATATATATATATATATATATATATATATATATATATATATATATATATATATATATATATATATATATATATGGGTAAAGGGATCCTAAGGTGCCTCCTAACATTCAATCTAAGGAGGCGCCCCCATTTCCCCCCATCTCACACATTTTTTTTGAAAAAAAATTTCATGGGTTTATTGTTCACCTCATGGATGATCAACATACCAAATTTCAAGGGATTCCAATACTATTTGAGCCACCATCTACCCCTTGCAACTTCGTGGGGTTTTAACCACGTTTTCAAACCGTTGAAGTTGTGAGGGGTAGATGGTGGCTCAAAAAGTATTGGAATCTCTTGAAATTTGATATGTTGATCATCCATGATGTGAACAATAACCACATGAAAAAATATTTCCAAAAAAATTGTAAGAGATGTGGGGAAATGGAGGCGCCTCCTTAGATTTTCATCTAAGAGGCACCTTAGATCCCCCTTTTCATATATATATATATATATATATATATATATATATATATATATATGTATGTATGTATGTATGTATGTATGTATATATATGTATGTATATATATGGAAACAACGTAACAACAGAATTTTTGAAGGTAGAGGGGTGGACAAAAAAGGCTATTTGAAGCAATCTCTGCGGATGTTAATATATCCTTACGTGATTTGGACCATTCCAAACATGGAGCATCTACCATCTTTGCAAACTGGGGATTCACGTAGGATTGATTCCTTGTATAGTGTTAGCAAGCTTTGTATATATTTAGCACATGGGGTGTTCTGGTGGGGTGTTGGATTGTATTGGGTGACCGCGCTTGTGCCCTATCCTCACTCCCTCAAATTCCTCTCCAGGGCCCCATAGTGAATGTTTTGTTATGCATGTTTGTTTGCTTTTTCAATAAAGCCACTTTTTACTCGTCAATATATATATATATATATATATATATATATATATATAGAAGGCCTGTGGGCCTTTAAAACATTTAGTCGATGTTCCTGATGGTGCCTCAATGAAGAAAGTCCATGACTATTGGAATGCGGGTGTATGGAAGGAAGATCCGGCTATTCTTCATATTAAACCGTTGCTTCAGGGCATCTCTCTGAGGCCTGGGAATGACAGGTGGGAGTGGCTTCCTGGGGAGTGTTTCAAGTTTAGTCAAGCTTGGGAAGGAGTGCGGTTACCTGGTACACTCTACCCTTTTCATAAACTTGTTTGGTTTCGCAATCATATACCCAAGATGTCCCTAACTCTCCTTCGTGCTTTCAAAGGAAAATTGCTTACCAGAAATCTTCTTCGGAAATGGGACATTAACTCCCCTTCTAACTGTGTTCTGTGTGCTGATAATGTAGAGGAAAGTGCAGGTCACCTATTCTTCGAATGTGACTACTCTCGTTACATTTTGAAGAGAGCATTGTTAAAGGTGAATATCCATTCCAATATTGGATTATCCCTGGATAATGTTGGGAACTATTTCCTTACACACTTTGGTTGGAAAAGTGTTCAAAGTGTGATTGCTAAAACTGTTCTATCGGCTACTGTGTGGCACATCTGGAGGGAGAGAAACATGAGAATTTTTGATAATGAAGAGAGAGCAAAGACATTACTTTTTGAGGAAATCAGCGCGGATATGAGGGTGGCTTTGAATAACCTTGAGCCCTCTAGTGAAGGGGAAGCTTCGATGTTGGCCAACTGGACTTTCAGAGATAATGGCTAGGCGGTTTGGGACTATCTTTTTAATTCCTCTATGTTTCAGGTTTTATCCCTGTGTGTGTATTTTTGGAGTTTCCTATTTTGATTTATAGGGTGTGATTAGAAAAGGGACCTCTAGTGGAGAGTGATGACGCTTGTGTCCTATCCTCTCTCTATTGTTCCCTTTTTCCTATCACTTTCCCTATTTTTGTATATACTTTTGTGTATATTACATTTATCAATAAATGATCAGATTACCTTTCAAAAAAAAAATATATTGAAGGAATAGTGTTAGTCTTTATTAATACAAAATGTGCTGAAATACAATCAATGGAGCTTAGGGCGTGGAATTGTGGGAGAGGGGAGAGGGCACAAGCGCCGTCACCCTCAACCCACCACTCTCACACCCTTTACCCGTCGATAATTTGGCCTTGGCCTTACATAACACACCACAACCAGGAACTCTATCCAGCATCTCTAAATTCCCAATTTTCCATAGCTTGTTTTGACTCATGAGTATCGGCTTCCAGAAGATGCAGAATACTCCTGACCGCAGCAGCAATATTATCAAACAGCTCTGTCTTAGGCTTCATGATACCCTCAAAAATCCTTTTATTTCTTTCCTTCCAAATGCTCCATACAACTGTAGATAGGACCGTTCTAGCCAAAACTCCCATCGTCTCCTTCTTGTCATATATTGTCAAGATGTAGTCTCCAACAGTAGATAGCAATGGGTCTGAGTAGTTAGGTATCCCTAGTTTGAGGAAGCTCCTAATGAGAATATATTTTGTGTAATCACAGCTGAAAAAAAGATGGTCAAGAGTCTCCATTTCAGTCCCACCGCACAACACACAGTGAGGCTCCAGGTTCGGCATCCACTTGATCAAAGTATCCTTTGTTGATAGCTTCCGCAGGAAAGCTTTTAATAAAATTAAACTCATTTTTGGGGGACAGTATTTAAACCAAATAAGAGAGTAATACCGAAATCTTGCTTTGTGCTCTCTAATTCCATCCCAAGCCGCCCTGAAGGAGAAGCCCGTACTTCCCGCCCAACACCAACTATCTGGACCTGCAACCAAGGATACGTTTTGGAGCAGGGGCATTACATTTGCAATTTCCGATTCTGAACTCCATTCTCCTTCGTGCCAGTAATCGCTAACCCGCTTTGAAGTTGCACCTTGAGGGATCTCATATAAATCTGATAAAGGTCCACATGGTAGCCAGTTGTCATGCCAGAACAGTGTTGTTGTACCATCCCGAACACTCCTCTTGATAAGTTTTCTAGAGAAACTTCTGCAGTGTAGTAAAAACTTCCAAGTTCCAGATTGTGTAACATTGCTTTTAGTTCCGAAGAACTGGGCTATATCTCTATAATTTGTATGCATATACTGTGCCCATAGGCCCTCAGAAGATAGTAGCCGCCAAGTGAGCCTTACACCAGCCGCAATATTAACTTCCTTTAGCAATCTCAATCCAACTCCACCTTCCTTCTTTGGGATACACATGTCTTTCCATGCCCACACTCTAGAAGAGACACAAATGAATTTTCTGCAAGCAGTTGTTATAATTCGGAGGATCGATTTCGGGATACGGTATACAAGCAACCAGAAATTAATCATACAGTAGATGACAGTTCTGACCAACTCGATGCGTCCAGCTACCGATAGCATACTAGATGTCCAACCCATCAATCTTTTATTGCATTTATCAATTAGCCTTGCAAACATAGAGGGTTTTGGGTATTTTGGGGACAAGGGAAGACCCAAGTAGGTGGAGAAGGAGCTGCCCACAGTAATCCCCAACATATTGCCTAATGCCAGCGGATATTTAGTGCCCTTGCTAAAGATAGCAATACTTTTTTCCAAGTTAATTTCCAGGCCTGTGAAATAGGAGAAGTTTTCTAACAATTTTATAAGACCAGTGAAGGAGTGTTCATTTGCCCGACAGAATAACAGAAGATCATCTGCAAACAACAGATGTGAAATAGACCCCCTCCGTCTCATAGGGTGAATACTGCCCATAGAAAGAGCCTTCTCAATTAGGAGAGAGAATGATTCCATTGTGATGACAAAAAGATATGGGGAAAGAGGATCCCCCTGCCCGAGTCCCCTATTACCCTCAAAGTAGCCAACGGGTGATCCATTTACCATTACCGAGTATGTTGGAGAGGAGATACATTCAGTAATCCATGAAATAAATTTCCTGCCGAACCCCATTCGGTGCATAATATAAAGTATAAATTCACGATTTACACTGTCGAATGCTTTGCGCAAATCTAGCTTTAAACAAGCTCTTGAACCCATGTGATTACTAAAATCTCGGATTTGTTCATGTGCAAGCAGAGCACTGTCAGAGAGTAGTCTACCCTTCAAGAATGCTGGCTGGTTTGGAGATATAAGTTCATGCACCACTTCCTTTAGCCTATTACAGATAATTTTTCTGATAGCCTTATAAATTACATTGCAACAAGCGATCGGCCTGTAGTCTCCCAGGCTAGAGGCCGATGTTTTTTTAGGCACCAAGGTAAGATTTGTATGATTAAGAGGGTGCATGAGAGAGTCAGGTTGAAAAAACAAATGAATAGCGTCAGAGACATAATTACCTATAGTGCTCCAGCAATGTTGATAGAAGTACCCATTGAAACCATCAGGTCCAGGGGATTTATCCACCCCTATTTGGAAAACTGCTTCTTTAATCTCTCTATTAGTAATATCATGCTCCAGCCAGCTAGAAGCCTCAGAAGTCAAAATCCTCTTAGTCACCAGCCTTGGAAAAACATTCCAGTAGTTAGATTGATGGTATATGTTGGCATAGAATATAGGAGCATCAGTACGAAGATCTTCATAGACATTGGAATGCACCCCTGTGGAATCCACTAGGTGGCCCAAATTGTTAAAACTCTGTCTTGCCTTCATGGCATTGTAAAAGAATTTAGTGTTCTTGTCACCAAGAGAAAGCCACGATTGTCTACTTTTTTGCCTTAACATTGCCTCCTCCTCCAGCAGAAGCCCACATAGCTTTTGGGAAAGCGCCTGTTCTTCTTGTTGGAGGGATATGTCTGAGAACAGACTTTGATTCTCACGCAAATTCTGAAGTTGTGCCCGACACTTTTCCACATCTGGCAACTTGTCTGCGGCCCATTTCCTAATAGATTGCTTCAGATTGCGAAGTTTAATGAATAGTCTATGCATTGGGGAGCCAACAACATTCTGATTCCAAACAGAGTTCAAAACTTCCTTATAACCTTCTTTAGCAACCCATATATTAAAAAATTTGAAGGGTTTTGGATAAGATTTCACCTTAGTATGCAGGTTGATGAGCATCGGAGAGTGGTCACTTGTGGACGGATCCAAATACTCAACAAAAGAGCTGGACAATAAATCCAAGTAGCCTGCGTTGCAAAGGACCCGGTCTAATTTGGCAGAAATCCTCTGAGAGCCAACACGACGATTACTCCAGCTCATCGGAGAGCCTATAGCCTTGAGGTCGAGGAGGCCACAATTGTTAATACAATCATTGAACTTAGTTAATACTTCCATTACACATCGCCTCCCACCACACTTTTCATTTAAGTATCTAACACAATTAAAATCCCCCGCAATTAACCAAGATTTCCCCCCCAATTTACCTGCATCCGCATTTAATTGATTCCAGAGTAGCTGGGGCTCGCTGCGAAAATTAGATGCATATACTCCTGTAATGAATAATTCCAAACCCCCTTTATTTGAGCATTGTAAAGTGGTATGTTGCCTGGAAGTGGAGGTAAGGGTTGCCTGCCAACTATCAGTTTCCCATCCAATAATAATGCGCACATTTGACCCTTCCATAAAATTCCCGTATGAAGCCTAGTTTCTAGGGAAGTACTCTTTCCATTTTCCTCCTCCCACCTTCAGTTTAGTCTCTAACAAAATAACCATAGACGGTTTAATTTTCTGTAGTATGTGCCTGAGGTCTCTCCTTCTAACTGCGTTGTTGAGACCTCTAGTGTTCCAGATGAAAATCGACATTAATCAAGTGATGAGCATGGCCTCAGCAAGGCCCCTTCCTTCAGGCGAGTGCTTTTACGTAGCGCCCCCTCCATGTGTCGAAGTAGTCGTTTGAGACTTCTTAGAAGAATTCCCCACGTTGCCTGCGTCCACACTATCCCTTCGGTTGTCCTGCTGCAATTGTTCTTTCTCCCACTTAGGGTTGACCATTGTTAGCATATTCGGTCTAGTAGCAGCTTTATCAGGCTCTGCATCATAGTTCGCATGGGCTGCGGCATTTATGATGCCGCCCCCTTCTCCAGAACTGCGGTAGGGGTAGCTGGTGATTGAGTAGAAGTAGGCTGCTCCAAAATAGTGTTAGCAATGGGCGGTATGTTCTGGCCCTCCAAAAAAGAGTTAGCAGTAGTAGGCTGGACCACAATAGTGTTGACATGTCGCTCATCACCAGTCGAGCTTGCCGGCAATTCTGGCTCCATCAATAGGGGCTGTAGCTACTCCCCATACTCTACTACAGAAGATGTAGTGTTTGGACTTGTCACAGGTGCTTGAATGTCTGACATTGTCAACAGCGGTGGTTCAGCAACAGCTTCAGAATCGCCCGTTGGTTGGATTGAAGTGAGCTCGGACTTGTCAGGACATATGTCATCCGAATGACCAAAACAGATGCACTTGCCACATCGTGGGGGCTCCCCCTCATATTTCGTTTCAATACTAACAATTGATCCATCATCTAATTCTAGTCTCACATTGTGTGGGAGTGCCTTAGATGCATTTACCTCAACGAGACAGCTGGCATAGGACAACCGGTCAAGTCTGGCTGTTGATCTATCGAGGCAAATTGGGGTTCCGATTATCGAAGCAGCCACATTTAGAATCTCCTTAGTCCACATTCCAAGGGGGAGGCCATGGAATTGGATCCAAACAGGCACCGCAGATAACATATCTCTATCATGTCGGAAAGATTGGCTCCATTTTTGTAAAACAGTCAATCTTCCATCAAAAAGCCATGGCCCACCTTGAAGCACCCGCTCACACTCCTCTGGACAATCAAATCTGAAATAGAAGAACCCATTCTCCCTACTATAGATCTGAACCCCTTTCTTTAATTTCCACAAACGATCAACCTAGGCACGTAGTTGACCATAATAGGGGACGTCACCTAGGACATATCCAACCAAAGTGTTTTTCCAACGTTCCGCCCCCTTCTCAAGCATTGAGCTTAGGACTCGACCAACACATTCCCCGTTTCCTTTAATTAGTGGTGCCACAAATGACATGGTAAGTGAATCGTCATACGATCTTCGATTAGCACATACATCAGACCAAGAAGGCTTTGGCCCTGAAGTGTTTATGTGGAGTGGGATATTTGGTCGTACATGAATTTTCTCAAACCCCTTGTGTGCGTTAGCATGGTTGCCAGGTACCCTCCCCTTCACTGTTGCATCAAAACGCCTCTGCTGCGACATTATTCCTCCTCTTTGAACTTTAGTTCCTCCTCTATGATGGGGATGAGAAACCCCTCTTGTAGCGACCGTCTTGCCGAACTTGTAAGGGTGCTGCGGTTTAATCCCATTCGTAGTATCAAGCTCTGCTCTTCCTTTGCCCTTACGAGACACCACTTTCCATGCCTCCTCCCCCCGATCTAGATTAGGGATCGAAGTACCAGATCCCACCGTAAGATTTTCTTTGCCAAGCCTTTCACCGTTGCCTAGGTTATCACCCCCACCGCCTAGGTTAGGGATCGAAGATCCAGATCCCACCGTTAGATTACCTTTGCCAAGCCTACCACCGTTGCCTAGGTTATCAACCCTGCCGCCTAGGTTAGGGATCGAAGATCCAGATCCCCCCGAAAGATTTCCGTTGCCAAGCCTCTCACCAAAGCCAAGGTTAACATCCCCACCGCCTGATGTTCTACCGATGCCAGTGGAGACACCATTGGACCCTCCAAAGCCAAGAACGCCGGCTGAGCTAGATCCACCGGCCAACGTGGGATCTCCCGTGTCGCCAGAGCCCCCCCTCACCCATCTTATATTATATATATATATATATATATATATATATATATATATATATATATATATATATATATATATATATAGAGTGATCTTCGGTTGCTAAAAAAAGGAGTTTTCGCATGGTGCGAAAACATTTTTTTTTTATTTTTTTGAATTTTTTTTTCAAAAATTCTTTTTTTGATGTTTAATCCATACAAATATATACCCCAGGGAAAATAATGGGTGAACCCGTTGGGCATTAGAGCACCCATCCACCCATTACAAATTTAACGGTCTCAAAACGTGGGAATTTGATGAAATGCCTTGATCGAAGGCCAAATGACATTATTTCTCAACGATTATTTTTTGAGGGGGGGGGGGGTATAAAAACATATAATGAGGGTGGAAAAAAGAATTTTTGAAAAAAAATTTCAAAAAAAAACTAAAAACATTTTCGCACGGTGCGAAATGTTCTCATTTGAAAATTTTCATATATATATATATATTTGACAAGTAATATGTATCCTTTATTAAGAGCAAAATGATGTACAAATGAGGGGGACATTACATAGCACCAGTAGAAATAAAGAGGGATAGGGGATAGGGCACAAGCGCCGTCACCCTATACCGACTTAATTCTACTATGTCTATGTAATGTTCCCAAAATCTCAATCATAAATATAACCAAAACCATAACTATTTACAAGTTAGCCAGCATCCAAAAAACCCCAGTTGGAGAAAGGGGTGATATCTGAAGCGTTATCCAGATCCAAGTCACGCAGTGAGATAGTGACATCTGCTGCTATATCTTCAAACAGCAATGTCTTATCCAAACTTTTGGCCTCAAAAATCCGCCTATTACGTTGCTTCCATAAATGCCAAACCATGGACGCAAGGGCTGCTTTAGCTAGCACACCCACAGGGTCTGAATCTCTGTATCTGGATAGGATCAAGTCACACACAGCTGGAAGATTGGACGGCACAATCCCCTTGTATCCGAGTTTGAGAAGTCCTCTAGCAAGAATATATTGGGAGTAATCACATTCAAAGAAAATATGTGACCCACTCTCCTGAACCTCATCTTCGCAAAGAACACAGAATTGCTCAGAGATAATTCCCCATCCAAATAGTACATCTCTAGTAGGAAGCTTACCTTGAATGGCTCAAAGGAGGGCAAGTGCCATCTTTGGCACATGTTTACTGTACCACACCAGCCGGTGGTAGGCAAAGGAAGGTCGCCTCTCACGCAAGTCTTCCCAGGCCGATCTGTAGGATAACTCCAGGCCCGCATTCCATGTCCAGGAGTCGCTGGAATGGCCGAGGGAAATAGGTAATAGCTCCAACAACAGAGCTTGGATTTCGGGGGTATTACGCCAAGCTCCCATTTCCCAATAATCACAGACCCGGATGGAATCAGCCCCAGGAGGTGGGGTTTGTAGCAAATGCAGGGGTCCATATATATATATATATATATATATATATATATATATATATATATATATATATATATATATATATATATATATATATATATATATATATATATATATATATATATATATATATATATATATATATATATATATATATATATATATATGCGGTCATGATCCCCGGAGCACACGAACTAATGAGCCGTCTTTTCTACGCCCCGTCGTTAGGAGAGAAACATGGAGAAGGCTAAAGGGATTCTCCAACGGTAGATTCGTGTTGTTCTGGAAGATCATCCACTGCGTCATCCAGATCGGCTTCATGGATTCATGTATGATTCCTATCAAAGAAGGTAAAGCTTTAAGATTTCGCATGTTTATCTGTTGGATATGGATGACGTTTGTACACCCTTGTCGGGGATGTACGAGGGAATACGGACCTCGAACGTCGCGTACACGAAGTCGTGTGCAAAGGGAATCTGTTCCCTTGCGGAGAGGATCTCTAGATTAGTGGGAAAGTCGTATTATATGTGCATAAGTGCATGCGACATATGGCTAATAAAGGGGGAATATCTTAAGCTTATGTTGTACCATGCATATGGTACAACTTAAGCTTATAATGTGCCATGTATGATGGTACACTTTAGTTAAATTGTTCCAAAGGAACAATTACTCCTAAAATAACTACCTTGGGGGCTATAAATAAGACCCAAGGCTTAGCCATTTCCTTACACTTTTGCATGGTATTCTTGCCTTGCATTTCATTCTAGCGAAGCTCTGCCGAAATCCTTCCTCTCTCTTTATCCAAGTTCTTAATCTAAAAGTAGAGATTTAGATTGTGGATTTAGTAGCCTTACTCCGTTCGTGAGAAGACTCGATCCGTCGTGGCGAATCCGAAGGCGAAGTTCCGAGACTACCGTGCCGCATACGCAAGCATAAGTCTTAACTTCATTTATCGATCCTAACGCTGTTTTGACAGGTTCCAACATTGGTATCAGAGCCAAACGGATTCGCTCCGGTCAGACCGTCGCCCCGTCGAAACTATGAATGAGTCGTTGTCTTTTTCACGAATGGGTATCCTACCATTATGGATATGGTAGGAACGCTTCGTGACAGATAGAACGCAGCGGTTGTTCTTTTCACGTTAGGGTTTCCTACCATTACGGATATGGCAGGAACTCTCCGTGACGGGAAGAACCGACCGTTCATATCGTCAAACTCGCTCTCTTCATGGATGCTGAGTCTCCATTCATAGGGAATGGGCGCTCTCTTCATGTGGAGCGCGTAGTTTACGAATTTTTGAAGTGGGTTATTTTTTTTGCACACGGCCATTGGAGGATAACTACTTCCTCGACGAACGGGTGCCTCACCGGAGAAGAAGATGGTGGTTATTCCCATCGGGGAAGATGAATTTTTGTGCATGAATTCTATAGCCAAATGGGCAATGGAAGCAATGCATTTCCCCTCCCCATGCGGAGGGGGTCGGCTACGGCCAATAACGATGAAAACCACCATGGCCACCCCATGAAAGGGAGGAGACCGGCCATGGCCAAAGGGCCATGGCCGATCAAGGCCAATAAGCCATGGCCGGCCGGCCTTGGCCAGCCATGGCCACGGCCTGGCCAGGCCGGCCCTGGCCGGCCACGGCCAGGGCCAGGGAGCCCTGGCCGCGGCCAGGCCAGGCCAGGCCAGGGCCGGCCCTGGCCGGCCACGGCCTGGCCGCCCTGGCCGAGGCCAGGGCAGGGGCCCTGGCCCCCGGCCAGGGCCAGGCCACCCTGGCCGAGGCCAGGGCAGGGGCCCTGGTCCCCGGCCATGGCCTGGCCGGCCCCGGCCCTGGCAGAGGCCAGGGCCTGGCCAGCCCTGGCCTCGGCCAGGGCCTGGCCAATGGCCGGCCCTGGCCGTTGCCAGGGCCACGGCCGGCCCTGGCAGCGGTCAGGGCCTGACCGAGGGCCGGCCTGGTCGGCACTGGCCGGGAGTGATGTAGACCAATTTTTGGTCGACCAATTTGGGTGTTTTGGTCGACCAATCTGGCAAAAGGTCTTGGTCGATCACGAACTTGCCGACTAGCCCATACGGGGTGTCAAAAGTCCTTGGTCAAACACGAATGTGCCGACTAGCCCATACGGGGCTAACGACAGTCGTCTGCTCTTATTTTATAAAGTTTTTTTTTCTTCTTGGGCTCTACTCCTTGAAGATTAGCCGTAATGCTCTACTTCATGCGAGATTAGCCATGTCATTGTGCTCTACTCTACGGAGATTAGCCAATGTACTTATGACATTGTGCTCTACTCTACGGAGATTAGCCAATTTATTTCAAATTTTTTTGAAAAAGATGTTTTCAAATAGGTTATGTCCCGTCCTTAATCGGGATAGCGCAATTTAGAATTCCAAGTCCTACCATGATCCGGCCATGGTTATCTAACCCATGGGTGTGTAGAACAGGTCTCGTGGCTTGGCAATTGTTGCGTTAAAATTCGTTGCGCAAACTCTCACCTATTTCATTTTGAAAGATATGTTTTTCAAAAGTATTTTTCCGCTGCTGGTACCATACGGGTATCATTTCTGATTTCTTTTTACATGAGATAAGTAAGAGGGATACTTTGAAAGTTACTTCTAGATGGTAGTTGGGAACGTAGCGAACTTCTCGATTCTAGAGTAACATTTCAGCTTATCCAAAGAACTTATCAAGTGTTTAAAGAATCGAAACTTTATGCATAGAATTTTGATCGTGTTTTTCATTTTCTTTGCAATTTTTTTATTCGAATATGTCTACCGCTTCTAAGAACATTGTCGCCGAGCTTAACAAAGGTGAGAAACTCTACGGCGACAATTATAAACTTTGGTCAATAAAAATCCAATATGTTTTGGAGGAGCAAGATGTGCTTGAAACACTCCAAAACGTAATGGAAGAACCTGAGTTGGGCAATACGGCCCAACACAAGAGGGACCGAGAAGCTTATGCGACTTGGACTCGAAAGAACAAAATAGCACGTATTACGTTATTGTCCGCAATGGACAATGACATAATGCGTCTATTTCGGGAATTCGACCTAGCCAAAGACATATGGTCTGGGCTAGAAATAAAGTTTGGTGGAACTTCGGTCACCAAACTCCGCTCCTTAAATATTCAATTTGATTCGTACAAAATGCGGCGAGATCAATCTATGAAAAAGCATCTCCGCCACATGGCGAATCTCATAGCTGAATTGAAGGATGCGGGTCTTACGCTGTCTGATGAACAGCAGATCCAAGCAGTCATTCGTTCACTCCCAGATTGCTGGGATAACATGAAAATGCACCTCACTCATAATGAGTGCATTAAAACTTTAAGCGATGTATCCAAACACCTCGAACTCGAGGAAGAGCGGATTCAAGCCGCACAACCTAGTGCCGAAGTGCACATGGCCGCTAGTTCCTCACATGGAGGAAAGAAGCGGAAGGATAAACGCTTATGGTTTATGAACGAATGAAAGCAAGAACCGGAAACCTCAAAGAAGACTAAGAACAAAAAGTGGCAAAAGAATGTGCACTCAAAGAAGAAAAACTTGAAGAAGATCAAGTGCTTTAAGTGCAACAAGTACGGTCACTTCGCCCGTACGTGTGCGGATGGAAGTGATAAGGTAACTTGTAGGGCTAGTTACATATGTGTTTCTAGTTCCATGTTTCTTGCTGAATCTAACTATTTTTGGTTGATTGATTCAGGGGCCACAGACCACGTAGCGAAGGACAGAAGGTTCTTCATAGAGTATCGAAGGATAACTCAAGGAACAATGTGGATATACGTCGGCAACAACACTCGTGTTGAAGTCAAGGGCGTCGGAACATGCAAGCTAGTTGTCGATAACGGCCAGACTCTATTATTGCACGACGTCCTCTTTGCTCCAGATATTCGAAGGAATATCGTATCCGTGGTCATGTTAATGTCTTTAGGTTATGAATGGAGGTTCTATGAACAAAATGTTGACCTTGTTTGTAATAGTTCTTTAGTTGGGTCGGGTAATGTTTGTAATGGATTGATTGTTTTAAACACTATGTATGATGATTCTTCTTCTATTAATGAAAGTTTCCATTTGACAAATGCTTCTAATTCTGAATCTGAGATCATTTGTTGGCATGCAAGACTTGGTCACATTGGACCAACTAGAATGGATAGACTTGCCAAAAGTGGCTTGCTATCTAATGTTTCAAAAGTTGAAATGTCAACTTGCGAACATTGTCTTGTAGGGAAAACTTGTCGCAAGCCGTTTGGAACTGGCACAAGGGCCAAAGTTCCATTACAGCTTATCCATTCGGACATTTGCGGTCCAATGAATGTTAAGACAAGACGCGGGAAGTCCTATTTCATCACCTTCATTGATGACTTCACCCGTTTCGGTCACATTTATTTGATTTCCCACAAACATGAAGCTTTATCTTGCTTTAAAAACTATATGAGTTTAGTGAAAAATCAACTAGATCGCAAGATAAAAGTCTTGCGAACCGATCGGGGTGGAGAATATCAATCAACGAATTTTAAGGAACTCTGTGATGAAAAAGGCATAGTTCATCAAATCACTATGCCTTATACTCCGCAACAAAACGGTGTTGCGGAAAGAAGAAATAGGACATTGATGGAAATGGTCCAATCAATGATGTCTCAGGCAAATTTGCCCATCACCTTTTGGGCTGATGCATTATTGACGGCAGCATTCATCTTAAACCGTGTACCCTCGAAGTCGGTAAGTTCTACTCCTTATGAGTTGTGGAACAATAGAACTCCAGACTTAAGCATTCTAAAACCTTGGGGTTGTGCCTCTTACGCACATTTATCCTCTCACAAATATGGCAAACTTGGCCCACGTGGGAGGAAGTGTATTTTGCATTTGATAGGGACTATTTTGCATTTGATGCAAAAGCGATTAAATGTGTATTAAATTGTTTAATAAAATATTTAATAAAATAAACGCAAGGAAAAGTTCACGGGTAAGACGGGAATGTCCCGGTCTAGACCCAGGTTCGAACGGCGTCCAAATCGGACACCAAATGCTCAAGTTAGAGCCAAAACAGCCCAAAGGATCAGACAAGGCCAAACCCAGTAAAAGCAAGGCAGAACAGGCTGCCTGGGCTAGCCCAGACGCTGTCTGGGCTAAGCCCGGGCTCGGCCTGGGCTAGCCAGGCACAAGCCTGGGCTTAGCCCAGGCTCGGCCTGGGCAAGCCCAAGCGCTAGCCTGGGCTCTGCCCAGGGGCGCCTGGGCTCTGCCCAGGGGCGCCTGGGCTCTGCCCAGACGATTTTGCGCGCGCAAGGACGCGTGGGGCCCACCCATGGGCCCCACCTCTAGGGTTTTGAACCCTAAGTGTCCTGAATCAAATGACGGCTCAGTTTTTGCGAAAAACTAGCCTAGGGCTGATCTTTGGACACTCAATTGGAGGGTCAAACGAACTCCGATTGACGAATGATTTTTTCCTATGCGTTCACCGTTGAACGCTTGTCGTATTGATAGGTTGTATCAATCTTGAAGCTCAACGGTGAGTGAGTTAAAATTCACGGAAGTTTGCACTTTGTGAAGTGCAAACTAACTTGATTTTAATTAACTCATTATTTAGTCCCACATCGGATTTTGAGAAAAGGGGAGAGTCCGCCGCCTATATAAATAGGGGTCTCCCCCTTCCTCAAAAATCGTCCCAAGCTCTAGATCTGAGCGGCTCTCGTAAATGTTGGAGCACGCTCGGATCTAGGCTTAAATTAATATTTCTCATCTCCCTAAATTTCTTCCTTACTCATGAGGGCTCTAGCAAAGCCACGAAGGAGTTCGGATTCTGGATCCGAAATCTAGGCGGAGGTTTCACTCGCGTGAAACTTTCTTCGGTGCGTGGTTGGCTCGGCGGCATGGGGATTGATCGCCTCGGGATGCGGAGCGGTTCAAGGAGCGGTTCGGGGATCGGTTCAAGGAGCGGCTCGGCGTGGGATGGGAACAGCTCGGAAGACGGTGCGGAACATCTCGCCTGCTCCAGGGTTGAGATTCCGGGTATGTGGTTAAAGTATTTTATTAGCATTAGTTTAGTTTAATCGCAGTAGGCTAGATCCTTCTTAGGATGATCAGATCCATCCCAAGTCGGCATAGATCTTGGCGTAGGGTCTTGGACCTTAGGGCTAAGTTAAAAATTGTTTTTAACTGCTTGTTAATTTAGATTAACTAGTTTTTCTTCCGCTGCAAATGATTTTTGTATTTATGTTCCGTCCGACTTAGGATGGGACTAGAGTTTTTGTGCCCTAAGGGACTGCAAATTTCCCTACATGCCTCGCCTGGCTCTCCTCAATGTCAAGGCTGGAGGCCAAGAGACGGCCAAGGGCACGGTTCCACTGCAGGAGGATCGGGCAAGTGTGGAAGGATGGTTCAGCCCGCAAAGTAGAGATGTCCTGCCTCACGACATCCGAGGGGGGAAAGTGGTGACGGGCCCTGGGCCAAGAGCGGATGGCAGCCTTGAGGGCTTTAAGTTTTGAGACAAGTCTGAGCATAGGGGAGCCAGAGTAGTGGCCTCGCCAGACCGATAGAAGAAGTGCATAGAATCCTGGTATCTGGAGATAGTGACTGAAGAAGCGGAATGGTTTCGGACCGGAGTTGGGAGGAGGTAAGATCTGGAGCGACAGCGGTGAGTGGTCCCTGGTACCGGGGGGTGGTAGGAGGCGAAAGCATCGGGAAGTGCGGTAAGCCAGGAAGAATTAACCAAGGCCCGATCCAGGCGGCAGGAGATACGTGGACCAGACGACGCGCTATTACTCCACCTCAAGGGGTCGCCAATACACCGGATGTCATCAAGCCCACAGTCAACAATACAGCTGTTGAAGTCCTCAAGTTGGATAGGGGTGAGGGTACGACCACCAACCTTCTCATCCATAAAACGGGTAACGTTGAAGTCACCAAGAACCACCCAAGCTCCCCCACCCACAAGGGGGCAATCACTCCGGAGGGAGGCCCAAAGAAGCTCACGATCAGAGGCCAGATTGGAGGCATAGACGAAGGAGAGGTCCAGAACAAAACCGCCCTGGTTGGTGGACTCGAGGGTGATGTGCTGAGCCAAAGAGGAGATCACCCTACAGCTCCAAACAGTGGGGTCAAACGCCACCCAGACCCTACCTTTCGGGGCATGGACGTAGTTGTGAAAAGTCTTACACCCCTTGGGGCAACGCGAAGAGACAATATCCCCATTAGGATCCCTAATTTTAGTTTCCAAAAGGCCAACAAGGGAGGCCTTAAGCCACTTGATATGATGTTTGACATCCCTCCGACGGGCAGGGGCATTGAGTCCCCTCACATTCCAAGCTAGGACCGACATTAAACTGCGGTGGGGGGTTTTTGGCTCCTGGTTTGTACACGGGAGGGAGCCGGTCCAGAAGTTTTAGGGGAGTGGGATTTGGAGGCCTTGGTAACATACATGGGATTGGGAATGGTGACTGGTTGAGGGCAGGTCGGAATGGGTGAGGGCAGAGATTTGCGACGGGAGGCCTGGGCAGGAGCGATGGGCCTAGGGGAAAGGGGGGGATATTCAGCATCTATCAAGGCGATACGGGAAATTTCAGATTCCGACTGGTCGACCGCACTAGGCTGCGCATCACGAACAGCTCCAACAGTGGACTGAGTAATAGGGCCCTCACCCACAGTAACATGGGATTCCAATTCCTTGCCAGGTCTTGTAACAGAAGAAGCCCTCAGAGTGCCCAACCCCCCGAGGCAGCAGTGGCTGGGCCCAAGCTGTCATGCGCATCACCAGCACTGAGGCAAGCGACGACCACATCAATTCCCTGAGCGTGGGTCTGCACATCTCCAGTGTTTAAACAAACAACATCCTCAAAAATGGGGAGGGGGCCGGAGTCAATTACAGCACAACCAGCGTTAAAAATCTGGGCAGTGATTGGTCCCACAGCGCTGGCAGACGGTGAAGAGAGAGATGCGGAGGGAACCGCAGATGGCCCCACAGCGCTGTGGTAGGCGAGGAAGCTGTTGGTAGGTGAGGTCGCCGGAGCAGCACGGGAGTCAATTACAGCACAACCGTTGGTAGGCGAGGAAGCCGTCGCCGAAGAGAGGGAAAGAGGGCTCACAGCAGCTGCCGGATCTTTAGAGAGGGAGGGGGAGAACGCCGCTGGGAGGGGAGTAGCCCCGGAGAGCCCGGTAGCAGCAACAAGGGGGGATCCGGCCAGTTTAGAGAAGCTCTTCTCAGCAGCGACCTGGCATGACGTATCAGCACTAAGAGGGGAGCATGTGATAGGTTCCACAGGATTACCCTGGGATGGATTCACCGAAGTTAGGGGATCAGGAACAGTGGTTGGAGGGGAGTACAGGGGCTGGGGTGGATGTCCAGTATCCTGGGGCAGTGGGTCGGGTGCGGCCGTGTCGGGGACGCGCATTGGGCCAGAGTATGGCCGAAGCAACGGCAGTGCGCACACAAGGTGGGATGCGCTCGTATTCGACAGAAACTGGGATAAGAGTTCCATCAGGGAGACGCGCCAAAACTGAGGAAGGGAATTCAGACTTAGAGTCGACCTCCATGAAGCATCTAGCAAATGAGAGCCGTGACGCAGTAGCCGTCGGCGGGTCAGTGAAGGGAGGCCGACCAACAATACTAGCCAACTTCCCCAGAATAGTCTTGGACCAGAACTGGATAGGCAATTGGGGGAAGTGAATCCACATAGGCACCTCCGACAACAGGTCCCTAACCAACCCAATATTGGGCGCCCAACGACGTAGGATAATCAGGCATCCGTCAATGAGCCAAGGCCCCCCGTGGAGGACGTCATCAGCATCAGTCTCCGACTCGAACTTGAAAAAGAAAAACCCGTTTTTGCGGGTATGTAGTTCGACAGCTCCTTTTAATTTCCAGACACGTGAGATCCAAGACTTCAGATGGCCGTAGTAAGGCCGAGATCCCACCACGTACCCGACCAGCATGTGGGACGAATTACCGGCCGCTTCTATGATGTCAACGGGATAGATATCCGCAACAACCCCGTCATCGAGCGGGGAAGGGGGGGTGAACACGAGGGCACAGTTAGGGGGAGACGACCTCTTAGTGCCGCAGATTTCGCTGTATGAAGGGGATGACGTGTAGGATGAACTGGGAATAATAGGCGGAGGTCTTTGTGGTATTTTGTCGAGCACCTGACGTGCAACCCTTCTGCGGGTAAGCGGGATAGTGGGTGGCCAGCCACCAGCCTTAGAGGGAGTGAGAGGAGGTCGAGAGTTCATCGGTGGTCCAAATCCGGCACTCGCAGCCGTCGGAGAACGGCGTGCGGTAGACTTAGGTGGAGCGCCCAAAATGGAGTTAGGTTGGCGACGACGCCCAGCGATGGGGATCCAAGGGCCATCATCAGATTCGACATCAAGCAGGGGGACATCTCCGAACACGTAGGCAGTTGGTGGAAGGGGATTGGTGCTAGATCCCGACGATCCCGACGAGCTCGAATTCGGATAAGGCTGACTCGGGGTGGGATCTGTCATCGCAACACTCAGGGGGGAGGAGCTGGTGGAGGGGACCATCGGGGGGAGGGGATGAGCTCCGGCAGTTGCCGGAGCAGCCGGAGCAGCAGAGTCGTATATATATATATATATATATATATATATATATATATATATATATATATATATATATATATATATATACTAGTCATAACCCGTGCCCATAGGGCACGGCGAAGGTTGTCTCCCGAGTGCGAAACCGAGGAGGACAGTCAGTGCACGGGTGAAATGGTGACATGATAATCATCTCCCAAATGCATTTTTATTCCTCCAATTAAGACATTTTTTTCAAATAGGATTCATTATTTTTGGCATTCAGAAAGGTAGCTTGTTATCTTTTCTAAACAACCATATCAAAGAAAATCTAACCTTAGGGAATTGTGTTGCTATCTGTATGTTTTCGACCAACTTTTACTGTAAACTACCATTAAAACATGATTGGAAAGAAATTATATCAATTAAGAGTGTGTCCTCTTAATTGAGCGATATCAATTAAGCGTGTGTTCTCTTGATAACATCCCTATTTTATAATATAGATATCTCTTATCCAATTTCTCTTGTCCAATATCTCTTGTCCAATTTCTCTGGATAACATCCCTCTTTTATAATATAGATATCTCTTATCCAATTTCTCTTGTCCAATATCTCTTATCTAATATCTCTTGATAACATCCCTCTCTTATAATATAGATTTCTCTTGATAACATCCCTCTTTTATAATATAGATATTTCTTATCCAATTTCTCTTGTCCAATAACTCTTGTCCAATTTCTCTTGATAACATCCCTCTTTTATAATATAGATATCTCTTATCCAATTTCTCTTGTCTAATAACTCTTGTCCAGTTTCTCTTGATAACATCCCTCTTTTATAATATAGATATCTCTTATCCAATTTCTCTTGTCCAATATCTCTTGTCCACTTTCTCTTGATAACATCCCTCTTTTAAAATATAGATATCTCTTATCCAATTTCTCTTGTCCAATATCTCTTGTCCAATTTCTCTTGATAACATCCCTCTTTTGTAATACAGATATCTTTTATCCAATTTCTCTTGTCCAATACCTATTATCCAATTTCTCTTGATAACATCCCTCTTTTGTAATATAGATATCTCTTATCCAATTTCTCTTGAAAACATCACTCTTTTATAATATAGATATTATCCAATTTCTATTGTCCAATATCTCTTATTCAATTTCTCTTGATAACATCCCTCTTTTATAATATAGATATCTCTTATCCAATTTCTCATGTCTAATATCTCTTATCCAATTTCTCATGTCTAATATCTCTTATCCAATTTCTGTTGATAACATCCATCTTTTGTAATATAGATATCTCTTATCCAATTTCTCTTGTCCAATATCTCTTATCCAATTTCTCTTGATAACATCCCTCTTTTGAAATATTGATATCTCTTGTCCAATATCTCTTATCCAATTTCTCTTGATAACATCCCTCTTTTGTAATATAGATATCTCTTATCCAATTTCTCTTGATAACATCGCTCTTTTATAATAGAGATATTATCCAATTTCTATTGTTCAATATCTCTTATTCAATTTCTCTTGATAACATCCCTCTTTTATAATATAGATATCTCTTCTCCAATTTCTCATGTATAATATCTCTTATCCAATTTCTCTTGATAACATCCCTCTTTTATAATATAGATATCTCTTATCCAATTTATCTTGTCCAATATCTCTTATCCAATTTCTCTTGATAACATCCATCTTTTATAATATAGATCTCTCTTATCCAATTTCTCATGTCCAATATCTCTTATCCAATTTCTCTTGATAACATCCCTCTTTTATAATATAGATATCTCTTATCCAATTTCTCTTGTCAAATATCTCTTATCCAATTTCTCTTGATAACATCCCTGTTTTATAATATAGATATCTCTTATCCAATTTCTCTTGTCCAATATCTCTTATCCAAATTCTCTTGATAACATCCCTCTTTTGTAATATAGATATCTCTTATCCAATTTCTATTGATAACATCACTCTTTTATAATATAGATATTATCCAATTTCTCATGTCCAATATCTCTTATCAATTTCTCTTGATAACATCCCTCTTTTATAATATATATATTTCTTATCCAATTTCTCTTGTCCAATATCTCATATCCAATTTCTCTTGATAACATCCCTCTTTTATAATATAGATATCTCTTATCCAATTTCTCTTGTCCAATATCTCTTATCCAATTTCTCTTGATAACATCCCTCTTTTATAATATTTTTATAATATATATATCTCTTATCCAATTTCACTTGTCCAATATCTCTTATCCAATTTCTCTTGATAACATCCCTCTTTTATAATATAGATATCTCTTATCCAATTTCTCTTGTCCAATATCTCTTATCCAATTTCTCTTGATAACATCCCTCTTTTATAATATAGATATCTCTTATCCAATTTATCTTGTCCAATATCTCTTATCCAATTTCTCTTGATAACATCCCTCTTTTATAATATAGATATCTCTTATCCAATTTATCTTGTCCAATATCTCTTATCCAATTTCTCTTGATAACATCCCTATTTTATAATATAGATATCTCTCATCCAATTTCTCTTGTCCAATATCTCTTATCCAATTTCTCTTGATAACATCCCTCTTTTATAATATAAATATCTCTTATCCAATTTCTCATGTCCAATATCTCTTATCTAATTTCTCTTGATAACATCCCTCTTTTATAATATAGATATCTCTTATCCAATTTCTCTTGTCCAATATCTCTTATCCAATTTCTCTTGATAACATCCCTCTTTTATAATATAGATCTCTCTTATCCAATTTCTCATGTCCAATATCTCTTATCCAATTTCTCTTGATAACATCCCTCTTTTATAATATAGATATCTCTTATCCAATTTCTCTTGTCAAATATCTCTTATCCAATTTCTCTTGATAACATCCCTCTTTTATAATATAGATATCTCTTATCCAATTTATCTTGTCCAATATCTCTTATCCAACTTCTCTTGATAACATCCCTCTTTTGTAATATAGATATCTCTTATCCAATTTCTCTTGATAACATCACCCTTTTATAATATAGATATTATCCAATTTCTCATTTCCAATATCTCTTATCAATTTCTCTTGATAACATCCCTCTTTTATAATATATATATCTCTTATCCAATTTCTCTTGTCCAATATCTCTTATCCAATTTCTCTTGATAACATCCCTCTTTTATAATATAGATATCTCTTATCCAATTTCTCTTGTCCAATATCTCTTATCCAATTTCTCTTGATAACATCCCTCTTTTATAATATTTTTATAATATATATATCTCTTATCCAATTTCTCTTGTCCAATATCTCTTATCCAATTTCTCTTGATAACATCCCTCTTTTATAATATAGATATCTCTTATCCAATTTCTCTTGTCCAATATCTCTTATCCAATTTCTCTTGATAACATCCCTCTTTTATAATATAGATATCTCTCATCCAATTTATCTTGTCCAATATCTCTTATCCAATTTCTCTTGATAACATCCCTCTTTTATAATATAGATATCTCTCATCCAATTTATCTTGTCCAATATCTCTTATCCAATTTCACTTGATAACATCCCTATTTTATAAAATAGATATCTCGCATCCAAATTCTCTTGTCCAATATCTCTTATCCAATTTCTCTTGATAACATCCCTCTTTTATAATATAGATATCTCTTATCCAATTTCTCATGTCCAATATCTCTTATCCAATTTCTCTTGATAACATCCCTCTCTTATAATATAGATATCTCTTATCCAATTTCTCTTGTCCAATATCTCTTATCCAATTTCTCTTGATAACATCCCTCTTTTATAATATAGATATCTCTTATCCAATTTATCTTGTCCAATATCTCTTATCCAATTTCTCTTGATAACATCCCTCTTTTATAATATAGATATCTCTTATCCAATTTCTCATGTCCAATATCTCTTATCCAATTTCTCTTGATAACATCCCTCTTTTATAATATAGATATCTCTTATCCAATTTCTCTTGATAACATCCCTATTTTATAATATAGATATCTCTCATCCAATTTCTCTTGTCCAATATCTCTTATCCAATTTCTCTTGATAACATCACTCTTTTATAATATAGATATTATCCAATTTCTCCTGTCCAATATCTCTTATCAATTTCTCTTGATAACATCCCTCTTTTATAATATATATATCTCTTATCCAATTTCTCTTGTCCAATATCTCTTATCCAATTTCTCTTGATAACATCCCTCTTTTATAATATAGATATCACTTATCCAATTTCTCTTGTCCAATATCTCTTATCCAATTTCTCTTGATAACATCTCTCTTTTATAATATTTTTATAATATATATATCTCTTATCCAATTTCTCTTGTCCGATATCTCTTATCCAATTTCTCTTGATAACATCCCTCTTTTATAATATAGATATCTCTTATCCAATTTCTCCTGTCCAATATCTCTTATCCAATTTCTCTTGATAACATCCCTCTTTTATAATATAGATATCTCTTATCCAATTTATCTTGTCCAATATCTCTTTTCCAATTTCTCTTCATAACATCGCTCTTTTATAATATAGATATCTCTTATCCAATTTCTCTTGTCCAATATCTCTTATCCAATTTCTCTTGTTAACATCCCTCTTTTATAATATAGATATCTCTTATCCAATTTATCTTGTCCAATATCTCTTATCCAATTTCTCTTGATAACATCCCTATTTTATAATATAGATATCTCTCATCCAATTTATCTTGTCCAATATCTCTTATCCAACTTCTCTTGATAACTTCCCTATTTTATAATATAGATATCTCTCATCCAATTTATCTTGTCCAATATCTCTTATCCAATTTCTCTTGATAACATCCCTCTTTTATAATATAGATATCTCTTATCCAATTTCTCTTGTCCAATATCTCTTATCCAATTTCTCTTGATAACATCCCTCTTTTATAATATAGATATCTCTTATCCAATTTATCTTGTCCAATATCTCTTATCCAATTTCTCTTGATAACATCCCTCTTTTATAATATAGATATCTCTCATCCAATTTATCTTGTCCAATATCTCTTATCCAATTTCTCTTGATAACATCCCTATTTTATAATATGGATATCTCTCATCCAATTTCTCATGTCCAATATCTCTTATCCAATTTCTCTTAATAACATCCCTCTTTTATAATATAGATATCTCTCATCCAATTTCTCATGTCCAATATCTCTTATCCAATTTCTCTTGATAACATCCCTCTTTTATAATATATACTAGTCATAACCCGTGCCCATAGGGCACGGCGAAGGTTGTCTCCCGAGTACGAAACCGAGGAGGACAGTCAGTGCACGGGTGAAATGGTGACATGATAATCATCTCCCAAATGCATTTTTATTCCTCCAATTAAGACATTTTTTTCAAATAGGATTCATTATTTTTGGCATTCAGAAAGGTAGCTTGTTATCTTTTCTAAACAACCATATCAAAGAAAATCTAACCTTAGGGAATTGTGTTGCTATCTGTATGTTTTCGACCAACTTTTACTGTAAACTACCATTAAAACATGATTGGAAAGAAATTATATCAATTAAGAGTGTGTCCTCTTAATTGAGCGATATCAATTAAGCGTGTGTTCTCTTGATAACATCCCTATTTTATAATATAGATATCTCTTATCCAATTTCTCTTGTCCAATATCTCTTGTCCAATTTCTCTGGATAACATCCCTCTTTTATAATATAGATATCTCTTATCCAATTTCTCTTGTCCAATATCTCTTATCTAATATCTCTTGATAACATCCCTCTCTTATAATATAGATTTCTCTTGATAACATCCCTCTTTTATAATATAGATATTTCTTATCCAATTTCTCTTGTCCAATAACTCTTGTCCAATTTCTCTTGATAACATCCCTCTTTTATAATATAGATATCTCTTATCCAATTTCTCTTGTCTAATAACTCTTGTCCAGTTTCTCTTGATAACATCCCTCTTTTATAATATAGATATCTCTTATCCAATTTCTCTTGTCCAATATCTCTTGTCCACTTTCTCTTGATAACATCCCTCTTTTAAAATATAGATATCTCTTATCCAATTTCTCTTGTCCAATATCTCTTGTCCAATTTCTCTTGATAACATCCCTCTTTTATAATATAGATATCTCTTATCCAATTTCTCTTGTCTAATAACTCTTGTCCAGTTTCTCTTGATAACATCCCTCTTTTATAATATAGATATCTCTTATCCAATTTCTCTTGTCCAATATCTCTTGTCCACTTTCTCTTGATAACATCCCTCTTTTAAAATATAGATATCTCTTATCCAATTTCTCTTGTCCAATATCTCTTGTCCAATTTCTCTTGATAACATCCCTCTTTTATAATATAGATATCTCTTATCCAATTTCTCTTGTCCAATATCTCTTATCCAATTTCTCTTGATAACATCCCTCTTTTGTAATATAGATATCTCTTATCCAATTTCTCTTGATAACATCACTCTTTTATAATATAGATATTATCCAATTTCTCATGTCCAATATCTCTTATCAATTTCTCTTGATAACATCCCTCTTTTATAATATATATATCTCTTATCCAATTTCTCTTGTCCAATATCTCTTATCCAATTTCTCTTGATAACATCCCTCTTTTATAATATAGATATCTCTTATCCAATTTCTCTTGTCCAATATCTCTTATCCAATTTCTCTTGATAATATCCCTCTTTTATAATATTTTTATAATATATATATCTCTTATCCAATTTCTCTTGTCCAATATCTCTTATCCAATTTCTCTTGATAACATCCCTCTTTTATAATATAGATATCTCTTATCCAATTTATCTTGTCCAATATCTCTTATCCAATTTCTCTTGATAACATCCATCTTTTATAATATAGATATCTCTTATCCAATTTATCTTGTCCAATATCTCTTATCCAATTTCTCTTGATAACATCCCTCTTTTATAATATAGATATCTCTCATCCAATTTATCTTGTCCAATATCTCTTATCCAATTTCTCTTGATAACATCCCTATTTTATAATATAGATAACTCTCATCCAATTTCTCTTGTCCAATATCTCTTATCCAATTTCTCTTGATAACATCCCTCTTTTATAATATAGATATCTCTCATCCAATTTCTCATGTCCAATATCTCTTATCCAATTTCTCTTGATAACATCCCTCTTTTATAATATAGATATCTCTTATCCAATTTCTCATGTCCAATATCTCTTATCCAATTTCTCTTGATAACATCCCTCTTTTATAATATAGATATGTCTTATCCAATTTATCTTGTCCAATATCTCTTATACAATTTCTCATGATAACATCCCTCTTTTATAATATAGATATCTTTTATCCAATTTCTCATGTCCAATATCTCTTATCCAATTTCTCTTGATAACATCCCTCTTTTATAATATAGATATCTCTTATCCTATTTATCTTGTCCAATATCTCTTATCCAATTTCTCTTGATAACATCCCTATTTTATAATATAGATATCTCTCATCCAATTTCTCTTGTCCAATATCTCTTATCCAATTTCTCTTGATAACATCACTCTTTTATAATATAGATATTATCCAATTTCTCATGTCCAATATCTCTTATCAATTTCTCTTGATAACATCCCTCTTTTATAATATATATATCTCTTATCCAATTTCTCTTGTCCAATATCTCTTATCCAATTTCTCTTGATAACATCCCTCTTTTATAATATAGATATCACTTATCCAATTTCTCTTGTCCAATATCTCTTATCCAATTTCTCTTGATAACATCTCTCTTTTATAATATTTTTATAATATATATATCTCTTATCCAATTTCTCTTGTCCAATATCTCTTATCCAATTTCTCTTGATAACATCCCTCTTTTATAATATAGATATCTCTTATCCAATTTCTCTTGTCCAATATCTCTTATCCAATTTCTCTTGATAACATCCATCTTTTATAATATAGATATCTCTTATCCAATTTATCTTGTGCAATATCTCTTATCCAATTTCTTTTGATAACATCCCTCTTTTATAATATAGATATCTCTTATCCAATTTCTCTTGTCCAATATCTCTTATCCAATTTCTCTTGATAACATCGCTCTTTTATAATATAGATATCTCTTATCCAATTTATCTTGTCCAATATCTCTTATCCAATTTCTCTTGATAACATCCCTCTTTTATAATATAGATATCTCTTATCCAATTTATCTTGTCCAATATCTCTTATCAAATTTCTCTTGATAACATCCCTATTTTATAATATAGATATCTCTCATCCAATTTCTCTTGTCCAATATCTCTTATCCAATTTGTCTTGATAACATCCCTCTTTTATAATATAGATATCTCTTATCCAATTTATCTTGTCCAATATCTCTTATCCAATTTCTCTTGATAACATCCCTCTTTTATAATATAGATATCTCTTATCCAATTTCTCATGTCCAATATCTCTTATCCAATTTCTCTTGATAACATCCCTCTTTTATAATATAGATATCTCTTTTCCAATTTCTCATGTCCAATATCTCTTATCCAATTTCTCTTGATAACATCCCTCTTTTATAATATAGATATCTCTTATCCAATTTCTCTTGTCCAATATCTCTTATCCAATTTCTCTTGATAACATCCCTCTTTTATAATATAGATATCTCTTATCCAATTTATCTTGTCCAATATCTCTTATCCAATTTCTCTTGATAACATCCCTCTTTTATAATATAGATATCTCTTATCCAATTTCTCTTCTCCAATATCTCTTATCCAATTCCTCTTGATAACATCCCTCTTTTATAATATAGATATCTCTAATCCAATTTATCTTGTCCAATATCTCTTATCCAATTTCTCTTGATAACATCCCTCTTTTATAATATAGATATCTCTTATCCAATTTATCTTGTCCAATATCTCTTATCCAATTTCTCTTGATAACATCCCTATTTTATAATATAGATAACTCTCATCCAATTTCTCTTGTCCAATATCTCTTATCCAATTTCTCTTGATAACATCCCTCTTTTATAATATAGATATCTCTCATCCAATTTCTCATGTCCAATATCTCTTATCCAATTTCTCTTGATAACATCCCTCTTTTATAATATAGATATCTCTTATCCAATTTCTCATGTCCAATATCTCTTATCCAATTTTTCTTGATAACATCCCTCTTTTATAATATAGATCTCTCTTATCCAATTTCGCATGTCCAAAATCTCTTATCCAATTTCTCTTGATAACATCCCTCTTTTATAATATAGATATCTCTTATCCAATTTCTCTTGTCAAATATCTCTTATCCAATTTCTCTTGATAACATCCCTCTTTTATAATATAGATATCTCTTATCCAATTTCTCTTGTCCAATATCTCTTATCGAATTTCTCTTGATAACAATCCTCTTTTGTAATATAGATATCTCTTATCCAATTGCTCTTGATAACATCACTCTTTTATAATATAGATATTATCCAATTTCTCATGTCCAATATCTCTTATCAATTTCTCTTGATAACATCCCTCTTTTATAATATATATATATCTCTTCTCCAATTTCTCTTGTCCAATATCTCTTATCCAATTTCTCTTGATAACATCCCTCTTTTATAATATAGATATCTCTTATCCAATTTATCTTGTCCAATATCTCTTATCCAATTTCTCTTGATAACATCCCTCTTTTATAATATAGATATCTCTCATCCAATTTATCTTGTCCAATATCTCTTATCCAATTTCTCTTGATAACATCCCTATTTTATAATATAGATATCTCTCGTCCAATTTCTCTTGTCCAATATCTCTTTTCCAATTTCTCTTGATAACATCCCTCTTTTATAATATAGATATCTCTTATCCAATTTCTCATGTCCAATATCTCTTATCCAATTTCTCTTGATAACATCCCTCTTTTATAATATAGATATCTCTTATCCAATTTCTCATGTCCAATATCTCTTATCCAATTTCTCTTGATAACATCCCTCTTTTATAATATAGCTATCTCTTATCCAATTTATCTTGTCCAATATCTCTTATCCAATTTCTCTTGATAACATCCCTCTTTTATAATATAGATATATTTTATCCAATTTCTCATGTCCAATATCTCTTATCCAATTTCTCTTGATAACATCCCTCTTTTATAATATAGATATCTCTTATCCAATTTATCTTGTCCAATATCTTTTATCCAATTTCTCTTGATAACATCCCTATTTTATAATATAGATATCTCTCATCCAATTTCTCTTGTCCAATATCTCTTATCAATTTCTCTTGATAACATCCCTCTTTTAAAATATATATATCTCTTATCCAATTTCTCTTGTCCAATATCTCTTATCCAATTTCTCTTGATAACATCCCTCTTTTATAATATAGATATCACTTCTCCAATTTCTCTTGTCCAATATCTCTTATCCAATTTCTCTTGATAACATCTCGCTTTTATAATATTTTTATAATATATATATCTCTTATCCAATTTCTCTTGTCCAATATCTCTTATCCAATTTCTCTTGATAACATCCCTCTTTTATAATATAAAATCTCTTATCCAATTTCTCATGTCCAATATCTCTTATCCAATTTCTCTTGATAACATCCCTCTTTTATAATATAGATATCTCTTATCCAATTTCTCTTGTCCAATATCTCTTATCCAATTTCTCTTGATAACATCCCTCTTTTATAATATAGATATCTCTTATCCAATTTCTCTTGTCCAATATCTCTTATCCAATTTCTCTTGATAACATCCCTCTTTTATAATATAGATATCTCTTATCCAATTTATCTTGTCCAATATCTCTTATCCAATTTCTCTTGATAACATCCCTATTTTATAATATAAATATCTCTCATCCAATTTCTCTTGTCCAATATCTCTTATCCAATTTGTCTTGATAACATCCCTCTTTTATAATATAGATATCTCTTATCCAATTTATCTTGTCCAATATCTCTTATCCAATTTCTCTTGATAACATCCCTCTTTTATAATATATATATCTCTTATCCAATTTCTCATGTCCAATATCTCTTATCCAATTTCTCTTGATAACATCCCTCTTTTATAATATAGATATCTCTTATCCAATTTCTCATGTCCAATATCTCTTATCCAATTTCTCTTGATAACATCCCTCTTTTATAATATAGATATCTCTTATCCAATTTCTCTTGTCCAATATCTCTTATCCAATTTCTCTTGATAACATCCCTCTTTTATAATATAGATATCTCTTATCCAATTTATCTTGTCCAATATCTCTTATCCAATTTCTCTTGATAACATCCCTCTTTTATAATATAGATATCTCTTATCCAATTTCTCTTGTCCAATATCTCTTATCCAATTCCTCTTGATAACATCCCTCTTTTATAATATAGATATCTCTTATCCAATTTATCTTGTCCAATATCTCTTATCCAATTCCTCTTGATAACATCCCTCTTTTATAATATAGATATCTCTTATCCAATTTATCTTGTCCAATATCTCTTATCCAATTTCTCTTGATAACATCCCTATTTTATAATATAGATATCTCTCATCCAATTTCTCTTGTCCAATATCTCTTATCCAATTTCTCTTGATAACATCCCTCTTTTATAATATAGATATCTCTCATCCAATTTCTCATGTCCAATATCTCTTATCCAATTTCTCTTGATAACATCCCTCTTTTATAATATAGATATCTCTTATCCAATTTCTCATGTCCAATATCTGTTATCCAATTTCTCTTGATAACATCCCTCTTTTATAATATAGATCTCTCTTATCCAATTTCTCATGTCCAATATCTCTTATCCAATTTCTCTTGATAACATCCCTCTTTTATAATATAGATATCTCTTATCCAATTTCTCTTGTCAAATATCTCTTATCCAATTTCTCTTGATAACATCCCTCTTTTATAATATAGATATCTCTTATCCAATTTCTCTTGTCCAATTTCTCTTATCCAATTTCTCTTGATAACATCCCTCCTTTGTAATATAGATATCTCTTATCCAATTGCTCTTGATAACATCACTCTTTTATAATATAGATATTATCCAATTTCTCATGTCCAATATCTCTTATCAATTTCTCTTGATAACATCCCTCTTTTATAATATATATATCTCTTCTTCAATTTCTCTTGTCCAATATCTCTTTTCCAATTTCTCTTGATAACATCCCTCTTTTATAATATAGATATCTCTTATCCAATTTCTCTTGTCCAATATCTCTTATCCAATTTCTCTTGATAACATCCCTCTTTTATAATATTTTTATAATATATATATCTCTTATCCAATTTCTCTTGTCCAATATCTCTTATCCAATTTCTCTTGATAAGATTTCTCTTTTATAATATAGATATCTCTTATCCAATTTCTCTTGTCCAATATCTCTTATCCAATTTCTCTTGATAACATCCATCTTTTATAATATAGATATCTCTAATCCAATTTATCTTGTCCAATATCTCTTATCCAATTTCTCTTGATAACATCCCTCTTTTATAATATAGATATCTCTCATCCAATTTATCTTGTCCAATATCTCTTATCCAATTTCTCTTGATAACATCCCTATTTTATAATATAGATATCTCTCATCCAATTTCTCTTGTCCAATATCTCTTATCCAATTTCTCTTGATAACATCCGTCTTTTATAATATAGATATCTCTTATCCAATTTCTCATGTCCAATATCTCTTATCCAATTTCTCTTGATAACATCCGTCTTTTATAATATAGATATCTCTTATCCAATTTCTCATGTCCAATATCTCTTATCCAATTTCTCTTGATAACATCCCTCTTTTATAATATAAATATCTCTTATCCAATTTATCTTGTCCAATATCTCTTATCCAATTTCTTTTGATAACATCCCTCTTTTATAATATAGATATCTCTTATCCAATTTCTCATGTCCAATATCTTTTATCCAATTTCTCTTGATAACATCCCTCTTTTATAATATAGATATCTCTTATCCAATTTATCTTGTCAAATATCTCTTATCCAATTTCTCTTGATAACATCCCTATTTTATAATATAGATATCTCTCATCCAATTTCTCTTGTCCAATATCTCTTATCCAATTTCTCTTGATAACATCACTCTTTTATAATATAGATATTATCCAATTTCTCATGTCCAATATCTCTTATCAATTTCTCTTGATAACATCCCTCTTTTATAATATATATATCTCTTATCCAATTTCTCTTGTCCAATATCTTTTATCCAATTTCTCTTGATAACATCCCTCTTTTATAATATAGATATCACTTATCCAATTTCTCTTGTCCAATATCTCTTATCCAATTTCTCTTGATAACATCTCTCTTTTATAATATTTTTATAATATATATATCTCTTATCCAATTTCTCTTGTCCAATATCTCTTATCCAATTTCTCTTGATAACATCCCTCTTTTATAATATAGATATATATATATATATATATATATGGCCCCCGCTATTCGCGGAGCTGCGATTCCTGATGACCCTGGCGGCGTCGGCGTCTTGGGCACTCTTGGCGGCGATCTTTTGGAGCGGCGGGCTGATCCGATTGTTGATGGGAGGGCGAGGCCAATCCGTCCTCGGGTTCTTGGAGGCGGCCATGGAGGAGAAGGTTCGTCTCCGGTATTGGATCCCGCAGCGGCCATTGTGGACCTTGGAGGCGGCCATGGAGGTATTGGATCCCACAGCGGCGATCGGGCTGGTCACGTTCTGCGATCTGCAGCCGTTGGGGAGTCGAGGTGGATTCTGCCTAGAGGAGACGTTGGGGATGTCTGGGCGGGGTGCTCGTCAGCAGGGGGATCTGGAGGAGGCTATTCGGGTGGCGGTGTTCGTATGGGTGGCGCTCCGAGTGTCGGCAAAGCTGGTGATCGGCCTGGCCCTGGAGTTGGCGGGGCTTCAGGGGACGGCTGGGTGAAAGTCCGGAGGGGGCGGCATCGTTCGGTTCAGGGAAGAGGACCTAATGTTGGGCTTCCCACTAAGGGGGGACGTCCTAGATCAGGCCGTGCTCTGACTTTGGGTAGGCCTCGCCATGCTGGCATGGGTAAAGGAGACGCTCGTAATGTGTTTGATGCTTTTCCTAAGAGACTCGAACGCATTCCCCCTAGACCTAAAGTTCCAATATCTGTCGATACTAGTGCGGAAAAGAGATATTGGTTGGATGTTTGTGCGGACCGTCGTTCCTATGGGGCGGGTCTAGCAATGTCCTTGGTGCCCCCGCTCACCCTTGCGGATGGCTCCACCCGTGCACGTGTCTCGAGATCGTTGGTGGAACGGGGATCGGAGAGATGGAAGAACACTCTTGTGGGGTATGTCTTGGGCGATACCCCTTACTATGGTCAAATTGTGGCATGGATGGAGAGACTCTGGAGGCTAAATAAGAAGGTTCAGGTATATTCCAAAGATAATGTGTTCTTTTATTTCAGATTTGAGTCGTCGGATGAATGTGAGAGGATTCTTCGAGGGGGGCCTTGGCTATTCGACGGGAGACTAGTAGTGCTTAAAAAGTGGAGTCTGAATCTTCGTCATGATAGAGACATCCTAACATCGGTACCCGTGTGGGTTCAGCTTCATGGACTTCCCTTATATATGTGGAATTTGGAGACCCTTAATATAATCGCCTCTGTGATTGGTACTCCTATGTGTTTGGATCGGGCTACTGCAAACTTGGAGAGAATTACCTACGCAAGGTGCCTGGTCGAGGTGGATGCTTCTTTATCATTACGAAAGTCTGTTGATGTGGAATTAGATGGGGGGGAAATAATAACACTAGAAGCCAAATTTGAAGGAGAGCCGCCGAGGTGTAGTAAGTGTGTCTGTTTTGGTCACACGGATGCCCAATGCCCAGGCGCGGGCGAGCCCCCTTCAATCCAAGAGGTTGGAAGTACTGCGGACATGGAGGAGCTTTGCTCGGGCGGTAATGTGCCCAAGAACGCTACTGCTGATGTGGGTGGTGCCCATACTTCATCTCTGCCTACAGGGGGGATCGTGTTGCTGAGCTTGCGAATGCTACGGCTGGCAAAACGGTGCATGCTGTTACGGAAGGGAAGCCGCTTGCGCATACTGGTACGGAGGGGATTTCTGAGGTTGCTGGCATGACGGTGATTGGCCAAGTGATTTCCGTGGACTCGGAGGGGTGTTCCCGTGTCCAGTTGGTTGCCCCGGGGGATATTAGCCCCGTGCCCAATCAGGTAGGTGGCCTGCCTGCTACTTCAGAGGGCTGTTTTCAGCTGGTGAAGCAACCGGTTGCTGATGGCCATGTCTCTTCGGTAAAGCTTCGGGATGCTACTGCGACGCTCCCATCTCTTTTAGATTGCCATCCTGGGGTGGATGTGGATCTGATTCCGCAGGTGTTGGCGGTTGACAACCCAGATTGGGTGATGGAGGAGAGCAATCTTTCGCAGGTTGATGAAGGCAGGAAGGCAAGAAAGAAGGCTGAATGCCAGGCTGAATCCAGTGCTAGGCGGAGTGCCAGGATTCAGAATTGCATTCCAGAAAACCCGGTTTGTCAATGACGGTATTCATTTGGAATACTAGGGGGTTGAATAATCCTGTTCGTCGGCGGGATCTTCGGGACAGAATTACGGCCATTAAGCCTTCTGCTATTATTCTATTGGAGACGAAACTTAAGTCTATGGCGGCACTTAATAACTCTCTATGGCCCAAACACTGGCTCTCCTTTCATAACTTGGACAAAGCCCCTGGCGGTAGGATTGTAATGGCTTTGGACCCTTCGGTTTGGAAGGCCACCTAAACCTCGTCATCTGATCAACACATCTCTATTTCCTGTACTAACTCAGGGGGTTTATCATGCACTATAACGGGAGTGTATGGCCGGAATACTTTGGGGGAGCGAAAGGATTTGTGGAGTTCCCTACAGCGGGATGCTGCTGCTATGAATATTGGAGGGTGGATGGTTTACGGGGATTTTAACTGTGTGCTCTCTGCTGCGGACAAATTAGGGGGCAGGAGGCTGGAGCAAAAAATGCTCTTTGATTTCAATGATTGTATTAGCGCCTGCCAGCTGCTACAGCTCAAGAGCACCGGCTGCAAGTACAGTTGGTGTAATAATAGAACAGGGGATGGTCGCATATCTGCTCGGTTAGATAGAGTATTCATTAATGGTGATTGGCTCAGACTGCTCACGTCTTCATATGTTGAGTATTTGGATCCTATTACTAGTGACCACTCTCCTATGGTGGTCAGATTCCATCCTCAGGTACATTCCGTCCCTAAGCCCTTCAAATACTTTAATTATTGGAGCAAATGCCCAGGGATTTCTGAAATCATAGATGAGAGCTGGGGGGGGTTATGTGGCAGGCTCCCCTATGTATTGTGTGTCCCAAAAACTAAAGAGGTTGAGAACTTTACTTCGCAAGTGGGCTAGCAATTATAATGCAAGTAAGATGGTAAATCTATGCCGTGCAAAACTTGAAGCTGTAAGGGAAAATCCGCATTTGTTTACTGATGTATCTCTCCAAGATCAGGAGCAGGCTTTGATGAGGGAGCTTGCTAGTGCCATGAGTCTGGAGGAAGAGATGTTCCGCCAAAAGAGCCGTCAAAATTGGATATCATTGGGGGACCGCAATACTAAATTCTTTTATAATGCTATGAAGTCTAGAGAAAGCCACAACTGTTTAACTCATTTGGTAGATGCTCAGGGGAGGCAAACTAGCTCTTTTGATGTACTGAAATAGGAAGCAATTGATTACTATATGGAGTTATATAACCAAAATCACTATGAGACTACATTCAGTTCTATTATCCCTAAGCGTATTCTCACAGGGGAAGCTTCCTTCTGGCTGATCAGAAGAGTTTCAGATGAGGAAATCAGGAATGTTGTATTTCAGATGAATCCTGACAAGGCCCCTGGCCCTGATGGATATAATGCGCATTTCTTTCAGACCTATTGGTACAGGATTGGAGAGGATGTATCTTTGGCGGTCAAGTCTTTCTTTGCATCGGGCTACCTTCTCAGGCAAGTTAACCACACCCATCTTACTCTTGTTCCTAAGAATTCTAATGCTTCCACACTTAGTGACTATAGACCAATTGCATGCTGCAATGTTTTATACAAAATTGTCAGCAAGATTATATGCAATAGGCTCAGGGTGGTGGTTCATGAACTTATCTCCCCTAATCAGGCAGCGTTCCTTAAAGGGAGGCTATTATCGGATAGCTCCCTTATTGCTCATGAGCAGATTAGGGACTTCAGTAACCCAATGGGGGGAAGGGCCTGCCTAAAGTTGGATTTGCGGAAGGCATTCGACTCCGTGAATCGAGAGTTTGTGCTTCACTTTTTGGGTCAGATGGGGTTTCCTACTGTGTTTATAAGGTGGATTCGGGAATGTATTACTTCGCCTACGTTCTCTGTGATGGTTAGGGGCTCCCATGTGGGGTACTTTGATGGCAACAGGGGAATTAGGCAAGGGGATCCTCTCTCCCCTTACTTGTTCGTTATCTCCATGGAAGCTTTTTCAATCCTGATGACTAAAGCACTTGCTAGGGGCGTACTTCAGCCCATGAGACGCTCTGGATCCATTTCCCATCTTCTGTTTGCGGATGACCTGCTTGTGTTTTGCAGAGCTAATCTTAAAACGTTCAGAGGTATCAAGTCATTACTCCTTGACTTCACGAATTTTACGGGGTTGCAAGTAAACTGGGATAAGAGCCGGGCAATATTTAGTAAGGGCACCAAGGACAGGTCTATTCTTGCGGATTGCTTAGGTATAAAGATCTCCTCCACTTTCACTACCTACCTTGGGCTCCCTTTGTCATCCAAATATCCTAAAGCTCCAATGTACGGTAGATTGGTAGATAAATGCAAGAAGAGGATTTTGGGTTGGACATCATCTATGTTATCTATTGCGGGGCGGATTGAGCTGGTGAAGTCGGTCATTTATGGTATGGTGTCATTCTGGTTGCAGGCCTATCACATGCCCTACTCTGTGGTGCGGGAAATTTCATCTCTTTGCAGGCGGTTCATTATGGGTCCCTCATGTGCATGGGCTTGGAAGGATATCTGTACCCCTAAGGCTGAAGGAGGCGTGGGCATTCGGTTGTTGGAGGATCTCAATGTGGCAGCTGGGGTTAGGCTTACTTGGAGGTTTCTTACATCTAAGAGCTTATGGGCGAAGCAAATGAGAGGTAGATATGATGGGGTTGATGGGTTCTATGCGGCTAAAGGTTCATTGACACATTCGGGCACTTGGAAACATATGCTGAATTGTAGAACGGCATCCAACAAGCTTATCAAGCGAGTTGTGAGAGACGGATGCTCTACCCTTTTCTGGCATGACAATTGGCTAGATTGTGGTCCACTGAGAAATCTGGCGGCGGTTCCGCCTGACTCCTTTATGAAGCGTGTGAGTGACTATTGGGTCAATGGGTCTTGGGAGAATGACGCGTCAATTACTAGCATCCGGCATCACCTTTCCAAGGTCAAGATTGTACAGGGTTCGGATTCTTGGGTATGGGCACCCTCTTCTAGGCGCAATGTCCAATCATCAGCTCAACATCTTGGCAATGACCAATATGCATCAGGCCGGGCACACCCAGCTACTGCTCTATATTCCGCAACCTACATGCGCAATTCTTCCGCTGGGATGCATCATGCTGCTCCGTCCAACACTGGTTTCATGCAACCGGCCAGGTAATCCTCTGCAAGCGGCAATTCTCTTCCATGCATTGCAGATGCAGGTGATCTATTTAATTTTAAAGAGGCATGGGATGGTGTTCGTGTGCGGGGTGTGCCGTTTCGGTTCCATAAGTTAGTATGGTTTCCGGGTTATATTCCTAAGTGGGCTCTCACACTTCTTCGAGCTTTAACGGGTAAGCTCCTTACTAGAGAATTTATTAGTAGATGGGGATTAAACATCCCTGTCAACTGTGTTCTTTGTGGCGAAGATTCCTTGGAGAATATTAGCCACATATTCTTCAATTGTCCATACTCTAGTTACCTCCTTAACAGAACTTTGCTAAAGCTAAATGTCAAAAGTCAGAATGAGCCCTCACTGGCCGATATTGGTGACCTTTTCATGTTAAAGTTCCGGGGGAAAGGAGCTCTGAGCAAATTAGCTTATACTGCTCTCTCAGCCATGGTTTGGCACATCTGGCGTGAGCGGAATTGTAGGATTTTTGAGGAGAAAATCAGAGGAAAAACGGAGATTTTTGAGGTGATTGCTGCGGATATCAGAATAGCTATGACTGGCCAAGATCCCACTTCCACTGCGGAGAAAACTGTATTTGCAAATTGGGAGTTCCGTGATTTGGGCTAGGCTTGATGTTTGATTATTTCAGAATTGTATAGTGTGATTAGGATGAATAGTCTCTAATTAAGAGTGACGGCGCTTGTGCCCTCTCCTCTTTTTATTGATTCTTCATGCCTACTTACTATATAGTTGTATATTTTCGTGCCATCAATAAAGATTTACTAACTTTCCATATATATATATATATATATATATATATATATATATATATATATATATATATATATGTATATATATATGCACACACACATATGGAAGCAGCGCAACCTGAGAATATTTAATGGTGTCCAAGTGGAGAAAACAGCTTTATTCAAGGATATTGCGACCGATGTAGCAATGTCTTTACGCAATTTGAATATCGACGATGCTATAGATCCCACCCCTTTCTCAAACTGGGGGTTTATTGATGTTGGATAATTACATGTCCCCATTGTCTAGTTGTTTGTTACTGAGTTGGTATTGTGTACTTTTAGAATGCCTAGTAGGCCAGAAGAAAGTAGGTGGTAGTGGGTGACGGCGCTTGTGCCATATCCCCACTCCTTCTGCTAACTTCTGGACCTACTGGCATGGTATCATTGTAAGCTTTTGTTCATATAATAAAGATTACTTTTACTCTCCAAAAAATATATATACACACTAGTATAAACCCTTGCCCAAGGGCATGGATCATTTAAATATCCCCCAATCAAAATATTAGACGCCCTAATTTTAAGCGAACAGAAATAATTAAAGCGCAATAATTATTATGACCCCATCAAAATCTTAGTTCACCAAATTTTAGGTCCCCACCAGAGAATTTAGTTCCGACATTGTTTATTTGATTCTAACTAAAAATGTTAGCCCACGCCAAAATTTTTAGTCCCCCCAATATTTAGTTCGATTCAAATTCACGCACCAAAAGCTACTAAACAAACTTGAAAACAAATTTATAATTTGTTTGCCACATTCATATGTAGTAAACAAACTTGCTACTGCTTGCCCCTGGGTCACACATCGCTTCCCAAAAATATGGAGGCGAGACGTGAGTAGGTCCGCGCAGACTTGAAGCTGTGAAGCTGGAAGTCTGATAAGCGTCATTAAACTTCAAATGGCAGGTCCTTGCAAATGCGATACGAAACAAAGATAATAATAAAGGAAATGAGACAAAAGCAATCTCAGAATATCCATAAAATAAGTTCCAACATCACAGAAAAAGCCACCAGGCTAAAAGAAAAGAGAGTCTAAAAGGCCCCAGCATGGCAAACAAAAGTACAACGTACAGAAAACAAAGTAATGGTGCTACGCACCGACAACTAACAGCAACCTAAGGCAAGCAACTCAGAACAGTCTCTAAGACTGGTCACCGGTGTCCACCAACTCCTTAACAAACGTGGGCTCCGGCTCAGCGTCAACAAACACCTCGTCCTCAGCAACGGTCTCTGGCTCAGGATCTAACATGTGACACCCAAAAGAGCAAGGGGCACATGTCAGCAAGTCTACAAGAGACTTGTGCAAGGAAACTGAAAGTAAAAGTAGAACAACCTAGCAGTTCTAGCATGATGCAATGACATGGAAGATATAGCATGAGTGCAACAAGTAAAGTAAAGTACGAGCATGGCATGGCAACTGGCATTTAAATCATGGCATGGATATCAAGTTTTACAAGAACAATCACAAGGACAAGGACAAGTCTAGTAAGCACGTTATGCACAGAGATTACACCTTTTGGCTAGAGTGGCTGCGCGGGCCAACTCCTAAGCTCAAGTGATCTCTTATCCCTACCCCTCCACGTGTATCGGGCATTTGCTTTTGACCAACACAAGTAGCCCGCTTCTGGATCACGAGCCAGGAAGTGTATTTGGCATAGGGTTGTGCCTGCAAAAGCAGGTGCCTAGCCTGAACAAGGAAGTACAAGTATTGTAGTGTGTGTTACGAATGCAACATTCAGACTTGGATGACATGTAGGATGCAATGCATGGCAGATAATAGTTTAAGTGCGTACATATAAGAAATTTAAACGTGGCAGGCAACAATGCATGAATGACATGGCAGGGTGACAGATCTAACTTCGTTGTCAAGCTAGATCTTAAAGTTGCGCCTAGACAGCTATCATTTCACTGTCTAGTCTCTTTTACACTAAAAACAAGGAAGTGGCCGAAAACATGGCCCTAAGCAAAAGTTGGCAAGTTTCACTGGCCTGCAAATCTGACGTCTGGAAAACACCGTCCAAAAAGTTCGAAGTCACAAACAACCTACGTGCACAAGTCCACCAGCCTGAAGTCCCATATTATTAATCTTGATTAGTGAATTTAAAACGATTTAAAAACATCAATTTTAGTCTTGATTAACAGGCTGTGGTTGGGGGTTCTAAGGGTGCAAAACGTTACCTCAACACGACACGAAAGCTACACTGGCGTCGGGTAGCGACGCCAGGGGTTGGAATATAAAAACGCGCTCCGAGTCCAAATTCCAGATCAGATTCCTTGCTCGAATAGTCTGGGCAGCAACCAGATCAACGAACCAAGATTCCAACTCTAGGGAGTGCGACGAAGGGCTACGACGTATCGCAACGTCGTAATCGGCAAATCCACAAAGAAGAGACACCTAGGTGGGACCCACAGTAGTGCTAGGGGCCAATGGGGGACCCACAACACCTCTGGAGAACTTGGGGGCCCCACGGTGGCAAGCGTTGCGGAAGTTGCGACGTTGCGACAAAGGTCGCTCGGTCAGTCTGGGCCGCTACGAGAGAATCTCTCGGTCAGACCGAGAGAACACAGCACACGGCCGGTCGCTACGCTGCGGAGATGCAGGTCGGTTGGTCACAGCGGGCCGCTGCGAGAGAATTTGTCGGTCGGGCGCTGCGGGACGGGGGTTGCAACGTTGTGGGTTGCAACGGAGCAGCGGTGAGGGGGAGCGGGTCGATCAGACTGATGGAAGGCATCGGTCGGGCGCTGCGGGCTGCAGCGGAGCAGGATGCGGGGCGATGCGGGCGGGGCTCTCGGTCAGACCGAGAGATGCTCTCAGTCGTAGCGTGGGCTTGCGAAGCTGGCGACTGGGTGCGGAGCGGAGCGGCGGTGGGGGGCTGAGCCTCGGTCAGACCGAGGGAAAACATGGGAAAACGTCGGTCGTGCGGGGGCGGCTACGGGGGTTGGTTTTGACGAACTTCGTAAGTGGGAATTTGAGTTGTGGGGGCGGCTAGGGTTCGTTTTCTTGGGAAAATAGGGTATCCTAAGGGGTATTTATATAGTGTAGGTGGGTTGACTTGGTCTAGGGTTGATTTCTATTAGGATTAGGATTTAAAAAAACAATAAAACCCATACTCTCTCCCTCCTACTCACGCATGGATAGGGTGCGGCCAAGAATGGGCTGAGTAAACTAGGGTTGGGTGATAAAATATATAGGGAATATATATAGGGGTTAAACTAGAGGAACTAGGGTTCAAAGAATTAAAGATAAGCTGTGCTAAAATTTGCAAAATGGGTCAAAAGAAGTCTAAAAATTGTGAAATAAATATTGGGGTGATCGGGACGACGAGAGAAAGGAAACTAAGAAGACGGATCTCAATTTCGACGTCGAGTGACGAAACTAAAAATAGAAACGTCTCACGTCAAAAGTAAAAATCGCAACGTCTCTTCGAATAAGATCAAATCGTGGGAGAACGACCCGAGAAATGACGTTCCAAATTAGTGCCAATATTTAATACTCTCAGAGACGTTCACAATGACATATCACACCAAAGTGTTCACAAACAAACAGAGTTTAAAATAAATACGTTCACGGTCAAAAGCACGTGCACGAACAAAGTACGATCGGAAAGCGACCGTTACATCCTCTCCACCTTAGAAATGATTCCGTCCTTGGAATCAACATCAAACACTGCTCAGGAAGAGGTGCGGGAAGCGCTCTCTCATATCATCATCACGCTCCCAGGTGGACTCCCCCAAGGGAACCATGACGCCACTGCACTTGAACCAAGTCGACGGTCTTATTCCTCAGCTGCTTCTGTCGTCGATCCAGAATCTCTACTGGTTGCTGATCATAAGACAGATCCGGACGAACCGTGATCTCCGAGAAATCCACAGCATGGGACGTATCACTGACGTATTGACGTAACTGAGATACGTGAAATATGTCGTGAACTCCCTCCAGTGACGGTGGCAATGCCAAGCGGTAAGCCACCGCTCCAACTCTCTCCAGAATGTCAAATGGCCCAATGTACCTCGGAATCAGCTTACCTCTCTTCCCAAATCGGATAACTCCGCGGTTCGGAGAAATCTTCAGAAAGACATGATCTCCAGGCTGAAACTCCAAAGGCCTCTGTTTAGCATCAGCCCAATGCTTGAAACGGTCCTACGCAATCCTCAACTTCTCCCAGATGTTTCTCACATCATCCACGGCCTCCACAATCATCTCCGGTCCTAACAGCTCCCGATCTCCAATGTCATCCCAGCTCAGTGGCGATCGACATTTCTTCCCATATAGCGCGGCGAAAGGCGCCATACCAATACTCGCCTGGTAGCTGTTATTATAGGCAAACTCAACATGATGGAGATGATCCTACCAAGATCCCATGAAGTCCAACATGCACGCTCTCAGCATGTCCTCCAAAATCTGAATCGTCCTCTCGGACTAGCCATCCGTCTACGGGTGGTACGTCATGCTGAAACTCAGACTCGTACCCAGGCTCTTCTGTAGACTCTGCCAAAACTGAGACGTGAATCTCGTGTCTCTATCTGACACGATACTCACGGGGACTCCGTGAAGTCGCACTATCTCCTACACGATTCACGTTACATCACTATCTAAACTAGGAAAAAGGTAATGAAACGGAGAGTAAAAGAATTTACCTCCATATATCTCCTCACTAGCGTCTCAGTGGACTGTTCTACTTGGAAGGGAATAAAGTGCGCGGATTTGGTCAATCGGTCTACGATCACCCAAATCGCGTCATTCTGCTTCGGACTTCGAGGTAGTCCAGTCACGAAATCCATAGTGATGTGTTGCCACTTCCACTCCAGAATCGGAAGCAGCTGTAGCAAGCCTGCCGCATGCTGATGCTCCGCCTTTACTTGCTGGCAAACCAGACACTTGGCTACACTCCGAGCCGCACTCCTCTTCATACCATGCCACCAATAGTTCATGCGAAGATCATTGTACATCTTGGTACCACCAGGATGTACAGAATACGACGAACTGTGTGCCTCAACTATAACTCCTCTATGATATCCCCAGCTGGCACCCACAACCTGGCTCCATACCTCAGCGAGACATCCTCATGAATCTAGAAGTCTGTCCGCATTCCGGCTTCCACCTGCTCCCGTATCTTCACCAGCTTAGCATCTCTAGCCTGTCCAGCCTTGATTCTATCCACGATCGTCGACTGTATCTGCATACACATCAATGAAGAAACCTCTACAGGAAGAATAATCTCAATACCAGACTCACAAAAATCCTGATGCAGTCTCCACTACGAAGTCAACATCATCACCGCTGAAAGTCTGCTCAGCGCATCTGGAACCACATTCACCTTGCCAGGGTGATACTGCAAATCAATCTCATAATATGCCATGAGCTCCAACCATCGACGCTGTCGCATGTTGAGCTCCTTCTGGGTAAAGATATACTTCAAGCTTTTATGATCGGTGAAGATCTTCCCCTTCTTACTCAGCAGGAAGTGCCTCCAAATCTTCAGCGCAAACACGACGGTAGCCAACTCTAAGTCGTGTGTCGGGTAATTCTTCTCATGAGCCTTGAGCTGACGAGAAGCATGCGCATCACCTGCCCATGCTGATGCAACACACAACCAAGACCCTTGCCAGAAGCATCGCAAAAGATCTCGAATCCTCCACTCCGATAAGGCACAGTAAGAACATGGGCAGTCGTCAATCTCTCCTTCAGAATATCAAAAGCCTTCTCACAATCATCAGACCAAACAAATGTTACATCCTTCCGTGTCAGTCTGGACATTGGCTCAGCAATACGGGAGAAGTCCTTAATGAAATGCCGATAATAACCTGCAAGCCCAAGGAAACTCCGGATCTCAGACGCTGACTGCAGAACAAGCCACTCTCTGATAGCCTTAAACTTCTCAGGATCCACTAAAATTCTATCTCCTGACACCACATGCCAGAGAAAAGCAACTCTATCAAGCCAGAACTCGCACTTGGAATACTTAGCATACAAACGATGCTTCCTCAAAATCTCCAACACTGTCCTCAAGTGCGATGCATGCTCTTCCTCCAACTTTAAATAGATCAGGATGTCGTCAATAAAAATAACGACAAACTTGTCTAGAAAGTCGTAGAAGATCAGATTCATCAAGTTCATAAAAACTGCGGGCGCATTGGTTACACCGAAGGGCATAACCACGAACTCGTAGTGACCATACTTCGTCCTGAACGTTGTCTTCTGAATATCTTCCTTCTTCACCTTGAGCTGATGATAACCACTCCTCAGATCCAACTTAGAGAACACCCTCGATCCTCCAAGCTGATCAAAAATGTCATCAATATGAGGCAATGGATATTTATTCTTGATGGTCACAGCATTCAGCTCCCTGTAGTCCACGCACATGCGACGCGTACCATCCTTCTTCTTTACCAGCAACACCGGTGCTCCCCACGGAGACACACTGGGATTGATGTAACCCTTGTGCAAAAGCTCATCCAGGTGCCTACGCAACTCCTCCAACTCTGCTGGAGCCATACGATACGGCGCCTTCGAAATAGGCTGCGCCCCCGGAATAAGATCGATCGAAAACTCGAGAGCTCGATCGGGCGGCAGTCCAGACATCTCCTCGGGGAAGACGTCTTCGAATTCACACACCACAGCTGGTCTACTCTGCTCCATTTGCAAAGCAACAATCTCCACCGGTCTGGCTCGAAATCTGACAGGGCCAAGCGAACTGCTACCTCGACTGAACTCAAACACTGGATGTCCTGGGATCTCGAACACCACCTTCTTCCTCCGACAATCGATCGTAGAAGAAAAACTCGCAAGCCAATCCATCCCGAGGACGGCATCATAGTTGATGATGTCGTGGACAATAAAATCAGCGTAAAGCTCATGTCCATAGACCACCAAAGTGCAAGAATTGCAACCACGATGCACCGAGATCACGCCATTTCCTGTAACGATATTCCAAATCTTGGGAAGAGGAAAATTCGTCAAGGAATGCTTCTCCACGAAGCTCCGAGATATAATGCACATCGATGCACCGGAGTCAAAGAGGACTCGTGCAGGAAATGTGCAAACCAAAATCACACCTAACAAGCAGTCTAACAATCAAACCCTATTCTAACAAACAATCATATGCAAGCAACCAAACATAATCTAACATGCCAAAACTAACTAAGGAAGGAAACAACTAGCCAGAGGGTTACATGCGATAACCTCATCCACAGCCTCGCTCTCTACTGCCGTCATCAGAAAAGCCTGCCTCCTCGGCTGTATAACCTGGTGAAAAGCCTGCCTCTGTGGAACGAGGGCTGCTCCACATCCTGCAGGTACATGTGCTCTCTGCTGCAATGGCTGTGCTGCAACTGGTTCCTTCCAAGGCTGCTTAGACTTCATGCACTCCTTCATAGTATGAGTAGGATCTCCACAAACCAGGCACTGTCCCAACATCCTCCTACACTGATCCTTGACATGCCCGGTCTTGCCGCAAAAATGACAAGTTTTCTGAGTAGGCCCACCTGGCCTCTTGAACTGCACTAGCTGATTAGGCTTGAATCCATGCCTAACCACTCCTCTGACCTACTCCATAGGCCTCTTCCCAGCTCCCGATGTATGTCGTCTCTTCTGCCTCGCAATCTGCTCCTGTCTTCGTGTAGCTACCAGCAACTTCTGATATGACTCCAGATCTGACGAAGACATCAGGCTCTGCAAGTCTAGGGAAAGGCCCTGCAGAAACCTCTGAGCTTTCTCCTCAGCATCCTCCAACATCTTCGGTGCGAAGAGACTCAGCCTGGTGAACTCCTGATGGTACTGGTCCACCATCAGATTTCCCTGCTTCAGCTCAATGAAGCGCTGCAACATCTCCCTCATGGCAGCCTTCGGAAAGTACTCTTCATCGAACCTGGACTTGAAAGTAGCCCAAGGTATAGGACTCACCAACAGCTCCTCTTCCGCATCCCACCAGTTACGGGCATTATCCTTGAGCTGCTTCTTCACCAACTCAACCCATCCAGCCGGGTTGATCTTCGACATCTTCAGATTATCCTCAGTATTTCTGATCCACTCCTCAGCAGCCAACGGTCCTTCAGATCCATCAAAGTAAGTCGGGCCCAGCTCCCGAAACTGCTTCGCTCCTGGCTCGAAGCGAGGGGCATTCTGGGTATTCTGAAGCATCCCTTGCTACACCTGCATCATCTGATGCATCATCCTCATGATCTCAGCATTGGTAGGCTCTCTATCCGGCACCTCAACACGATTGGGCCCACCACCATCTCAGGTCTGTCATCTCCCAGCCATCTAATGACATAGAAAACGAACAAAATTTAGACTCAAAGCTTATGACTTGGATGTTGTAATTTATTTACTGGACATTCTGTTATTATCGTTGTTTTGGTAATTCGCAGTTACAAGAGGGCACCTACATGGGCCACCAACAAAACCTGTCACGCCCCGCTTCCCAAAAATATGGAGGCGAGACGTGAGTAGGTCCGCGCAGACTTGAAGCTGTGAAGCTGTAAGTCTGATAAGCGTCAATAAACTTCACATGGCAGGTCCTTGCAAATGCGATACGAAAAAAAGATAATAATAAAGGAAATGAGATAAAAGCAATCTCAGAATATCCATAAAATAAGTTCCAACATCACAGAAAAAGCCACCAGGCTAAAAGAAAAGAGAGTCTAAAAGGCCCCAGCATGGCCAACAAAAGTACAACGTACAGAAAACAAAGTAATGGTGCTATGCATCGACAACTAACAGCAACCTAAGGCAAGCAACTCAGAATAGTCTCTAAGACTGGTCACCGGTGTCCACCAACTCCTCAACAAACGTGGGCTCCGGCTCAGCGTCAGCAAACACCTCATCCTTAGCAACAGTCTCTTGCACAGGGTCTAACATGTGACACCCAAAAGAGCAAGGGGCACATGTCAGCAAGTCTACAAGAGACTTGTGCAAGGATACTGAAAGTAAAAGTAGAACAACCTAGCAGTTCTAGCATGATGCAATGACATGGCAGATATAGCATGAGTGCAACAAGTAAAGTAAAGTACGAGCATGGCATGGCAACTGGCATTTAAATCATGGCATGGATATCAAGTTTTACAAGAACAATCACAAGGACAAGGACAAGTCTAGTAAGCACGTCGTGCACAGAGATTACGCCTCTTGGCTAGAGTGACTGCGCGGGCCAACTTCTAAGCTCAAGTGATCGCTTATCCCTACCCCTCCACGTGTATCGGGCATTGGCTTTTGACCAACACAAGTAGCCCGCTTCTGAATCACGAGCCAGGAAGTGTATTTGGCATAGGGTTGTGCCCGCAAAAGCAGGTGCCTAGCCTGAACAAGGAAGTACAAGTATTGTAGCGTGTGTTACGAATGCAACATTCAGACTTGGATGACATGTAGGATGCAATGCATGGCAGATAATAGTTTAAGTGCGTACAGATAAGAAATTTAAACGTGGCAGGCAACAATGCATGAATGACATGACAGGTTGACAGATCTAGCTTCCTTGTCAAGATAGATCTTAAAGTTGCGCCTAGACAGTTATCATTTCACTGTCTAGTCTCTTTTACACTAAAAACAAGGAAGTGGCCGAAAACATGGCCCTAAGCAAAAGTTGGCAAGTTTCACTGGCCTGCAAATCTGACGTCTGGAAAACACCGTCCAAAAAGTTCGAAGTCACAAACAACCTACGTGCACAAGTCCACCAGCCTATAGTCCCATATTATTAATCTTGATTAGTGAATTTAAAAAGATTTAAAAACATCAATTTTAGTCTTGATTAACATGCTGTGGTTGGGGGTCCTAAGGGTGCAAAACGTTAACTCAACACGACGTAAAAGCTACACTGGTGTCGGGTAGCGACGCCAGGGGTTGGAATATAAGAACGCGCTCCTAGTCCAAATTCCAGATCAGATTCCTCGCTCGAATAGTCTGGGCAGCAACCAGATCAACAAACCAAGATTCCAACGCTAGGACGTGCGACGAAGGGCTACGACGTATCGCAACGTCGTAATCGGCAAATCCACGAAGAAGAGACACCTAGGTGGGACCCACAGTAGTGCTAGGGGGCAATGGGGGACCCACAACACCTCTGGAGAACTTGGGGGGCCCACGGTGGCAAGCGTTGCAGAAGTTGCGACGTTGCAACGAAGGTCGCTCGGTCAGACTGGGCCTCTGTGAGAGAATCTCTCGGTCAGACCGAGAGAACACAGCGCACGGCCGATCGCTGTGCTGCGGAGATGCGGGTCGGTCGGTCACAGCGGGCCGCTGCGAGAGAATTTTTCGGTCGGGCACTGCGGGGCGGGGGTTGCAATGTTGCGGGTTGCAACGGAGCAGCGGTGCGGGGGAGCAGGTCGGTCGGACCGATGGAAGGCGTCGGTCGGGCGCTGCGGGCTGCAGCGGAGCGGGATGCGGGACGATGCGGGCGGGGCTCTCGATCAGACCGTGAGAAGCTCTCAGTCATAGTGGGAGCTTACGAAGCGGGAGACTGGGTGCGGAGCGGAGCGGCGGTGCGGGGCTGAGCCTCGGTCAGACCGAGGGAAAACAGGGGAAAATGTCGGTCGTGCGGGGGGCGACTGCGGGGGTGGTTTTGACGAACGTCGCTAGGGGGAATTTGAGTTGTGGGGGCGGCTAGGGTTCGTTTTCTTGGGAAAATAGGTTATCCTAGGGGGTATTTATATAGTGTAGATGGGTTGACTTGGTCTAGGGTTGATTTCTATCAGGATTAGGATTTTAAAAAAACAATAAACCCATACTCTCTCCCTCCTACTCACGCATGGATAGGGTGCGGCCAAGAATGGACTGAGTCAACTAGGGTTGGGTGATAAAATATGTAGGGAATATATATATGGGTTAAACTAGAGGAACTAGGGTTCAAAGAATTAAAGATAAGCTGTGCTAAAATTTGCAAAATGGGTCAAAAGAAGTCTAAAAATTGTGAAATAAATATTGGGGTGATCGGGACGACGAGAGAAAGGAAACTAATAAGATGGATCTCAATTTCGCCGTCGAGTGACGAAACTAAAAATAGAAACGTCTCATGTTAATAGTGAAAATCACAACGTCTCTTCGAATAAGTTCAAATCGTGGGAGAACGACCCGAGAAATGTCGTTCCAAATTAGTGCCACTATTTAATACTCTTAGAGACGTTCACAACGACATATTACACCAAAGTGTTCACAAACAAACAGAGTCTAAAATAAATACGTGCACGGTCAAAAGAACGTGCACGAACAAAGTACGATCGGGAAGCGACCGTTACACCCTGAGCTTGACCTCTAACATCGCTCCGCCTACCTACAAGATTTCACAAAATTCCAAATGTCACTGCAAGATTTCATGACACGAATCAACCAAAAATCAAAACTTTTGTACTCTCATGCTTCATCCTGATGTACTTCAATGAAATTGAATTATAAATATGGCAGTTCCAACTTTTGTTTAATGAGATACACTGAGAACAACATGTCATCATTGATTGATGCTATTTGATAAGTATACTTGATGAGAGCACAATCGAGAAAGATACATAGAAAGGAATTTATTTTGATATATATAAACCCAAAGTGTATATTCATTACGGTTCAATCAAGCTCAAGCTAAATGGGAAAGATATTAGATTTGTCCAAGCTTAAATTTGTAGTCCCATGAAAAAAACATGTCATATGAAGAGATCATAGCAAAAAATGGTAAATCATAACATCCGTTCCAACAATTTTTTGCTTTTGCAATGCAATGAAGATTGTTTTTACAATTAAACAAAACGATAAAAAAGGGTGACGATAAAAAACTTTGATCTTCATACATAACAAAACATCAATGAAATTTTTTCCATAAAAAGATATGTTTAATTTATTGATCATATTCATGCTTATTCTCCCTAAGAACCAGTTGCTGAGTTCTCTAGTTCTGAGAAAAATTTATCAGATATTTCTTAGACCAAATTCTGATTTCAGTAAATTGCCCAAGATTGGAAACCTGGAAGTCACCCAATGCTACTCAGCTCTTGTGTATCAATGTGCTACTCAACTCGGTTGTCACATTATTACTTGTTTTATCATATCTTGGTCTTGAAGTTTCATTCCCTACAAAAAAATCTGGAGTTGATTCCATATGATTCTCTATGCTTGTAATTTGAATCACTTCTCCAGCCAAAAACACAAAATAGTCTTAAGTGGGTAGGTTCTATTGAGACATTGCCTATAACCAGCTTCAATCCTAGAAATTCTGGACATCACCTCTCTTATATACCTTGCACTTCACATGATTATAGGCATTATTCCTAGAGTTCCTAATTGGTGGAGTGTCTCCTACAGGAAATCCAGGTCATTGAGTAGTTTCTTCATTCTGCTAAGTGGTTCTCATTGTTATGTATAGGATGTGTTATGCAAGAATAGGGGAGCTCATTGATGTAATTGTGAGGTAAATTAGTGGCCATTAATCCAAAATTGTAATGCTTCCAGATCCCATTCATCAACATCATAGTTCCGGTTAGCAAACACCTAGTCTGAAAATCATTGCTCTGGCTTTTTGAAAACATGCGCAACTATCTTGTTTTTTTCTTGAAAACATGCCAAATATAAAGTAGTTTTCCTAAGCTTAGAAGGCCCTTGTCTATACCTCCACTCTCTTAAAAAGGACTAAACATAAGCTTGTCAAATGGGATTGTTGCTAGGTTCTATTCAAGTCATGATAATCCATGGGAGACAAAGCCTGCACACTATACCCTAGTTGACCACCATATATCCTCTGAGCAAATCCCTTCAAATTGTATAAAACAACTACATTATTCATATCACAGTCTCATATGATCATGATAATTAGGGCCGAAAGAAGCCCACACAACACACAACAAAGCACAGACCCCAAACACAAAAGGCAATCAGTGCTAACACAGAAGTTACAAAAATATTCCACAGTAACAAAAAAAACCAACCAAGTGCTTTAGAAAAATACTTAAAACACAAATACTAAAACTCTAAAATTTACTTTCAACATTCACATCACAGAACAACTACCAGAGTACTCATCATTAAAGAGATCGACACCGCATTCTCCATTCCCTGGCTGCTGCTGAGGTGCATTAAGATAAGTAATTGGATAGTAGGGATAAGTGTAGGAATATGGACTTATGGTGATCTATTGCATACAATCTGAGGCTGAGCATAAGGTTGCTACAATGACTTCATCATGGTGTTGTCCACGATGTTGTCAAGAGCTTTAAGGTTCATCATCGTGGTTGATGGATTGTTGTTCTGATATCCTTGGAAGTTGATCTCTAAGGATGCATTCCACCAAACCCAGCAGCACCAATAAGCATTTCTGCTCCCAAGTTCATCATTGTATCCTTGGAAGTTGATCATCTGAGGCTGCATTCCACTAAACCCAGTATCACCAATAAGCATGCTGCTCCCAAGTTCATCATTGCATTGCTGCTCCCGTTCATCATTGCATTCTTGGCTCAGCCATACCAGGAGCCCAGGGTTGCCTGTCATTCCAGAGCTTAACAATACGTGATGTATCCATTTGTGTACTTCGAAGTTAGCCCCCCTTTTCCTGCAAGAGGAATCTCACTTCGTTAACCATTTTAGCATCAAATTATTGTGCCAGGTGCTTAGGTATGGTAGTGAGTACACGACCCTTTTCTCCTAGTTGCATTATTTTTCGTCAAACTTGGATGCTTCTTTAGCCAAAAGATGAACGGAGTCGGCACAATTAGTATCTGAAGAAAGTAAATCACTGAGAAAAATTTCAAACTTTTGTTTCTTTTTTAATTGAGTTATACCCTGAGCACACAAAATCTTATTACAAAATCTAGAACATGCAGTGTGATGGAGCTTCGGAGGGCTGGATTGCTTCTTGGATATGGTCTCATCGTCCACAACATCGAGGGCTTTGCTATGCTTCAGCTGCTACTGCTGTCTCTGATGAAGAGGCCAACGAAAAAATTGTTGAAGTGTCTGTTATGGGAAATTGAAGATGTTACCGCATCCCATTACCTATCATCAATTACGGACTTTGTGAGAAAAACTTGCTTGATTTGCAACCATGATCCTTGCTTGATTTGCAACAATGATCCAGTTGAGCATTACTGCAAACAGAGATCAAAGACGTCCAAACAAAAAAAATTCATACCAAGCAACTTAATTTTTGCTGAAGCTTCAAACTTTAAATCAAAATCATATCCCCGTAATCAAGCTCGATTCTCATCGAGAAAGAAACTAAAGAAAGAACAAATTTTGGTGAAATTGAGAGCGGAACAAACCTTGCAGTCCCAATAATCAGAAAGCATGCGCTCCTATATCCTCATGGTCTTATCATCGCTACAAGAAGCCAGCATCACCGGACATCCCCCGTCCCCGGTCGCCAGATTCCAAGCAAGGCCCCAGACCCTATCAGTGTGCCCTTCGAGCTGTTGAATCTATCTGAGATCAAAGTTCCATTCTAAGAGATCCATCTTCAGTATGCTATGTTAGATTTCTTTTGGCCTTGGTGCTGACCAAACAGCCATATCTGAAGTGTAAAGATCATGACATCAAAGAGCTCAAACTAAATCATAATCTCTTTCAATTGTTAAAGAGAGAATATGTATGATAATCGAAAAATATAGATGATTAAATTCAAGCGTATCATGAGTGAATCTTCATCTCCCAACTGTGATAAAAGCATGGTACCTATATCATCGTTCTTATTTCTATATGCCTAACTTAAATTTGAACTAATGCTAGATATGCACGAATTAAATCAAGAAAATAAGCAAATGTACCTCCTTCAATCCTTTAATCCTAGATAGCAATTCTGAATGTGATTCATCCGAATCCTTTGTTAGGGGCAGAGGAATGATGCTTATCACAACTCTTCTTCAAAAACACGGAAAGACTGTCTATAACCTGTATCCTTGCTCCTATTGGCTGAATACCCTCATATATCTAATTGGAACCTAATATCTTTAGATGATTATATAGAGGATTATGGATAAAATAATTAACATTAGTATATGTTGTATGCAATGTAGCAGTCAATGCAAAGACTAAGATTTCAATAGATATAAGCAATGAAACCTAACTAAAGAACACAATATAGAACCATATCATCAATCCAGATAATTGAATTAAAACATCGTCAGTGTGAAATTGTTTGACAAATCCATGGTGCCTTTCAACTTTTCAATTTGTGCTCGATAACCAACTGCACCTTTGATGCCAAAAGTATAAATTATGAAGTCAATGATCATGAACTGGGATGGACGTAATGGGGTTCTATATGGATGCATGCCTCATTGACTCATGGAAATTCCCAAACTATATTTATCCATCTCTCGGATAACTCTTGCCATGCTTCCTCACATTTGCTAGCAATGGTTACTTGTGTTCATGTGAACATTTTCCAGCCTTCATTTCAGTGGTCTGACATGCATGGGTTGCTACTATTTGACTGGACAATGAAGCAGTAAAATTGCAATAAACTGCACAATGATTTTGACTGGACATACATCTACATATATATGAAGCAATCACCCATACAGTTTATTATCATACTATATTGATAAATTTGAGCGATACAGTTTATTATCATAATGTACATATAAATGAATTGTGCAATGAATTTCAAACAAAGGGTCTTAATTTGAGCATTATAAACTATATCTAGCACATAAATTTGAGTGGACAACGATTAGATTTAAGATATCCCTGACAATGAACAAAGTTGTCACAGGTATAAACTTGAGCATAAAGATTTATAAATTTGAATTTATGCAATGGATTATAAACTTGAGCATTATAAAGATTAATAAAGTGGGCACAGGTTATGACAATGAACAGATTTATAAATTTGAGCTGCTAACAGTATTATTATCATACTGTACAATGAACATGAATTGCAATGAATTTCAAACAACTGGTCTACCTGCGACAACTTAGAAAATAACAGATGATGCTCATAGATGATGCTCACAGATTCGACATCTTGAAGATGATGCTGGCTGAGAAAATGCTCCAATGCAACAGTTGGGGTTATCAATATGAATCTCCAACGAACATTTACCATTTTAAAAACAAACAAACAAAGAATTATTATACATACAGCAAGAGGGGAAACAAATCAACATTCAGGCAAACATCATTTCAAAAATGTACTCACTTAGATTAATAGTATTCTACAATATAATAAATCTTGAATTTTTTGCAGTAGGTGTTTAATGCTCCAAGCTGCCGCTTGACAATGACTATAATATTTTTCATGTAAAAGTAGAATTGTTGGTGCCATCGTGTTTCTACAATTTACATGGTTTTCTCCAACACTTTCTATTACTTTTTTCACCCTATCAAATTAATAAATTGCACGGTCAGAAATTTCTGTGATGGGGCCACATGTACCTGTTTAAAATCACTGGTTATGTTACCCCCAGTTAGATGGCAATGCTTGGTGCCATCTTACAACATAAATCCTGATTCAATAGATACTGTTAATGATCATATAATAAGAAAATAAAGAAGCAATTTCACTTATAATAGGAAAATAGTTTTGCTTGTCAATGGGAAGAAGGCACTGTTAATGATCATATAGCATAAGCTTTCAGGTGGTACCTAAAAGCAGACATATTTTAACAACTTCTACTATCTAACAACATGCAATCATTTGCAAATGCAAATTCAATATAATACTCTCCAGTTAAAAAGCAAGAAAACACAAATGGCACATAGGAGAAAAAAATCAAGAATAGTTCTATGTAACAACAAATGAAGATGGGTATATGGTATCATAAATTTTACAATAGTTTTATCAAATTGTTTGAAAAGTTAATACCATATCCTTGTAGAACATGTGCGCATGACACAACTCGCAAAAATTCTTCCACATGAGTTGTTAGTTGGGCAGCTCTTAATGAGATAAGGCGCTGCCAAGTCCTTGTTTTACCTGGATAAGCCATGATAAAGCTAAAAATGTTAAACAAAGAACATACATAGAGGACTAGTGGCTAGAAACTTCTCCCAGAATAGAGAACTGTTATGTGGCATTTTTTACTTACCTTACTGAAAACAATCTTATCAAAAATTGAAGCTGCCTCCTCATGTTTACTTCCCTTATCATATTATGCAGTTTGATGACAGATTCCAACAAAGATGTCAAACAAAGTCCATAGAAATACAACTAATTATCTCGTTTGACCAAGGAATTGAAAGTATTTAATGCTATGGAAACAATACATTGAATGACTAAGGTATTATATAACCCACAAAAAAACTAAAATTTGTGAAACAGTGACTAATTTTACAATGAAAGGACCAGGTAGCAAAATGAAGTTAAGAATAGGCATAACAAATAATGAAGTTGATCTATTATAGGACTGAAATTAAAGAGTATGAAAAATCATAAGAGATGACATTCATGTCAAATATAGAAAACAGTATTTCCCCTGGATAGAAGTTCATAACAATTAGCGTAGGTTGATGTTAGACCCCCCACCCATGATATTTGTAAGTCCCTAATAATGTGGACCTGAATTATTATAAGGAACGTATCTGGACTTTAGACCTTAAAATCCATCCCCAAACAATAGATGTGCACAACATTGGTAGGAACTTGGATCAAATATCATATTAGTGGAATTAACGTCAAATAAGATGCTAAGGATCCATATCCAAAAATACCGGAAAAACTAATTTGGTTTAATAAGGAGATCAGGCAAAAGCATACTCTGTAACCAATGTTGAACATTATTCTCTTTAGAAGGCCTCCAGAAGAAATCTTACTCTGCATCCCTGAAAAATGAGTGAATAAACTATTAGAAGCATCAACTACATAGTGTAAATGCCAGAAAAGGCATGGGGAAGTTGATGGGTATGGGTGGATTGTGGGTTGCTTTAGCCCCTGGTTCAAGTCCTCTGGTTAGGGGGAATCCACCAGTACATTTGACAATAACAGGATGTGATATATCTGTGAATTCAGTACGCAGTAATAATTAATAAAGCCAAAAGATCAACACAAGCCAATCAAAGACACACAAGACTTGGTAACACAGTTCAGTGCGCACACCTACATCTGCGGGGCCACGCCCAGAAAATCAGAATACTCCACTAAAATAATCAATGAGTACAATCACTAATTATTGCGATTCTATTAAGAGGAACAACCTCCCCCTCAATACAAACCATGATGGGTGGTCTCTACCAACCCTTGGAGTATTCTCGACTAGATCCCCTTGCCTGCAAGCTCCCCTTGCACAGTCGACTAGATCAACTCCCTTGATCCCTACGTGGGTAGTCGTCGGCCTCCGTTCCCGGATGTAGAAAACCGCAAGATCCCCTTGCACCACTGACTAGAATCAACTCCCTTGACTCCTACACCGTCGGCCTCCCTCCCGGAGTTCCTTGATCAACTTTCGTAAAAGCCGTGCCCTAGACGAAAAACCGCACAACCCATATATCCTTCGCTCCCCCTTGATTGCGGAGTAGATATGGAAGGAAAACATTGAACAATATGTGCAGATACGACAGCCCGCAAAAATCCAAACCAATTCGGGCAATTGGTTCCGCAAAATCCTCTAGCATTAACTGATTTGCGGGCAAGATTCTCTCCAACCAAATCAACAATAATAACGAGAGAATAATAGCTACCAAATATATCTTCAACGATTCCTCAATCAGAGCTACCTATACCAGAATAGGTTAGAGATACTATAAAAAGATCTGCAGCCATCAATCTTCCCAACCAACATATCTGCGAGATATTCACTTTCTATTTCAACCCAACATCCCTTCAATTTAGCAAATGATTTAGAAATGGCTTTCTAAATATCTCTTATGCAGATATTCCACAATCAATTCAGGAATCCCCGACATTCTTGGCAGCAAATCAGATCTGAAACACAAGACAGATCTGCAGACCAAAGCAGCACTTTCTGCGTACAAACCAGAATTCCAGATCCTGAATGTTGAACATTATGTTGCAACATTATGTTCAACATTACTACTCAAACTACTCAAAAACAATTCTGATTCCTCAACCTGAACTCTCCAGATGTAGTGCCACTAATGCCAACAAATATCAGCAGAAATTCAACCCTAACAATCTCCCCCTTTGGCATTATATGGCACAACCCAAGCAAGCACCAACTAAGCACACAGTCTCCCCCTTTGAGCCACAATAATCCAAACCACATTCTCCCCCTTACTAGAACAACCTGAGCAGTGATCACCTCAGAAGAGATAGCCAAAAATCAGAAAAAGTATGTCCTCATGACTCTAATACTTTTCAGCTAGCCTCACTTCTTCAAAAAAAAATTATTCTCCCCCTTTCTGTCTCTCTTATTAGCAAAAAAATCTTCAGGCACAGCGGAATAAAAGTAAGAACATTATACCTCATATCTGACAGTAGGGTGACGAAAGGAATGATGTCCAGTGTAGAAGTCGAGCTCTGAGGGGCCAAAAAGTAGTTGGAGAGTTGAAAACATCGGCGGTGTTGACAGAGGAGTTTTGGTGGTCTGCATGTCAAAATTTGGAGATGTGGATGCGGTGGAACCGGCTAAGGGATGGACACACTTTGGAGAAGTCAGCCGGTCTAGGTGAAGAGGCCGCAGAAGATGGAATAGATATGGATTGACGTGCTGGAGAGGATACATGCAAAGATCCAATGGCACCGACAGAGGAAGAGCAGTGAACAGAGCGGCGAGATAGCAATCTGATAATTCTGGAGGAAGATCCATGAGACTTTGGTGCAGGTTGCTCACAGTGATTGTCGAGGGGAGATGTCGAGTCTGGTGTCATAACATCTGCAGCAACATTGTTCTGTGTTGTATCTAATGTTACAACATTAGTCACAACATGAAGTGTTTTCTCTGAAGCTGTAGTATTCTGCTGTATAATTCAGACTTCCTGACCCATTGCTTCTTCATCTTCATATCAGGGTGTTAAACATCTCTTCCTTCTGACCAATGCCGTATGTGACTGAAGCAGTTTCTCTCAGTATGGCCTATGAACTTGCAGTAACTGCACACAGAGTGAGTACCTTTTATACCTCTAATCTGCCTCTTCTTCTGATCATGGCCCTTGTGCTGACCCATTATTTCAAGTTCTTTGGTAACGTGACTTCTTCTTTCAGCAGACACATTATTGAAAGCTCCTCTATTGTATCCTACTTCGGTGCAATCTCCTGAAGTCTTACCCATATTCAAGGTATCATCCAGCTTTGCCTTTCCAGAATTCCACTTATCCAAAGGGCATTCAGCTTTCTCTGTCCTGAGAAGAACATTTCTGAAGTTGCTTTCCAATTCTCTACAGTTTTCCTTAACTTCCAGGCATTTGATTTTGACCTCCTCCTTCTCTTTCTTCAGTCTTTCATTCTCCTCCTTCAAGACTTTGTTGATATTGCAGATTTGCATCCACTTCTCAAAAATGATCTGATAAGCCAACCGTATGTCCTCTTCATCAGCCTCCTCGGAATCATCATCGCTGTTAGATGTTGTACTAAATGTTGTAACATTCTTTCTGACATTTGCAATTTTGTTCTCCAATGTTGTACTAGCTGTCGCAACATTAAGTCCAACACAGCTAGGGGTGTAACCATCAGATTGATCATCAAGAATAGCCGTAAAAGCAACATAGTTGCTGGTGATGTCTTCATTTCCAGAACTTCCTTCTGAATCATCATCACTCCAGGTACTAGCTAATGATTTCCCCATTTCCTTCTTGAGGGTATTAGCACATTCGGTCTGTATGTGACCGAAACCTTCGCACTCCCTGCACTGTATTCCTTTACCCTTACTCTTTGGCTCATACTTCTGTGCGGGATGACTGATTGCCTTTCTAGCAGTAGGAAGATACGGTCTTGATTCCTTGTTGGCAGATCTGTAATTCTGTCCCTTGTTACTTATCTTCCTCATCATTCTGTTGAAATTCTTAGTCAGCAGATCAATGTCATCATCAATATCCAAGTCATTTTCAGGCTTAGATGTTTTACTGACTTCAACCTTTAGAGCCACCCCTTTATCCCCGTGGTTCGGCTTCAGATTCATTTCATAGGTCTAAAGAGATCCCATGAGTTCATCTAATCTCATGGTGGATGTGTTCCTTACTTCTTCAATGGCTGCAATCTTCGCAGAGAACTTATCGGGTAGGGATCTCAAATTTTTTTCAACTAACTTCTTTTGAGAGGACTTCTTCCCCAATTGAAATGCCTGATTAGATATATCACACAGTCTCCCATTAAACTCAGCTACAGTCTCATCATCATTCATCCTGAGATTTTCAAATTAAGATGCGAGCATTTGAAGTTTAGATGCTCTTACCGTACTGGTTCCTTCACGAATATTCTGCAGTATATCCCACGCTTCCTTTGCATACTCACACGTAGAGATTAACTTGAATTGCTCTTAGTCGACAGCGGAAAAAATAGCATTAATTGCTTTAGATTTGCACAAGGCCGCATGTTTTTCAATCCGACTCCAGACTCTTGCCGCCTTGAGGTGTTCTTTGTCATCTTCTTCAATTTCGGTTGGCAGTGTCCATCCTTCACTGACAGCGATCCAGGCCTTCTCATCAATGGACTTAATGAATACACGCATCCAAGACTTCCAGTAAGTGTAGTTTGTACCAATGAGCAAAGGAGGACGAACAACGGAGGCACCTTCTCGTGTAGCCATGATTCATGTACTAAATCCAAGATCACACCCTCTTTGATAACAAAGTGACACTGGTGACCTGCTCTGATACCAATTATGAATTCAGTACGTAGTAATAATCAATAAAGCCAAAAGATCAACACAAGCCAATCAAAGACACACAAGACTTGGTAATGCAGTTCGGTGCGCACACCTACATCTGCGGGGCCACGCCCAAAAAATCAGAATACTCCACTAAAATAATCAATGAGTACAATCACTAATTATTGCGATTCTATTAGGAGGAACAACCTCCCTCTCAATACAAACCGTGATGGATGGTCTCTACCAACCAATGGAGTATTCTCGGCGAGATCCCCTTGCCAGCAAGCTCCCCTTGCACAACCGACTAGATCAACTCCCTTGATCCCTACGTGCGTAGCCATCGGCCTCCGTCCCCGGATGTAGAAAACCGCAAGATCCCCTTGCACCACCGACTAGAATCAACTCCCTTGACTCCTACACTGTCGGCCTCCCTCCCGGAGTTCTTTGATCAACTTTCGTAAAAGCCGTCCCCTAAACGAAAAACCACACAACCCATATATCCTTCACTCCCCCTTGATTGCGGAGTAGATAGGGAAGGAAAACATTGAACAATCTGTGCAGATACGGCAGCCCGTAAAAATCCAAACCAATTCGGGCAATTTGTTTTGCAAAATCCTCTAGCATTAAACTGATTTGCGGGCAAGATTCTCTCCAATCGAATCAACAATAATAACGAGAGAATAATAGCTACCAAATATATCTCCATCGATTCCTCAATCACAGCTACCTATACCAGAATAGGTTGGAGATACTATAAAAAGATCTGCAACAATCAATCTTCCCAACCAACAAATCTGCGAGATATTCACTTTCTATTTCAACCCAACATCCCTTCAATTTAGCAACTGATTTAGGAATGGCTTTCCAAATATCTCTTATGCTGATATTCCACAATCAATTCAGGAATCCCCGACATTCTAGGCAGCAAATCAGATCTGAAACGCATGACAGATCTGTAGACCAAAGCAGCACTTTCTGCATATGAACCAGAATTCCCGATCCCGAATGTTGAACATTATGTTGCAACATTATGTTCAACATTACTACTCAAACTGCTCAAAAACAATTTTGATTTCTCAACCTGAACTCTCCAGATGTAGTGCCACTAATGCCAACAAATATCAGCAGAAATTCAACCCTAACAATATCCCACTAACTAATCATTAAAGCCATTATCACACTAACTAATCAGAAAAACAGAATGTTATATAAGTGCTATATACAAATGCAAATCTATAATCAGAACATGGCATATGTGCTCTATTTCACTAAACAGCGACATGAAAAAAAGAGCGAGAGAACTAAAGAGGGGTTGTTAAGAAAAGACTTGAAATTTAACCCAAGAAAACACCCAAAAAGCATGATAAAAACATGATATCTCCTTATTTTCATACTTTTATGAGCAAGCACATCGTATCAAAAAGCATGATAAAAGGCTGAATACATGCACTCAGCATCATTGCATTTGTAGTTTGTGAAGCAAATGCATACTCCGAACATCTCATCATCATTAACCTGTAAAATTTCAAAAATAGCTCAAAAATACGGAACCATACTTTTCAAAAAAAGCTCAAAAGATAATATAGCATAAAGAATCACTACTTTTACATTATCATCAATGAATTCAAAGAACAAAAAATAAACTATAGTAAGGAAAAATGAGACAAAGTAAAAAAAACCTCACATGAATGATCGTAATGCTTGGATTCATGTTCGGCCTCAACCAATTGTAAGCGATTGTACCCCCAACTCCACTCAGCCAGAGGCACTCTGCATCAAAAAAGTAAAAAAAAGCTGCTGAAAAAATGGGTAAAGAAGAAAAATCACATTTTTCAACAAAGAATGCATCTTTATACACTAACGCTCAGCAAAAAAATCCAACATTTTCCTTCCTCTCACAAACCCAGCAAGTAATGAGCAGAGCTATGAAACTATAATAAGAACAAATGAGATAAATTAAATTAACAGAATGAACATGAGCATTAACCACCGAACTCAGCAAAACATCCCTCAATTAAACGATCAATTTCCTCAATTAGCAAGAATTAACATCCATTAATTTAGCAATCAAACATCAGCAACCTCTTTGTGACATCGATCAATCAGCAAACCATCAATCTCAAGAAAACATCCTTCAATAAGCAAGAATTAAAAGAATGAATCAATTTCCTCATCGATCCAGGAGCATTAACCATTAAACTCAATAAAAATCCCTTAATTAAGCGATCAAACATCATCAATATCTTTGTGATGAGCGTTCCCCACCAAACCACATCCTATACACAAATCTTAGTTCAAAAAAGGAAAAAAAACATTGGGATGCTATTATAAGAATCAATAGAATAAAATTCAATCATTCCCCACCGAACCACATCCAATACACAAATCTTAGTTCAAAAAAGGAAAAAACATTGGGATGTTATTATAAGAATCAATAAAATAAAATTCAATCATTGGGATTCATCATGGAATAACTACAAATGAAACATAATTTAATCATCCCTGGCATTCGGATGCTATTAGCTTAATTAGTAAAGAAAAAAAATTCTAAATTACCAAATTAGTATGGAAAACAAACTAAAACAACTCAAGAAATGAAGGCCCAAAGTGATAACTCAATTAAGTAGGGCATTTTTTCCATGTCGACGTCAAAAAGGAAACTGAACAAAATCAACACACAAAGTATCAAGCGTTATCCCATAATTCAACAAAGGAACCTAATTCCTATTTTATCATAAACGAACCAAGCGTACGGTAATCACCTTATGAGCTGGACCACATTCCAAAATCACTCCAGCGTTTTCCTCCGAAATCAGGCAACAACTCGCCATTGAGGGCTTGAGAGAAATTTTTTTGCTTTGCATCTGAGACGTGCCTGGGGAAAATGACAAATGGGAGTTGGGCCTTAGAGCAGCCCATGTTTTGTTGTGGATAGCTTAGATTTCCCCCAACGAAATTTTGTTCAAACTTAAACTTTCAAACCTCAAAATTTAAAAGCTTTCCCCCAAATTTAAAAGGTTTCCCCCCAAAACTTTGTCTTAGCCATAGGCATCAAACTTTATCCAATTTCTCTTATCTAATATCTCTTATCCAAAAACTCATAATAACATCCCTGAAATGCAATTCAAACTGTTATCCAATTTCTCTTTTCCAATATCTCTTATCCAAAAACCCATGATACCATCCCTGTTTATATATATATATATATATATATATATATATATATATATGTATGTATGTATGTATGTATGTATATGTATGTATATATATATATGTATGTATGTATATATGTATGTATGTATATATGTATGTATGTATGTATGTATGTATGTATGTATATATGTATGTACTAGTCATAACACGTGCCCGCGGGCACGGTTCATTTAAGATTTTCACCCGCGAAATCTTTGTTCCTAAACATTATTTACACAGTCAAATTTGTGCGAAACAACAAATTCGGCGTAGAACAATAAATTCGGTGAGGGCACACTTGAGTCGGAACAACAAATTAGCGTAAAAAAATTTAGTGCTATTCTGCGTAAGTGCATAAGTGTGTGTGTGTGTATGGTGTGTGGGTAAAAAGTGAAATGAGAGGGGTTTTTAAGCAAAAAGGGGAAATAGGTGGTATTCTGCGCAAATGTAGTGATTGTGTGGGGTTTGAAAACAAAAGGAAAAAAGTGGTGAGTTTTCCAAACAATGTCAATGTGCATCAAATCTAGACTGGACTACCGTTCATGTTCTACGCCTCTGATTCTTACAGGGAGTGGACCAGAACTTGGCCGAACTTCACAATGCATTTCCGAATCCAAGCTATGTTTAAATCCACCAGTGCACCAATTCCTAATTCAATTATCGGTGGCCGACATCTCTTGGCGACAAAGAGAACAAACCTAGTCGTGTTGGGTATGTTAGAACGAAGTCTTCTTCAAGATTGATGCTTATTCTCCTTTTGTTATTAATTTGCTTGTTGCCAGATTTCTTATCTTTTCTCTGCTATGCCATAACGTTGATTCATTGTTTGCCTTAAATATGTATGCATCAGGTGTGTGTGCATGTGGGGAGGGGGGTTGTTCCCCACATGTGGGACAAATCCTTGGGAAAACCCCCCACAAAATATTTTTGTCCGCGTAGGACAAACAGACAACCTAGATCGAGGTTGTCCGTGAACCTACGACACACGTAGCGAGCGCTCCTCGCTCAGGGCCTGCAACGGCTTGTTGGTGCTTGCAAGGTACCCGGGTTGTAACGACTGCTTTTCGTGTATCTGGATTTATTATAATATAATATATGTTTTGGTGGATTTTCTCCTCATGTGTGGTTGTCGTCTCCGTAGCTTTCATTTTCGATCGATTCGTCGTATTTTCTCGTTTCTTCCTTAGGATCGTCGATTTCGAAGTATGTCATTCGTGACGGGCTTCATAACGGTCGTATCTTACTATTAGATCAAGCCTAGGAGTCTTAGGAATCAATCCCGGGGCCCCGCGCTCCGTATCGGAACTTTTTGTGATCATTAGCCGGTATGAGAAGGGGCACCGACCGACTAGATGACGATCCAGTCGGTCGGCAATCCTTCTTGGACCGACTAGTTGGCTTTCTAAATTATTCAGGAGTTACTGTTTATCGTTAGTCGGTCTAAGAACGTTGGTTGACCGACTAGGTTGCAAACTAGTCGGTCAGCAATGCTTCTTTAACCGACTAACACATCATCTTAATCTTAGTGTCAATACTGTTCCCTCTTAGTCGGTCTAAGAACGTTCATCGACCGACTAGATGTTAAACTAGTCGGTCAGTAATTGTTCATGGACCGACTAATTCTAAATCCTATTTTCGTTCAGAAGTTACTGTTTGCACTTAGTCGGTCTGCGTTGGTCGACCGACCGACTAGTTGCCAAACTAGTCGGTCAGTGGTTGCTCTTTGACCGACTAATCTGTGTTAAAACCCTAATTTCTGGGCAGCCGCCAGCCCATCCTATTTATACCCCTCCCAAACGTTTTCTTCTTCCTCCACTCGACCCAAAACCCTAAAATCTCCCCCATTGAGCCCCCATCTTCCTCCAATCCCTATTCCTTCATCCCAAGCCCTAGATTCATCATCTAAACCCTCCATCAACTCATTCTACCTCTCATCTTCCCCAAAATCTCACCAAATCCCCAAAATCCCCCAAAAACCCTAACTCTCCAAACTTCTCCATTTGTTTCCAGATCTGATCCTAGGGTTCTCCGGAGTGTTTCTTCCGCTTCCTCTCGGTAAGAAATCGATCTCTCGATGTTTTCATAACCTATTGGTATTTTTATGAAACCCTAATGAAATTTCATGTTGTTTGATGATTGTTTCCCCAAAACAGCGATTTTCCCCCGTAGATTAGCATCCGTGAGACGAACCTTCGTGATCGTCATCCCCGGTGCTAGGCAAGTGAAACTTGCCACTTAGGGTTTAGGCCATGTTTTAGGCCATTTGCTTGTTGTAGGTGTAAAAGAGGCTAGGCGACGAAATGATACTCGCCTAGGCGCAAATTGGGGAACTAGCTTGACAACGAAGCTAGTTCCGACATATATCATGTTGCAGAATTACCATGTCATGTTTACTTTCCATTAACGGTACACGAATTAATTGTCATGTCATTGCATTCTTTAAGTGTTGCTGTGATTGTGTAGCTTCGCTACAATACTTGTGTTTCCTGGCTCATGTTCCAGAAGCGAGCCATGTAGTTGGAAACCCCAACGCTCGACATTGAATTGTGAAATAGGAAAACAAGCTCCCGTGTGGGGCAACCCTGGCTCACTTGCTGGGCTCATGTGCAGGGACCCTGGCTTGTTTACGTGTGGGATGGGGTAAGGGTTAAGCGGTCATTCAACTGGGGGTCTGCCTGATCAGCAACTGCAGTTGTAAGACGTAAACTCTGGGGTGGGGTAGTGTTTAGTGCCGATCGGTGTGAATGATGTACCATTCAGCTGAAGGGCGTAAACATCTACAAAACAACGTGAAACGTGAATAGTGAATTGATTGAGATTGATAGTAGTGTGGCTACTCTTGTCTTGTCCCGATAATTGTTCCCTTGTACAAATTGTCTTGCCATGTCTTAATTGTGCACTCATGTTATAACTGCCATGTCATGCATACTAAACTGCTAGGTTGCTAGTTGCCTTACTTTCAGTTTCCTTGCCCAAGTCTTTTAGACTTGCTGACATGTGCCCCTTTACTCTTTTGGGTGTCACATGTTAGATCCTGAGCCTGAGTACCTTGTTGAGGACGAGGTGTTTGCCGACGCCGAGCCCGAGTTTGTGTTCGACGGGGAGTACGTGGACACTGGGGACCAGCCCTAGTGTCTTCGTTGTGTTTTACTTTTGTTTAGACAGTTGTTTTGTTATCGGTGCGTAGCACCTATACTCTGTTATGTTGTTGCTTTTGTTGGCCTTGTTCTGGGCCTTTAGACTCTTTCTTTTAGCATGGTGGCTTTTCTGGATGTTGGACTTATTTTCATGTTGGACAATTTATGAGATGTGAGATTTTATTTCAGTCTCTCCTTGTGTTATTATTGTTGTTCCGTTGTGGTTACATGGACCTGCTTATGTTTTATTGACGCTTATCGGGTTTGGGGCTTCACGGCTCCACTCTCGTGCGGACCTTCTCACGTCTCGCCTCCATTTTAGGGAAGCGGGTCGTGACAGGTTTTGTTGGTGGCCCATGCAGGTCCTTCTGTAACTGCGATGTTTGGGATGACGATAATAATATTAGAATGTCCAATAAATTAAGTTCGACGTCTGAGTCATAAGCTATGAGTCTAATCTGATTCATTTTCTGTGTCACTAGATGGCAGGAAGACGTTTCACCCGTGGTGGGGGTAGTGGTGCGATCCCTCATGATGAGGAGCCTGAGCGGGAACCCACCAACGGTGAGATGATGCGGATGATGCTGCAGATGATGCAAGTGCAGCAGGGCGTGCTCCTGCAAGTCCAGAATGCTCCACTTGCTCGAGCTGCCCGGGCTCTTCCGGATGCCCCTCGCTCTGAGCCTGGAGCGAAGCAATTTCGGGAGCTGGGTCCCGCATATTTTGATGGGTCTGAGGGTCCTCTGGCTGCCGATGAGTGGATTCGGAACATCGAGGACAATCTGAAGATGGCCAAGATCACCCCGGCTGGATGGGTTGATTTAGCAAAGAGGCAACTCAAGGATAATGCTCGGAACTGGTGGGATGCGGAAGAGAAGATGTTGGTGGAGCCGATAGCTTGGGCTACCTTCAAGGCTAGATTTGAAGGTGAGTTCTTCCCGAAAGCTGCCAGGGAAGAGATGCTGCAGCGTTTTATCGATTTGAAGCAAGGGAGCTCGTCGGTGGACCTATATCACCAAGAGTTCATGAGGCTGAGTCGGTTTCCACCGAAGATGGTGCAGGACACTGAGGAGATAGCTCAGAGGTTCCTGCAGGGACTTGCTTCGGAGCTCCAGAGCTTTGTGACCTCTTCTGACCGGGAGTCTTATCAGAAGGTTCTAGTAGCAGCCAAGAGGCAGGAGCTGCTCGTGAACCAGAGGAGGGGGTCTATTGTTGGTGCTGGGAAGAGGCCTGTGGAACAGGCCAGAGCTGTGGTTAGACCTGGATTCAAGCCTAATCAGTCCGCTCAGTTTAAGAGGCCAGGAGGGCCTATTTTGAAGACTTGCCATTTCTGCGGTAAGCCTGGCCATATCAAGGATCAGTGTCGGAAGTTTTTGGGCCAGTGTCTGGTATGTGGTGATGCTTCCTATGTCGCGAAGGATTGTCGGCATGCGGGTCCGCTGCGGAGGGCGCCTGTTGCAGCACAGCCGTTGCAGCAGCGAGCGTCTGTTCCTGCTGGTCGTGGAGCAGCTCTCGTTCCGCAGGGGCAGGCTTTTCGGCATGCTGTTCCGCCGAGGAGGCAGGCTTTTCTGATGACTGCTACGGAGAGCGAGGCTGTGGATGAGGTTATCGCAGGTAATCCTCGATCTAGCTGTTACTTTCCTAGCTGGTTTAGATTGTTAGATTATGTTGTTTGCTTGAACATGGTTGTTTGCTAGACTAGGGTTTGATTGTTAATTGATTGTTAGGTGTGGTTCTGGTTTGCACATTTCCTGCACGAGTCCTCTTTGACTCCGGTGCATCGATGTGCATTATTTCTCGGAGCTTCGTGGAGAGGCATTCCTTGTCGACGTCCCCTCTTCCCAAGAGTTGGAATATAGTTACAGGGAATGGCGTGGTCTCGGTGCATCGTGGTTGCAATTCTTGCTCGTTGGTGGTTTGTGGACATGAGCTTTTCGTTAATTTCATTGTCCACGACACCATCAACTATGATGCAGTTCTTGGGATGGACTGGGTTGCGAGCTTTTATGCTACGATTGACTGCAGGAGGAAGAAGGTGGTGTTCGAGATTCCCGGACATCCAGTGTTTGAGTTCAGTCGTGGTAGCAGTTCGCTTGGTCCTGTCAGATTTCGGGCCAGGCCGGTGGAGGTTATGGCTATGCATATGGAGCTGGAGTGGCCAGCTGTGGTGCGTGATTTTGGCGACGTCTTCCCCGAGGAGATGTCTGGTTTGCCGCCTGATCGAGCTCTGGAATTTTCTATTGATCTCGTTCCGGGAGCGCAGCCGATTTCGAAGGCGCCGTATCGTATGGCGCCTGCAGAGTTGGAGGAGTTGCGGAAGCAGTTGGATGAGCTTTTGCAGAAGGGTTATATTAATCCCAGTGTGTCTCCGTGGGGAGCACCGGTGTTGCTGGTGAAGAAGAAGGATGGTTCACGTCGCATGTGCATGGACTATCGGGAGTTGAATGCGGTGACCATTAAGAATAAATACCCGTTGCCTCGCATCGATGATATTTTTGATCAGCTTGGAGGTTCGAGGGTGTTTTCTAAATTGGATTTGAGGAGTGGTTACCATCAGTTGAAGGTAAAGAAGGGAGATGTTCCGAAGACGGCGTTCAGGACGAAGTATGGACACTATGAGTTTGTGGTTATGCCTTTCGGTGTAACTAACGCGCCCGCAGTTTTCATGAATCTGATGAACCTGATTTTCTACGACTTTTTGGATAAGTTTGTCGTTATCTTTATTGACGACATTCTGATATATTCGAAGTCGGAGGAAGAGCATGCCTCGCACTTAAGGACGGTGTTGGAGATCTTGAGGAAGCATCGTTTGTATGATAAGTTTTCGAAGTGCGAGTTTTGGTTGTATAGAGTTGCTTTTCTCGGGCATGTGGTGACTGGAGATGGTATTTCAGTGGATCCCGAGAAGATTAGGGCCATCAGGGAGTGGCCTGTTCCGTCGTCTGCGTCTGAGATTCGGAGTTTCCTTGGACTTGCTGGTTATTATCGGCGATTCATTAAGGACTTTTCTCGTATTGCTGAGCCGATGACCATGTTGACGCAGAAGGATGTTGCTTTTGTTTGGTCGGGTGATTGTGAGGGTGCTTTTGGTATTCTGAAGGAGAGGTTGACGACTGCCCCTATTCTTGTCGTGCCTGATCGCAGCGGTGGATTTGAGATCTTTTGCGATGCTTCTGGCAAGGGTCTCGGTTGTGTGTTGCATCAGCATGGGCATGTTGTGGCGTATGCGTCTCGTCAGCTTAAGGTTCATGAGAAGAATTACCCGACGCATGATTTGGAGTTGGCTGCCGTTGTGTTTGCTCTTAAGATTTGGAGGCACTTCTTGTTGAGTGAGAAAGTAAGGATTTTCACCGATCACAAAAGCTTGAAGTATATTTTCACTCAGAAGGAGCTCAACAAGCGACAGCGTCGATGGTTGGAGCTTATGGCAGATTATGATATTGGTTTGCAGTTTCACCCTGGCAAGGTGAATGTGGTCCCTGATCTTTGAGTAGGCTTCTAGCGGTGATGATTTTGACCTCGCAGTGGAGATTGCAGCAGGATTTTTGTGAGTCTGGCATGGAGATTGTTCTTCCTGGAGAGGCTTCGTCGTTGATGTACATGCAGGTACAGTCGACGATCGTGGATCGGATTAAGGCTGGCCAGGCTGAGGATCCGAAGCTGGTGAGGATTCAGGAGCAGGTGGAAGCCGGTCTGCGGACTGACTTTTTGATTCATGAGGATGGCTCGTTGAGGTTTGGAGCCAGGTTGTGTGTGCCCGCTGGGGATATCAGAGAGGAATTGATGGTGGAGGCACACAGTTCGCCGTATTCTGTGCATCCTGGTGGCACCAAGATGTACCAGGATCTTCGTCTGAATTATTGGTGGCATGGTATGAAGAGGAGCGTGGCTCGGAGTGTAGCCAAGTGCTTGGTTTGCCAGCAAGTGAAGGCGGAGCATCAGCGTATGGCCGGGTTGCTACAACCGCTTCCGATTCCGGAGTGGAAATGGCAACACATCACTATGGATTTCGTGACTGGACTACCTCGGAGTCCGCAGCAGAATGACGCGATTTGGGTGATCGTAGATCGATTGACCAAATCCGCGCACTTTATTCCATTCCGAGTGGGACAGTCCACTGAGGCGCTAGCGAGGAGATATATGGAGGTAAAATTCTTTTACTCTCCGTTTTATTTCCTTTTCCTAGTTGGATAGTGATGTGACGTGAAATCATGCAGGAGGTCGTGCGACTTCATGGAGTCCCTGTGAGTATCGTGTCTGACAGAGACACGAGATTCACATCTCAGTTCTGGCAGAGTTTGCAGAAGAGCTTGGGTACGCGTCTGAGTTTCAGCACGGCGTACCATCCGCAGACGGATGGCCAGTCCGAGAGGACGATTCAGATTTTGGAAGACATGCTGAGGGCGTGCATGTTGGATTTCAAGGGTTCGTGGGAGGACCATCTGCATTTGGTGGAGTTTTCTTACAACAACAGCTTCCAGGCAAGTATTGGCATGGCGCCTTTCGCCGCTCTTTATGGGAGGAAATGTCGATCGCCATTGTGTTGGGATGACGTTGGTGATCGGGAGCTGTTGGGACCTGAGATGATCGTGGAGGCCGTGGATATCGTCAGGAATATTCGGGAGAGGTTGAGGATTGCTCAGGACCGTTTTAAGCATTGGGCGGATGCTAAACGTCGTCCTTTGGAGTTTCAGCCGGGCGACCATGTGTTTCTGAAGATTTCCCCGAATCGCGGTGTGATTCGTTTCGGGAAGCGAGGGAAGTTAAGCCCGCGATACATTGGACCGTTTGACATTTTGGAGAGGGTTGGCGAGGTAGCTTATCGCTTGGCCTTGCCGCCATCTTTGGAAGGAGTTCACAATGTTTTCCATGTGTCACAGCTTCGTCGATACATTAGCGATCCATCTCATGCTGTGGATTTTTCGGAGATTACCGTTCGCCCCGATATGACGTATGATAAGCATCCAGTGCAGATTCTGGACAGGCGTCAGAAATCGCTTCGGAACAAGATTGTCAATCTTGTGAGGGTAATGTGGCGACACGGCTCACCTGGAGAGTCTACTTGGGAGAATGAGGATGAGATGCGAGAGCGTTTCCCACTTTTGTTTCCGGACTCGTGAGTATTTGGAAATTCCGAGGACGGAATTTTTTCTTAAGTTGGGGAGGATGTAACGACTGCTTTTCGTGTATCTGGATTTATTATAATATAATATATGTTTTGGTGGATTTTCTCCTCATGTGTGGTTTTCGTCTCCGTAGCTTTCATTTTCGATCGATTCGTCGTATTTTCTCGTTTCTTCCTTAGGATCGTCGATTCCGAAGTATGTCATTCGTGACGGGCTTCATAACGGTCGTATCTTACTATTAGATCAAGCCTAGGAGTCTTAGGAATCGATCCCGGGGCCCCGCGCTCCGTATCGGAACTTTTTGTGCTCATTAGCCGGTATGAGAAGGGGCACCGACCGACTAGATGACGATCAGTCGGTCGGCAATCCTTCTTGGACCGACTAGTTGGCTTTCTAAATTATTCAGAGTTACTGTTTATCGTTAGTCGGTCTAAGAACGTTGGTTGACCGACTAGGTTGCAAGCTAGTCGGTCAGCAATGCTTCTTTAACTGACTAACACATCATCTTAATCTTAGTGTCAATACTGTTCCCTCTTAGTCAGTCTAAGAACGTTCATCGACCGACTAGATGTTAAACTAGTCGGTCAGTAATTGTTCATGGACCGACTAATTCTAAATCCTATTTTCGTTCAGAAGTTACTGTTTGCACTTAGTCGGTCTGCGTTGGTCGACCGACCGACTAGTTGCCAAACTAGTCGGTCAGTGGTTGCTCTTTGACCGACTAATCTATGTTAAAACCCTAATTTCTGGGCAGCCGCCAGCCCATCCTATTTATACCCCTCCCAAACGTTTTCTTCTTCCTCCACTCGACCCAAAACCCTAAAATCTCCCCCATTGAGCCCCCATCTTCCTCCAATCCCTATTCCTTCATCCCAAGCCCTAGATTCATCATCTAAACCCTCCATCAACTCATTCTACCTCTCATCTCCCCCAAAATCTCACCAAATCCCCAAAATCCCCCAAAAACCCTAACTCTCCAAACTTCTCCATTTGTTTTCAGATCTGATCCTAGGGTTCTCCGGAGTGTTTCTTCCGCTTCCTCTCGGTAAGAAATCGATCTCTCGATGTTTTCATAACTTATTGGTATTTTTATGAAACCCTAATGAAATTTCATGTTGTTTGATGATTGTTTCCCCAAAACAGCGATTTTCCCCCGTAGATTAGCATCCGTGAGACGAACCTTCGTGATCGTCATCCCCGGTGCTAGGCAAGTGAAACTTGCCACTTAGGGTTTAGGCCATGTTTTAGGCCATTTGCTTGTTGTAGGCGTAAAAGAGGCTAGGCGACAAAATGATACTCGCCTAGGCGCAAATTGGGGAACTAGCTTGACAACGAAGCTAGTTCCGACATATATCATGTTGCACAATTACCATGTCATGTTTACTTTCCATTAACGGTACGCGAATTAATTGTCATGTCATTGCATTCTTTAAGTGTTGCTGTGATTGTGTAGCTTCGCTACAATACTTGTGTTTCCTGGCTCGTGTTCCAGAAGCGAGCCATGTAGTTGGAAACCCCAACGCTCGACATTGAATTGTGAAATAGGAAAACAAGCTCCCGTGCGGGGCAACCCTGGCTCACTTGCTGGGCTCATGTGCAGGGACCCTGGCTTGTTTACGTGTGGGATGGGGTAAGGGTTAAGCGGTCATTCAACTGGGGGTCTGCCTGATCAGCAACTGCAGTTGTAAGACGTAAACTCTGGGGTGGGGTAGTGTTTAGTGCCGATCGGTGTGAATGATGTACCATTCAGCTGAAGGGCGTAAACATCTACTAAACAACGTGAAACGTGAATAGTGAATTGATTGAGATTGATAGTAGCGTGGCTACTCTTGTCTTGTCCCGATAATTGTTCCCTTGTACAAATTGTCTTGCCATGTCTTAATTGTGCACTCATGTTATAACTGCCATGTCATGCATACTAAACTGCTAGGTTGCTAGTTGCCTTACTTTCAGTTTCCTTGCCCAAGTCTTTTAGACTTGCTGACATGTGCCCCTTTACTCTTTTGGGTGTCACATGTTAGATCCTGAGCCTGAGTACCTTGTTGAGGACGAGGTGTTTGCCGACGCCGAGCCCGAGCTTGTGTTCGACGGGGAGTACGTGGACACTGGGGACCAGCCCTAGTGTCTTCGTTGTGTTTTACTTTTGTTTAGACAGTTGTTTTGTTATCGGTGCGTAGCACCTATACTCTGTTATGTTGTTGCTTTTGTTGGCCTTGTTCTGGGCCTTTAGACTCTTTCTTTTAGCATGGTGGCTTTTCTGGATGTTGGACTTATTTTCATGTTGGACAATTTATGAGATGTGAGATTTTATTTCAGTCTCTCCTTGTGTTATTATTGTTGTTCCGTTGTGGTTACACTTACAGGGACCTGCTTATGTTTTATTGACGCTTATCGGGTTTGGGGCTTCACGGCTCCACTCTCGTGCGGACCTTCTCACGTCTCGCCTCCATTTTAGGGAAGCGGGTCGTGACACGGGTGAACAACCCGCCTAGGGGGCCCGCAACCCGCGTCCCCCACCTTAACGATAGGGCAGGTGGCATACCTGTATTTATTGGACTGCCATCGTCACAGGAGGGTAAAGGGGTTGGAGTTTGGCCCACGGGGAAGCCGGTATTTGCGTGTTGGCCACCAGTTCCTCCTCATGGGATTTTCTGGCTTTGGTGCCTATTTTTTTCGGTTTTTAACTCCTTCATTTTTGTACATCTGCGACGACTGACATGCGGTTTCTTTTCGCCGTCGGTATTGCGCCCAGGCAACAACTATCCCCATCATTCTTGTGCCCAATAGACGACTGCCCACGTCAACATATCGCCCATGAGCCGGCTGTCCCCATCGGTTTCGCACCCGGGAGACGACCTTCATCGTGCCCACTGGGCACGGTCATTCACTAGTGAATACACACACACACACACAGCCTACATAGTACATGATGTTGGAAGCGTTCAACACGCTATAAGAGCAATTGTATGAACCATTTACCACGTTGCAAGCGCAACTTGCCGCAACTCACCCAAGTGAGACATCAACAATCCCACCATGCTACTCAGCAACAGTAAGACCAGTGTGGTCCTGGGTAAGAGGCATACTCATATTACGCTTATCCTAGCAAGCCACCCACCCACCAAGAGTTTACATCAAGCTTCCAATCACACCCACTAACCTAGGTAGCAAAGACATTTCAAGTATGCACCTGACCGATAGACCTTCGGCACCTTATGCATTGTGAATTGTTAAAAAAAGTTTAAGATACCACGAGACCTTGACATCCACCTTTAGAAACCACCATTCACGAGTGAAATACTAGAAGTTCCCCGATGAACAGACTTCTACCTCTTGAAGCTTAAAAAGTATGATGGTAGTGGAGACCTTATGCAGCATTAAAGAGACATCATGCAACTCCATGGGCTCAATGATGCAAAACAATTCCATGCATTCGCAAGCACATTACTAAAGGTGGCACATGACTAGTTTGGGACTCTCGAGCCTGGTAACATCTTAAGTTCCCATGAATTAGCTTAGCTTTTTACCAAGTAGTTCATCACTGTAAGAAAAAGGAAGCATTCCTCCATTTACATTCTCTGCATACAACGAGGCAATACAGAGCAATTTACGTAAGTACATCAAATGCTTTAGTGACGTCATACTCAACATGAAGGAGGTAAGTCTAGATGATGCCACCTTAGTGTTTATGGACAGACCAACTAAATTGGACCACACACACGACTTGGTCACCAATCCACCAAAGAGCATGGATGATTTGATGACTATTTCTGAGGTCTACTTTAACATTGAAGAGCTTGGAATCTTATGCAAGATCCCTAAGTACGAGGACAATCAGAAAGATGACCAAAGGCATAACAACCCGGGGCAATATATGTGATAATTAAAGGCAGTCGGTGGACTCATTCTTCTCATCCTTTCAAGTGTTTCATTTCTTTCAATGCGTCGAGGTTCCGAATCTTGATGCATGTTTAGCGCAATGAATGTTTGCATCAAGCACCATCACCTATATGGAACGACCTAGATAGAAGAGACATGAATCGGTACTGCGAGTTCCATATAGACCACAAGTATACAACAAATGACAATAATATGTCCGAAGAGTTTATGTTTCGTTAGTTTTAGTTCAATGTGAACGATGGAAGGATTCCAACTATTTAATATTTAAGGGGTTTAGGCCTTCTGTAGTTGGATATTTTTTATTGCATTGATGAGTACATAAATATCACATATTCGGAAAGATCTAGATAGAATACAAGAATAGGTATTGCGAGTACCATATAGACCACATGTATACAACAGATAACAAGAATAGTTTCAGAGAGTTTACGTTTCGTTAATTTCAGTTCAATGTGAACGATGGAAGGACTCCAACTATTTAATATTAACGGGTTTTAGGCCTTCTTTAGTTGGATATTTTTTATTGCACTGATGAGTACAAAATTAAAGGTTGTGTGTAGGTCAACGAAAAGGAAATCTCTATATGCTCCAATTGGCTTAGTGGTATTTGCACTTCCTTCCTTATGAGAGGTCGAGAAGTCGATTCCTGCTTTCTGATGTATTAAAAAAAGGAAATCTCTTAGGATTGTATAGACTATGCCCTACAAACAACATGGTCTGAATTAAAATTTTAAATGGGAGCTAAGAAATAATATTCTGCATTTCTGTTTTGATGTAGATTACTAAATATCGCTTGACCCTATCGTACTTAAGGGATGTTGTACTAGGATCATCATTGACTAGAGTTTTCGGCATGAGCAAAAGTGAGTATTTAATAAAATTAACTACTAATAAACAACGGTTGATGAGTAGTGCATCACTTAAGACGTACGTACAGCCACACTAGCACACGAGAAAGAGAGAGATTTTTGAAAATGGTAACTTCCGGATGATTTACATCGATGAACACTTGTTAGCATGGATAGGAGTGTTTGATCATTTATAAGATAGCAAACTAAATACTAGAGAGGGGTGATTAGAGTTTTGTAGATACAAGCACTAATTAAAACAAATCCATCAAGTTTAGCATATGTGACTTGTTAGAGTTACCTACACAAGTACCTAATCAACACAATCAAGTTTCTTGCTATGAAATAAAGAATCAAACACAGCGGAATATAGAACACATCACAAGAAAAAGAGATAAGAGACAAGCAGAATGCAAACACTTGAGATTAACCTGGTTCACCCTCCCTTAGGGCTACTCCAATCCCTAAAAACCTTTTAGGATTTCCACTAACCAACTCTCTTAATCAAGAGTGCAATCCCTCACCAAGAGGGCTTCTAATACACTTTCCTCGCTCCTCTTGCTAGGTCTTCCCAATACAACTACAAACACCACCTAGTTTTTCCAACTTGGAATTTCCAAACTCAACACAACTTCTCCTACAAGGAGGATTCTACAACAACAAACAAAAACAATATAAACTTACCAATCTACCCCCACACTTGTGGGGATACAAACCTTTCTTGAAGATGTATTTCTTCTTACAAAATCATATAGCCAATGGATGAAGCTCTAGTGTGTCAAGTGGCTATGAAATAAACTATTTTGATCTCAAAAAAGTGAAAGATTAAAACTTAAATAGATCAGCGACAAATTAGATTTGAAAATCAAAGAATCGCATAAAACTTTGTGAGATTCAGAAATCACAAAAGCCGAAGTGCTTAAAAGCTTTAGAACTTTTAAATCAGAAGTTTAGGGTTGAATGTTTTGAGAGCTTAAAGATGAAATTAGTGCTAGGAAATCTCAAAAATTATGCAATACTTGGTGCCAAAATTTTCAGCTAAACCTCTTTAAATACCCTTGAAAACCCATTGCAAATCTCAGACAAAACTGCCCATAAACGGTAAAATCGATAGCTCTCTGAAAAACTCGAAGCTGTGTTCATACTCAGAAGTAGTCGGCTCACATTGTAAAAGCAGTCGAATATTTTGACAACAGCGGTGGACTAATCTTAGTAATGAAGTCGACTACTCTGGGGTCCAGATTGAAGAACTCATCTCCCATTCAAATTAGTCGACTAAAATCAAAAAATAATCGACTATAATTCTGATATCGGGTTTTAAGCATTGAAAACCTTGTGAAATTAATTCTAAATATTTTTAAATCTTTTTTAAAACATTTATGAAGTTTAAAACATTATTTATGGTGTGTGTGCAAGCTTCATATACTGACTTTCACAATCTAAGACAAGAATAAAAATGTGATACATCACTCACTAATCGTGGTGAACTTGATGCATCTTTATGAACTTGGATTCCTTGTCTTTTTGATTTGCACTTCTCATAAGTCCTTTGGCTTGGGCAACTGATCTCCACTATGCGTATCAAGTTTCTTGACTCTTTATTTTACAGTTGCATGTCTTCCAACAGTCGCCTGTGAATTGATCAACAGTCGCATGTAAATTGATCAACAGTCGTCTGTAAGCAACTTGCATTTTGTGGGCTTCATCCCAATTTGCAGTCAGTCGACTGATGATGTATTTACACTTTCCTGTCTTTTTACAGTCGCCTGTGAAATGGTCATCTATCGTTTAAATGCGCCAGTGTGAAAGCTGCATTGTCATGCTCCATTTGCATCCCAAGTGACAGTCGCCTGCTGAAGGATTTATAGTCACCTGATAACTTACAGGTGCTTGTGTAGTCTTTTACAGTCGCATGTCCTAGCTCTGTTTATAGCCGTTGGGGATTTTATAGCCGTTGATCAATCTACTATCCGATGTTCATCAGTCGACTGTCTGTGCCGAATACTGCCAAAATCTAGACGTATCAGAATTACTATTTTGGCGTTTTTCTTTGGGTTTGAGGATTCCTTTGGGCTTCCTATATATATGAGAGGACTGAGTTCTTTAGAACTTCTTGATGCTATTGAAATTCATAAGAGATTGTTTAAGCCATTCTCAAACTCTCTCATTTCCCATTTGAGCCCATTCTCATCTTCATGCATTGAAGTACTCAAGTGAAATCATCCAAGTGTATTTCAAGATCATCTCATCACTTGGAGATTCTCTTATATGCCTTGCATTCATTAATGAGTAAGTTCATATCAAGGCATCGGTAAGAGTATTTCTTTTACTTTGTATTTTCATTGAAACCCTAGCTTTCTGTGTGAGAGCTAGCACTCTCTGTGTGATAGTATAACCTTCTGTGTGAGGGTTGGTTGAGATCTCTCTGTGTGAGAGTTTGAGTCTCTCTATGTGAGAGCAAGAGTATTTCTATGTGAAAGCAAGGATTTCTCTATGTGAGGATCCAAATCCTCTGTGTGAGGTATCTCTGTATGAGATTGTATTCACTTCTATGTGTGAGAATTATAGTGGATATTGGTGTGGCTGGACATACCCAAATTTGGAGAACCATGGTAACATCTTGTGTTTGCATTTGGATTTTTGTGGTGTTTAAATTCCTCTTGCATTTATCATTCCGCATTTGCAAGTTTAATTTTTAAATATGCTATTTGTGCCATTACACTATTCATCCCCCCTCTAGTGTGTTGTTGTTAGTATTGCAAGTGTAAGATGATCCTTACAATTGGTATCAGAGCAAGGTTATAGCATATTGCAACGATCGCATTCAACGCTACATCCGCGTCTCATGAAGAAGGTCACTCTACCGTACGACTCCTGCTCTTCAACGGAACCAACTACCCAAGTTGGAAGATCAGGATGATCTACATGGAGGGTCAAGACATATGGAACATCACTGAGTTGCCATTTGAGAAGCCTACTACACTCGCGGCTACAAGGACAGAGGCAAAAAAGGACTCGATCAAATTCAATGCGAGAGTTATGGATGCATTCCATTGTGTCCTCACTGCAAATGAGTTCAACCGCATCTCCATGTGCAAAATGGCCAACGAAATTTGGCATACTTTGGAGATGTGTCATGAAAGGACTTCAAAGGTAAAGAAATCTAAACAAACTGTGTTTAGATATAAATATGAAATGTTTAAGATGCAGGAAGGAGAAAGCATTTTAGAAATGTTCACAAGGTTCACAGACATCGTGAATGCTTTGGAAAGACTTGGCAAAGTATTTTCCCAAGAGGATCGTGTGGAGAAGATCCTTGACTCACTTACATCTCAATGGGAGTCAAAGGCAAACGGGATGTTGGAGTCAAATGACATGTCCAAATACACCGTTGAGAAGTGCATTGGGAATCTCATGGCATATGAAGTAAAGCTTCAACATAAAAAAGAGATTCAACCAACGAAGACCGAGAAGCCGGAGAAGCAAAAGGGGGTTGCATTTCATGCCGAGAAGGAGCCAGTCTAATGGAGAAAGAAATTCCATCGAGAAGCCTCGAGTGAAATAGATGAAGAAGATGAGGCTAGTGGAGATGAAATCGGGGAGCTTGCCAAGCAACTAAGAGCTTTCTTCAAAAGCTTGCAAGGTAAATCTTCTTCAAAGTTTGCCTCTAATTCTAACAATCTGATTTGTTTCAATTGTAGAGGAAAATGTCATCTCTCCACCAAATGTCCTTCCAAACCCACCAAAGAGACTCAAGGGTAAAGGAAAGAAGCATTGGAAAGGCATGTCCAAGTTCAAGAACCAAAAAAGGGGCTTGTTAGGATATTTGATGACTAAAGTGAGGACACATCAAGTAACGAAGAAGATGATGACAATGAGAGAGCTCATGTGTGCTTTGCAGCATTTGATGGTTCTTCATCAATCTCCTCTAGCACAAGCAATGAAGAAGTGGAGGCGTGGCTCAACCCCAATAAGGAAATATGCTTCATGGCAAACGGGGAAGAGTCGTCGTCAAGCTCTAGCAAGGAAGAAAATGATGAGGAAATTAAGGAGGAAAGATATCCTACGATGAGCTCGAATACCGCTACGACATGGTCTATAATAGGGCAAGTAAGTGCATCAACTCTTACAATAAATTAAGAGCAAAATTTAAGGATGCTAAGAGTAGATTGCATGAACTTGAATCTTCTAGTGTAAATAACAATGCTTTGCATATTTGTGACACTAGTGAGAGAGACACACTTCTCTATCATGTTAATGATTTGAGTATTGCAAATGATAAAGTAGTAGCTCAAAACCTCAGCATAGAAACCTGCATTCAACAACTTACGTTGAAATGCGATGAGGAATCCCATAAGCTTATTAGCTTTGTTCATGCTAGGGATTCACTCCACGGTTTGCTTGAAAAACAACATCCGACAAACCATATATGAGGTTTGTGATACACTCCAATGGTGGTGACCAAACCCGCCTCTAATTCTTCTTTTGGTATAAATTCAAGAAATATTACAAAGGCACCTAAGAAGAATCACCATGCTTTCTTGTATAACAATAACGCCAACAAGAAGCATGTAAAACACAAGGTGCTAAGGAAAAATGAAAATATTTTATTTTTTTGCTAAGAAGCAAAATCCGCATTTTATTCATTCCAATACATTTATTTATACACATATGCATGCCACATCCACTCCTCTTGCAAAGGCAAAACCATTGCCTAGGAAATCCTTAAGTATTTGGATTCCCACTAAGTGTAGTGTGCAAGAGAGGGATAGCTACATCAACTCTTTGGTTAGGGATGTGATCACCTCATATGATTACATTAGAAAATCAAACTCCTCTTGGGTTTGGTTTACTAATGTATAGTTTCCTCACGCATATGCATATTGCATGGGGTATTGAGCTTATATGCATCTTTCATCATACCCATTGTTTGTGTGATGTTTCATGATTTTGAAAATTTTCAAATTATTTTTCATGAAAATGGGACCTTGGGGGAATACATTGTCATGCATGCACTTATTAAATCATGTGTATGACAATGGGGGACTTCATATGTTAAGTATTTTTAAATTATTTTTACAACATAGTTTAACTCTCATTTTGGGTTATATTTCAAATTCAACCCATTGATATTGCTATCTTGTTTCATGTTTTATTATATATTGGCAATGTCATGTGTATCAATGTGTTTGATTTTTCCATATCTATTTCTTTGATACACTTTTGACCTATGACTCCAAGTATTATTTACAATTGGTAAAGAGGACTATCTTTCAAGGTTGAAGATCTTTTATCCTTTTCTTTACAATTGTATTTGATCCTACAAGTCAAAAATTTGACCATTTCTATGAGCTAGGGGGAGCATGGGATAGTGATTGAAACTCACTAAATTTTACAATTTGGTATCATACATCTCTTTATCTCTTGCATATTGTCACATTTTTTTATAATGACACGGGTGATATGTTTGATGTCCACCTTTTGACATTGACAAGGGGGAGAGAGATATGCATTATGTAAATCATGTTTATCATACATATGCAGTTGGGGAGAGAGATATGTGAGATTATATAAACCATTGTTTTATTCTTATTACAATTGTTTTATGTAATCCATGACATATTATATGTCACCTTTGTTTCTTATCACTTCAACTATGTATCTCATTTTACAAGTGGTGCGTATACATAGGGGGAGCTCATTAGCATTGTGCCTTTACTCTCTTTATGTTTACGTACTGTGTGTCATCATCAAAAAGTGGGAGATTGTTTAGTATTGGTGTTTCATACCAATGTTAATTTGATGATGATCACAACATTATGTTGTTACTAATGTCTCTCATGTTTTAGTCTCTTAGTTATCAATTGACGAATATCACTTTTGGAGACTGAATGCTTGGTGCAAGAATGGACATCAAGTGGAGCTATGCCAAAGCTTGGACTTAAGGGGTGTCAAAGCTTGGAGATGATGGAGAGCTTCAAGGTTGAAGTCATAGACTCTAAGGAAAGTAATGTAATCCATGTAATATTCATTTGTTGTTTTTCTCTTCTTTGAGTCTAGGTTTAATGTAATGCCTTGATAGATGGTCTGTCTTATTCATGCATATGCATTTTCCATTTTAGTGAGCCTTAGGATTACCAAAGATATTATCCCAATAGGTTCACCTTGCCTTAAACTCTTATTGGAGTTTTTGGCTCTCCCTCAGTCAACTGATGAAGGTACGTCAGACGACTGGATGATTTCCAGGCGCCTGCTCAGCCTTCTGCAGCTGACTGATATAACGGCTCAAGTCAACTTATTTCTTGACTCTTCTTGAGCTTTTCGCCTCAATCGACTGAAGTTCATTTTACAGTCGCATGTCTTCCAACAGTTACCTGGGAATTGAGCTATAGTCGTCTGTGTGCAACTTGTATTTTCTGGGCTTCATCCCAATTTGCAAGTCAGTCAACAGATGATGTATTTACAGTCGCATGTCTATATACAATCGAATATGAAATGGTCATCTATCATCTGAAGTCGCAAGTGCAAAAGTTGCATTTTCCTGCTCCATTTGCATCCCAAGTGACAGTCGCCTGCTGAAGGATTTACAGTCGCCTGTGAACTTACAGACGCCTGTGTAGTCTTCTACAGTCTCCAGTCCTGGCTCTGTTTATAGCTGTTGGGAATTTTATAGCCATTAATCAATCGACTGTCCGATGTTCATCAGTTGACTGTCTGTGTCGAATACTGCCAAAATCTAGCCGTTGTAGATTTATTATTTTGGGGGTTTTCTTTGGGTTTTAGGATTCCTTTGGGCTTCCTATATATAGGAAAGGGCTGAGTTCATTAGAACTTCTTGATGCTATTGGAAATCATAAGAGATTAATTAAGCCACTCTCAAACTCTCTTATTTCCTACTTAGAGCTCATTCTCATCTTCATGCATTGAAGTCAAGCTCAAGGGAACTCATCCAAGTGCATTTCAAGCTCATCTCATTACTTGGAGATCCTCCTCCATGCCTTGCATTCATTAATGAGTAAGTTCATCTCAAGGCATGGGTAAGAGTATTTGTTTTACTTTGTGTTTTCATTGAAACCCTAGCTTTCTGTGTGATAGCTAGCTACTCTCTGTATGAGAGTATAACCTTCTATGTGAGGGTTGGTTGAGATCTATCTGTGTAAGAGTTTAAGTCTCTCTGTGTGAGAGCAAGAGTCTTTCTGTGTGAAAGAAAGGATTTCTATGTGTGAGGATCCAAATCCTATGTAGGAGGTATCTCTGTGTGAGGTTGTATTCACTTCTCTGTGTGAGAATTATAGTGGATATTGATGTGACTGGACGTACCCAAGTTTAGAAAACCAGGGTAACATCTTGTGTTTGCATTTGGATTTTTGTGGTGTTTCAATTTCTCTTGCATTTATAATTCCGCATTTGAAAGTTTAATTTTTAAATATGCTATTTATGCAATTAACTATTCACCCACCTAGTGTGTTGTTGTTAGTATTGCAAGGGTAAGATGATCCTTACAAGCGTAACCCTACTAAGATGGGACTCGAAACCCCAGACGGCAACGTGTTGGATCCCGATCCTAGCCTAGAGGGGGTGAATAGGCTTATAAAAATATTCTCGCGCAACCCACGAGAAAACAAACTCAGTTAAAATCACAAGCAGTGTAAATAAGAGGCAATCACAGAGTACGCATAGATTTACCCTGGTTCGGTCGCATCAACGACCTACATCCAACCCCCAAGAAAATACTAGCATTAATAAGTTCCTTCTGTATACCTACAATGGGGTCCTAGCTCCAACTCTCCACCTAGACTGTACCACACTCAACAAAGTACAGAACTCTACCAACCTAGTAAATGCGTATCTTGACTGCACCAACACGTCAAGACCCTCTTGTCTAGCCCCAACCAGACAAGTCCCAAAATAATCACGAATAGCGGTAAAGTTTCCCATACAGAGAACAACACACTGATACAGAATATAAAGAGTAAAGAGTTCAGACATGCTCATTTCGTGTCCATGTAGTCATCTTTGTCAATCAGCACGTCGTCAGCTCCAGTCTGACGCAAACGGTGTCTCGATTTGACTCCTTAATCTCAATCAGTAGCCATTTGAATTTTAGTACACAAGTAGGTCTGTGCCTAAAGCAATCCTAGTGCAAACTAATATTATCTCGGCCTGTGCACAGAGCAACTCCTTTAAATCCTTTATCCACGTCAGCTTCTCACGTTCGCACGTCTACGACTTATCCTAGGGCATGCCGGGTTCTCTTCGTCGGCGACTTGATGATACGACGACGACTTGATGGCAGATCTTCATGACGAGCGGCTCTCCGGTGGCAACAACTCGACGTCCAATTCTCCTGTACGACATACGACGACGGGGCCTCGTGATCTTCTCTGACTGCTCTGCTTCGACAGTAGCTTAAGGATGATGATCGGACTTGAGTTCACAGTGACTCGATGAATGGGTGCAAAGGTGGAACCTCGACTCCGTCAGCAAAGACGACACACACGGCGGGGTTTTGAACGGCGGCAATGTGATGGTACATCAACACGGCAACGATCTTCACGACAGTAGTAGAGTGTCGACAACAGCAACGTGACACAGTTACGGCAGAGTGGGCTTTGAACGGCAGCGTGCTCTTTTGCCGCAGCGACTTCGACGACGAGCACTTCAGCAGCGAACAGTCTCCATGTCATGCGACACTCTGGTGGGATGAAGAGAGCAGCGACGATAGGAATCTCTTCGATAGCGGCACCTCCGGCAACGACCGAAGGCTCCGATGACAAGGCGACTTCTCCAACTCGGATTTGTGTGGGCAGCTCGGTCTTCTCCGACAACTGCAGCAAGCTTCACGGTGACATAATGAACTCATGGCAGCAAGAGGGCTACGACTTCAAGTTGATGATGTGAAGATGATACTCTACGCATGCAAGATGACGGGCAATGGGTTGTGCGTGATTCTCTGTGGTAATGATGAGAAGATTGTGGCTTGGAGAGATTTTTGATGGCCTAGGGTTTTTGGAATTTTAGTATCCGCCCTCTGTCTTGGTTTTAGCCTTGATGCTTTTATAGATGGATACTAGGGCATTGGCTTGCGGCAATAGGGTATGACTATGAGAGAGTTCAGCCATGAGGAGATCCCTAGGATGAAGGGATTTGGTGATTTGAATTGCAAGTTAAAGAGGAATAGGAGATTTGTTTGGGATTTTGTTTCATCTAAATAGGAATTTGAATAGGAAAATGATAGTATCAAATCCTTGCATATCTTTCTAATTGATTTGACTAAATCCCCATGAGATACATGAGATACTCTCCATCTCATCTTGTATCTGACCAAGTCCAATTGCTTTGTGTATTACATCTCTTCTCTTCCCAAATTGCTATATGATTAGCAAATACACCAACCCTTAGAAATAACGACTTTGCCAATCCTGAGACATGCTTAGCACACATGTTAAATAGCGACACACATTTGTCATCATCAAACTAAATATCCTAGATCGTTGCTTCCAACAATCTCCCCCTTTTGATGATGACAAACCCATAAAAGATTTGAGCAAATAAATGCATGTGTGTGAAGTATGATGGAGGAGGTAATGCAATATGAACTATACAATGAACAAGCATTACAAGCATGCACAACAAATGTGGCAAGTAGGCATGCTCCCCTCTTTCCAAGCTCCCCATATTCATGTATTTTCAAGCTCCCCCTTCAACCAATAATACCATATTACCGTTTCGTTTCAATAGTACCAAATCTTCCATTTCAATAGTACCAAATATTTTCAACACTTTTCTCCCCCTTTGTTATCATCAAAAGTTGGACTAATGAAGTCAAAACAACATCACATGCAAAAATAGAGCATTATAAATTATATCTAGCACTTGCATGTCATTTTCCACAAAGTAGACAATTCAACTTCATTGACAATCATAATTTAGACTTCACCACCAATGTGTAAGCGTGATAATATAAACATTGAAGTACAAAGGGAGACTCAATTTAGAACATCAACCAAATCAATCCACATTTTCCAATTATCATGAATATCGCTAGGATTGATGTTTCCCACCTCATTAAGAATGAGTTCAAGGTGCCAAAACGCCAAAACATAGCCTATAAGGACTCTTATATGTGGGGTTGGCAATGTTTGACGATACACCAACGCTAAAGATTACCCATAAAGCATGTGTTGGATACTGGTGGGTAGTGTACTTGCCATGAATTGTATCCATTTTACATACGGAGCAATTTTCATGTTTTTTCATATTCATTTCTTTTTGTGCTCAATGTTTTTTCATGGCAATACATATCATATCCCTTAGAATATTCAGTTTTTATTCATCCTACATTCACTTTCCAATATTCATAAAAATAGTCTCCTAAAGTACAACAAGTTTAATATTCGTAGAAGTGCGTATGTAGGTGTAGAAATCAAATTAATCATTTCATGAAGCATGTCATGGTTACAAAATAGATTCTAACATGCGTAAGTAGCTATAACAATAATACAATGATTTCTACAAAGGATATGAATTAACATTCAAGAAATACCACTTATAATGAGTCATGAGGAGGTATTCATTAAGCACTTTTTTCGTTTTTATATATTTTTGGATTTTTTGTTTTTCTTTTATAAAGAACTAAAACAAAATAAAAAACAAGCAAACAAGCACACCAACAGAAATTAAATCAAGAACACACACAAAACTATGAAGGTATGCAATGAATGCAAAGAGGAAAAAGATATACCTTCACGTCGTCATTTGACTAAGGAGCTAAAGAAAGAAAATTTCAATTCAATGCTCCTTGCCAAATCTCCATCCCACCTACATGAAAGGTGTTAAGTGTGACCTTGAAATCCAACAAGTTCCACTAGTGTTAGCCATTAAAGTTTTAGGAACCCACACTTGTTTGAACTTTATGTTCGTGTTCCTAAACGTACAATAATAGGATGTGTGACCAACACTATCACAAGTAAAGCACTTTGCATGCATATTTTTCACAATAGAAGGCACATAGTGGAATTTCTTAAATAGGCGCTTTTCAACATTTTAAAGACCAAATCCAAGTCATCTTCTATTATTTCCATATAATTGATTTTCAAGTATGTTATCCAACGAATATTTACCAATTGAAAATTTTCTTAATGACAATCTAAATTAGAAACTTTGGATTTTAATAATTTATTTTCATCCACAAGCAAGGTGCATTTACTTAGACAAGCTCTCTTGTTTTCCTCTTCCTTCTTTTCAAATTCATCCATTTTTCTTTTAAGTTCGTTATTTAACATGCAGAGTTTATCCTTAAACTCTTTAATCACATAATCTTTTTCAGCTTCAAGCTTAAGTAAATCTTGCTTAAGCATGCTAATATAATTCAATAAGGAATGACAAGAAAGACAAGTAGCTTTTTCAGGTATGCTAGCTTTTTCCTTTTCTAGTGACACAATTTTAGCGTTACATGGAACAAGTTTCTCTTTACGAATATCCACTTCATTAGAATTGTCATAGTTTTCTTTTTGTAATTTAAATCTAGCATCCCTATAGTCATTCAATTTGAGTTCTAGCTCATTAATCTCATTTTTCAATCCTTTACAAATATCTAATAATTCAGCTTTAGTGAAGGAATTTACCTCATCGTTGTTTGCCATTAAACAGATGATAGCGGAGTGGTCTTCCACCTCTTCATCCTCATCCTCTGCTTCGATGTCCTTATCCCAAGTTAGCATCTTGGTTTTTCCTTTATCTTTAGAAACCTGAGCAGTCTCTTGTCTGCATTGCTTCGCGAAGTGTCCCTTTTTCCTGCATTTGAAGCATTCAACTCTATTAGCAGAATCTTGTTCAGAAGAATTTTTATCATAGTTAAAAGTGTTAAAGCAAATGAACCTTTTATGAATTTCTGATCTTCCTTGAGAAGTTCTGATGTACTTTCTGAAATTTCTAACCATAAGCGCAATCTCCTCATAATCATCTTCATCTTAGCTAGATTTCAGAGTAAGTGGCTTTGAAGCTTTTTCCTTCTCCTCAGGTTTCTCTATTTCTTCAATATTTTGCAATTCAAGCTCATGGGACATTAAGTTACCTATCATGTCCTCCACCCTCATCTACGATAGATCTTTCGCTTCTTGGATGGTGGTGACTTTAGGCCTGAAAGAGCTTGGCAGTGCTCTTAATATCTTCCTCACCGGTTCAAGGCTAGAATATTGCATACCGAGCGAGCTAGACTTGTAGACGATGTTGGTGAACCTTGCAAAAATCTCTGGTATGGTCTATGATGGTAGCATGCGAAATCCCTCGTACTCTATGATCAGAAGTGAAAATCTAGACTCTTTCACTTGTGACGTTCCCTCGTTCGTCACCTCCAATGTATGCCATATTTCCTGCGCAGTTAGACAATGTGAGATACGATTGAATTCAGATTTATCTAATGAACCAATGAAAGCATTCATAGCTTTAGCAGTCAGAGAATAAAGTCTTCAATCATTATCATCCCATTTATCATCAGGTTTAAGCATCTCAACATTTTCAATTTTAATGACAGGTGGTGTCACGCCCCGCTTCCCAAAACGACGGAAGTGAAACGTGACAAGGCCCGCTTAGGCCGGAGCTGTGAAGCTCGGACACAATAAGCGTCTGTATGGGTACCATTTTTAAAATTTCCAGGTTCTTGCATTTATAAAGTTCGAAACAACAGAAAGTACAAAAAGAAATTTTCATTCATTAATAAAAATTAATGTCCAGCGAGTACAAAAGTCCAAAGAGAGGGAAGCCTAAGCATGGCTACAAACTATCGAAAGAGCAACTAAAAGTAGTAACCTCTGAAGGTGGCGACCGAAAAGTCCTCACGGTCTGGTCCTCGTTAGCACGTACTCTACGTTGACGTCCTCGGGCTCCACATACTCCGGTATGTCTGCCTCGTCCACGAACTCTGGCTGAACACCTGACGTACAGTATCCAAGAGAAAAGGAACTGTACGTCAGGTAAAGTCTACAAGAAGGGTTAGACTCTACTGCAAGTGCACCAACTATTAAACAATGGTTTACTGGTTGATTAGCATGCTGGGGTTATAACAGACGATTTACTGGTTGTTTAGCATGCTGAGGTTATAACAAGATGACAGCAGAAAGTAAATACAGCAGGGAAGTAAAACGCGACAAGTAGTAGTCGTAGCGTGTGCTATCTACTACGGGACTAACCTACAGGTGTCAAGACAAGTCGGGACGTGACGAGACAAGACAAGACAAGACAAGTGAGACACAAAAGGGTTCACGCCTTACGGTTCGAGGGGGATCAGACCCTCTTACCGTGCGCACGCTCAACCCAGCCCCAAACCCCATGTATGACAAGACAAGACAAGCACAACAAGGGATCACTCGCTCTAGCTTGGCGAGTGCCCTATTTCCCTCTGGGCTGTGTATCAGTACAAGGGATCACCCACTCACTGGTGAGTGCCCTATTGCCCGCAGGCTGTGTATCACGACAAGGGATCACTCGCTCTAGCTTGGCGAGTGCCCTATTGCCCTCTGGGCTGTGTATCAGTACAAGGGATCACCCACTCACTGGTGAGTGCCCTATTGCCCGCAGGCTATGCAAGACGGGATGGGACGAGACAAGACGGGAAGGGTTATTCTAGGGTGTCCACACACACGCACACGCATGATAGCCCTACGATGTCAAAAGTTGTTGTTGTCAGGCTCAGACTTCGTCGTCAAGTCTGAGCTGTCAGGGGTCCTCCCGGACGCTATCATTTCACGTCCAGTTCTATTTGTTCACAGTTATCAGTTCTAACCAACTAAGGCCTAAGCACGGCCGAAAGTGCAAGTGGGATACACTTTCCTGCGATGGCGAGTGTGTCGTCCTCTCGAAGCGTCTCGTCCAAGCGTCTCGTCCGCGGTAGTCCGTCTAAAACAAGGGGGTCACGGCGACGGTGTCAGGTCACGATTTTCAATAAACCTATTTAGGTTTTGTTTCTAGGTTGTCGGGACTGCCCTAATCGTCAAAGTAACAATTTTGGTGTTTAATCAGCCTAGATCGACCACTACCATATATGCACAGAAAATTTGTCCGATGGTCGATTTTCTACAGTGAGCAGCATTTTACTGGTGTGGAAAAGTAAATTTAATTATTGTTTTCCAGTTTTAGTTAAGGTTCAGTTTTGCTACGGTGTGGGTTTGCTACGAGTTAGGAAAAAACCAACCTGGTATAACGATCGCGCATGGATCCGGTGTCGGGTCTGGAAACGGCAAATCGTCGGCGTCGTCTGGAACTCCTCGACCGTGAGTAGCGCAGCGAGGTACCTCTGGATAGCGGGGTGGTGGCGTGAAATCAGTGAGCTAATCAGCGATCCTCCTCCCGTTACGATTAGCGCAAAGGTTTTTCACGATAACGACGACGTCGGCTAAAAGTTCGTGCGTGCGGCAACGTACGTGAACTCCGAGAGTCCAAGGGGGCTGTAGATAGATGAAGTGGGACCAGAGGAAGATGCTCGGCCCGATGGATGGCCGACGGCATGAGCGCACGGCGGTGGGCGGCTATGAGAAGCCGGGGAGGACAGATTCGTGCCATGTCCGTTGTCGCGCGTCTCAGTGAAATTTCAGAGACGAACAGCAGAAACGGGAAGTTGCAGTGGGTAAAGGACTTCAAGACGAAGCCAACAACAGTGGAGTTGTCACCGGGGGTGGCCGGAGGGGGCCGTGCGCCGGCGGCGAAGTTCAGCTTCCAGATCTGTGAAAAACAGCTGATACGGCGTGTTCCGACGAGGATTTCGGGAGCTACATGTGGGCTATGAGCGTGAGGAAAGTTGCAGTTGATAGGGGGTTTCGATAGGAATCCAACAGCGGTAGGGTGGTCATCATAGGTGGCCGAACGGCCGGTGGGCGCAAGTTTTCCCGGAGGTGGCGCAGATCTGTAAACTGTGGCTAGATCTGAGTTCCACGAGGTTTTCGAGGAGATCGAGACGTGGAAAAAGGGTAAGGGGAGTTGGAGATGCTCGGGGGGTCAGAGAGGAGTTGATCGGGGGTGGTGGTTATCGGAGGGGGTGGCCGGATCGGCGGCGGAGACCGTTTTCCGGCGGCCGCGCACATCTGGCCTGGGCTGTGTTTACTTGGTGTTTTTGATGGGTTTTTTTGATGTCTTGGAGAGGTGGAGATGGAGGAGAGGAGGGTGGATATGATGATGGCCGGAGTTGGGGAGCTTGGGGGGCTGCCGTGGTGGCCGGAGGAGGAGCAAGCCAGCTGCAAATGGGTTCATGCGTGGCCTCCTAGGGTTGTGGTTTGGGTTTGTTAAAAGAGAAGAGAAACTTGATATATGGGTGTTAAAAAGAGTGTATTTAGGTGACTAGGAGAGAGAGTATGTGAGAGGAGGGGATGTAGTTTTGGGTGTGGGTAGTAGAAGAAATCCCACATGCATGATACGTAGGGATTCTATAGGATTTGATTAATTTTGAAATTTCAAAAAGATTAAAGGCTAATCAACAGTTGAAAACTGATTAGGGGATATCTTCCACCACGGGCATCGAAAAAATAATCCAAAAATACCAGGACGGTCGTGGAGACGAGAAGTACGGGGATACGGGATCCGATCGCGTGTTACATCTACCAAAAATTATCGTAAAATCAGGAATCGTGTATTGGTACCAAAAGACCTAAACACCCTTCCATTCAAAGCCGTTTTGCGAGAAGACGGGCCGTGAGATGACGTTCCCAGAAATTACCATATAATTCTAAAATTCCATACGGTCACAACGGCATATCACATCATATACACCAAAACCAAGAAAGAGTCAAATAAAATGCGTGCATGAAAGGTACGTGCACGTAGAAAATACGAACGGTCAGAAAGCGACCGTTACATTCTACCCACCTTAGAAATGATTCCATCCTCGGAATCACCTATAATAATAATAATAATAATACCTTAAACACTTAGGCCTATAACTCCCATCTTCCACACAATGATCTCTAATCCTATAACTTCAACATCGTTCCTCAAATAATCCATCGTAACCCGTCTTTTCACTGGATGTTTCAGAGTGTTTTCTCACTACTAGGCGTTGACCGTGGAGAACCCGGTCAACGTGGTCAAGGGACCCGCTTTGGGTCCCTCGGGGGCTTCGAATCGGTGCAGAAGGGGCGAGGGGAAGCCTCGGCCCTGGTTGAGACGCTCGGCCTCAGACAGACGCGCTCGGCCTCGGCTGGGAGGGGGACGAGGGGTAGCCTCAGTCGCCCGAGTAGATGCACGGCCGTCTGGTGGCGAGGGTGAGTCTCAGACCCGATTAGGACGCTCGGCCTCGGTAGGGCGTGCTCGGCCAAGGAAGGCTGAGGGTGAGGGGAAGCCTCACCGTCCGGTTGATCGAGTGGTCGGAGAGGGGCGAGGGGTAGCCTCGGCCCGTTGGTCTGTTGTTCACCTGCGTAGACGAGAACGCTCGTCAGGGGGGCCGGACCTTGGTTCCGGCCAAATCCCCTCCGATGCCTAAGTCAGATAGAGATCTGAGAAAGGAGGCCCGGCGGAGACGGTCCGATTCGTGAGGAGATCGTGACGGCGTCTCTCGGCGCGAGCGGGGGAGGAAGGAGATGAATTGGGGGAACGAGGTCGTTGATGGAGTACCTTCGGTTTTGTTACCTCAGATGCGGTCCCTTTGGATGATGCCCGCCCTCCCCTCATATAGGTGACTCGTCCTGATCATGTGCCATGATGTGACATCATGGCCATCATTCATGGGGACGTGCAAATGTGGGAAGTTTTGACCCCCACTAATCGCGCCCGTCTTGATGAGGAGACGAATGCCCCAAAGGTGGTCATGATGGCTGGAGTGATGGACTCTGGCGGTTGCCATACTTGGCGGGCCTTGATGGCTGGAGAGTGATGGCTATTTAAGTCGGGCCATTAAGGCGAGCCATTAAGCCGATCCATGATGGCTATAGAGTGAAGGCCATTTAAGTCGGGCCATTAAGCCGAGCCATTATCGGCGAGAGTGATGGCACTTGGCGGTTGCCATATTTGGTGAATGTTTCCTTGACTTGGGCCCCGATTTCCTCCACTGTGGAAGTGGGCCTTCGTAATGGGTAGAGAAGCGCGGCCCGCCCGTGAGATCCTTGGGCCGAGGCCCCAAGGTCGTAGCAGTCTGTTTGACCAGTCGTAGTTGACTTGGCTCTTCCGGGCCCGGCCAAACTAGTCCCGTTAACATGCCCCCATCTTCTGAGCTCTACCATTGTTGAGGTGGAGGTCGGGAGATGTAGTATAATGGGAAAGAAGTTGTACTCTCTGCAAAACTTTGGTCCGTCTTGCGGAGTTTGGCCAGGGACGATAGATCGTCAGCCCGAGATTCGTTCGGTGGCGGGGGGAGTCGCCCATCGACTTACGACCGACGAAGGAGATCCGTTCGGTGGCGAGGGGGGTTGCCCGTCGACTTACGGCCGACGAAGGAGATCCGTTCGGTGGCGAGGGGAGTTGCCCCTCGACTTACGGCCGACGAAAGAGATCCGTTCGGTGGCGAGGGGAGTTGCCCCTCGACTTACGGCCGACGAAGGAGATTCGCCCGGTGGCGAGGGGAGTTGCCCCTCGGCTTACGGCCGACGAAGGAGATCCGTTCGGTGGCGAGGGGAGTTGCCCCTCGGCTTACGGCCGACGAAGAAGATCCGTTCGGTGGCGAGGGGAGTTACCCCTCGGCTTACGGCCGACGAAGGAGATCCGCTCGGTGGCGAGGTGAGTTGCCCCTCGACTTACGGCCGGCGAAGGAGATCCGCCCGGTGGCGAGGGGAGTTGCCCCTCGGCTTACGACCGACGAAGGAGATCCGCTCGGTGGCGAGGTGAGTTGCCCCTCGACTTACGGCCGGCGAAGGAGATCCGCCCGGTGGTGAGGGGAGTTGCCCCTCGGCTTACGGCCGGCGAAAAGGGTGAGGACCTTGTGAAGCCTTTCGAAGATTCCATGGTGGTGCTCTGCCATTGCTTCGTCCAGATCGGCTTGGCCAGGACGAGGACGACTTTGAGACAAGGTGGCCCGGAGGCTTGGAAGGGCGGTCCGACTCGTCTGGACCGGTCGGCCTCCTCTGGGGTCGGCCTCGGTCTCGGCCTGAACTGGTCGGCCTCGATCGGAGGAGCTGCTTGGTTGCTCGAACTCAGACGGTGGTGCTTCGGCAAAACGACTCGGCCACGGTCGGAGGAGCGGTCTGGATGCTCGACTGGTTCAACAGCTCCATCGCAGTGGGGATAACTTTGTAAGCTCGACGAGGTGGCTTGGGGTTGAAACTCAGATACTTGGCAAGGCGGTCGGACTTGTCTGGTCGGCCTCCTCCTGGGTCGGTTGAACTGGTGTGGTCGGCCTCCTCTTGGATGGGTCGGCCTCGTCTAGACACAGCTCTAGTTCTATTTCCAAATTCAGCTCCAGCTCCAGCTCCAGCTATAGCTTTTGTCTGGACCGCATCTCCCGCTCCGGCTCCAGCTTTGTCTGGATCCTAGCTTCTGCTCCAGCTCCGGCTCCAGCTTTTGTCTGGATCCTTGCTCCTGCTCCTGCTCCGGCTCCCGCTTTTGTCTGTTTGGCGGTACGACCAAGGTAGCTCGGCAAGGGCGACACGGTGATGGGGGCTCAGCCCATATGCTTGGTGATGGCAGCACGGTGTTGGTATGGCGGAAGTCGAGACAATGGCCAGAGATGGTGGTAGGGCCACCGATGAAGGCAGAGTCGGGGCTAAGCCCGACGCCTGCGAGGGTCGTCGGTGCTGTCTCTTGTCTGAACTCGATCGAGATCTCATTCTCCTTGGCGACCTTGCCAGGCCACTCGTAGCCCCGCGTCTTCCTGGCCCGTCCCCGGATCTAGACGCACTCCTTGCGCCTCTCCCTCAAGTTGGCCGAGGCCGCAATGCCGGTCGCCGTGTGCTCCGGCGTTGTCGCGACCATGGCAGCCTTATCGACAAGATTTTTGTGAGACATTTGTTGAAACCGGTGGATGTGGTTTTTTATCACCATCTCGCAAGAAGTTTAAGAGAGGAGAATTGTCAGGGATGCTCTTGTAGTTGTCTGAAAGCACACAATTAATTAGCAAAGGGGGAAGAGGACAGTTTGACCTTTTTGCTGGGTCGGCTTCGGCCTCTTCTGGGGTCGGACTCGGCCTCGGACTGAACTGGTCAGCCTCGTCGGGGGTCGGCCTCGGCCTGGACTGGTCGGCCTCCTCTGGGGTCGGCCTCGGCCTGAACTGGTCGGCCTCCTCAGGGGTCGGCCTCATCTGGGGTCGGCCTCGCCCTGGACTGGTCGGCCTCCTCTGGGGTCGGCCTCGGCCTGAACTGGTCGGCCTCCTCAGGGGTCGGCCTCGACCTCGGCCTGAACTGGTCCGCCTCAGCCTCGGCCTGAACTGGTTGGCCTCGGCCTGAACTGGTCGGCCTCGGCCTGAACTGGTCGGCCTCCTCTGGGGTCGGCCTCCTCAGGGGTCGGTCTCGGCCTCGGCCTGAACTGGTCCGCCTCGGCCTGAACTGGTCGGCCTCCTCTGGGGTCGGCCTCGGCCTCGGCCTGGACTGGTCGGCCTCCTCAGGGGTCGGCCTCGGCCTCGGCCTGAACTGGTACGATAAGAACAGCTCAGCCGATCCGACACACAGGCGGGTGGAGACCTGCTTGTTCAGATGAAGAAACAAACATCTGCTTGTTCAGATGAAGAACCAACGATCGACATCCTCAGGGAGAGAAAATCCCTGAGCTCGGTGGTCTTTGATTTGCATATCCAGGCACAAGCCTCCTTTGTAGACTTGCAAAACCGTAGGGTCGGTTGTTGATCGCAGGCAACAATATCTTCGTCGTGATACTTGCAGAGATCTCCAGGCTTCCTCAATCTCGAATTCTTCGCCGTCCGAGCTCCTCAGCATGGTCACCTTCCTGGGGTTCGCTGGGGGGTGGTTGATCTTGATGACATCGGCATCCCGGATCTTGCGCTTGGTGTAGATGGTGAAGCCATCGGGCTTGGAGGCCGATGAGGTGTCCTCATGTTTCCTCAGGCAGAGGAGCTTCTACCAGAGACTTCGTGCGTTCCAGAGCCCTCGGCGATGAAATCGAATGGTCCGACGTCGCGATCTCGGATCTCACCCTCGATCTTAGCGGCCCCTGCGACCTGTCCTCCGGTGGTAGGGACAACCTCAGCCGGCATGGGACGAGCTTCTTGTCGGAGAAGAGCTGGCCGGTGAGCGTCACGACGGGATCGCCTGAACCCGAAACCGCCGAGATCCGCTGATTCGTGGTCCTGAACTCCCTACCAGGCGGGATCTGTCGTTATCGCCGGTGGCATTTTCCCCTTCGGGGGAGTCTCCATCCACGCCTCATCGAAGAACTTACCCACGGGATCGCTGTCCTTCGAAGATGGGGAAGAAGACTCACACCTCATCGTCACCGAACTCGTCGAGATCACCGTCAAGCGGGTTGAAAGGTGTGGCGGGATCTCGCCAAGGTGAGAGATGGGTCGAGCACATGGTGTAATAAGGTCGGATGACGGTGGACCCATGCTCGAGAATCTGAACCTTGAGATTAGGAAAAGGGGGGCTTCATCTTTCAGAAAGCCTTGGTACAGAAAAGGAATTTTAGGTCCAAATGCTTGTGTTTCTTCCCCATGGGGTTTTGGGGATGAAGGGCGTGAGGGGTAAATCCTCACGAGTTGAGAGTGTGCGAAAGTACGATGACGTGGTATGCCTTTACTTCCGCAGTCCGGTCCTTCAGATCTTTGATTAAAGGAACGAGCCATTGCCTATGTGGTTGACGTCGTGGATGTCGACTCGTTCCCACAGACGGCGCCAGATGTTTCAGAGTGTTTTCTCACTACTAGGCGTTGACCGTGGAGAACCCGGTCAACGTGGTCAAGGGACCCGCTTTGGGTCCCTCGGGGGCTTCGAATCGGTGCAGAAGGGGCGAGGGGAAGCCTCGGCCCTGGTTGAGACGCTCGGCCTCGGACAGACGTGCTCGGCCTCGGCTGGGAGGGGGACGAGGGGTAGCCTCAGTCGCCCGAGTAGATGCACGGCCGTCTGGTGGCGAGGGTGAGTCTCAGACCCGATTAGGACGCTCGGCCTCGATAGGGCGTGCTCGGCCAAGGAAGGCTGAGGGTGAGGGGAAGCCTCACCGTCTGGTTGATCGAGTGGTCGGAGAGGGGCGAGGGGTAGCCTCGGCCCGTTGGTCTGTTGTTCACCTGCGTAGACGAGAACGCTCGTCAGGGGGGCCGGACCTTGGTTCCGGCCAAATCCCCTCCGATGCCTAAGTCAGATAGAGATCTGAGAAAGGAGGCCCGGCGGAGACGGTCCGATTCGTGAGGAGATCGTGACGGCGTCTCTCGGTGCGAGCGGGGGAGGAAGGAGATGAATTGGGGGAACGAGGTCGTTGATGGAGTACCTTCGGTTTTGTTACCTCAGATGTGGTCCCTTTGGATGATGCCCGCCCTCCCCTCATATAGGTGACTCGTCCTGATCATGTGCCATGATGTGACATCATGGCCATCATTCATGGGGACGTGCAAATGTGGGAAGTTTTGACCCCCACTAATCGCGCCCGTCTTGATGAGGAGACGAATGCCCCAAAGGTGGTCATGATGGCTGGAGTGATGGACTCTGGCGGTTGCCATACTTGGCGGGCCTTAATGGCTGGAGAGTGATGGCTATTTAAGTCGGGCCATTAAGGCGAGCCATTAAGCCGAGCCATGATGGCTATAGAGTGAAGGCCATTTAAGTCGGGCCATTAAGCCGAGCCATTATCGGCGAGAGTGATGGCACTTGGCGGTTGCCATATTTGGTGAATGTTTCCTTGACTTGGGCCCCGATTTCCTCCATTGTGGAAGTGGGCCTTCGTAATGGGTAGAGAAGCGCGGCCCGCCCGTGAGATCCTTGGGCCGAGGCCCCAAGGTCGTAGCAGTCTGTTTGACCAGTCGTAGTTGACTTGGCTCTTCCGGGCCCGGCCAAACTAGTCCCGTTAACACTGGATAATGCCACGACTAAACTCACATCCTAACACTTAACTATAGACCCATCACTGCTGTTCAAATTTCCAACTCCAAGTTCTCATAAAGGAATAATAATCATCTTCTCATACCATACCATTCCACTAAACATCATCGCTCAATAACATCTTCAAATTTCTCAATCTCTTTTCAATATTAATCAATCGCTAAAATGATGTTCTAGTCAATCACCAATCCAAGACAAAAACTTTGTCGATCTTATAACACCTTTCACAAAACAACAATCGCCGCGTCCTCAATACATTCCTTGTCATATCTTCCCATAAATTTATCTGCCGAATAATTGAACTATCAAAATCACATCTTATCCTACTCACTATAACTAATCACAACCAATATTAAGTCCGACTACCTAACCATCCATTTATCTCAACACGTCGTGTTATTCCCAATGTCTTCTCACGTCATCATTAACAATCAAATCTTGATGCTTTAAATGCTCTACTCATTCTCATGATCACCCTAACTCATACTATACTCTGTAGCTACTCCTATCTACCACTCGTCTAAGTCTCAAGTCTGATAAGTTATCATCCCCCCGCATATAATTTCATCCGACCAGAATTCTCGATTGAGTCCGTCACACATTTGCATTATAAATAAGACTTGGACACCTCATTCTTTTCATCCAAAGAAATCTAATCTAATATCTTTGTGTTCCAAAATCAACTATCCACCGGTACAACATATCTCATCTCACTCTAAACCTACCCACAAACATAACCCTATAACAATAACAGCTATTACTAACAAAATCATAACAATCAAACTTAACACTCCCGAAGAGGGAAGGAAAGGAAGTTTAAGGCCAAAGACATATTTAAAACATTCGAAAAAAAAGTGTGGAGTTGTGGTATTGGATGAGGGAAGATAGGGGTTGTGATCTTGTGTGCTAGTCTCAAAACTTAAAGATTTGGTTTAAAAGAAAACAAAAATTTTGATACAATCATATGCAGCCAAAGATAAGTCATACCATAATACGAAAGACTAAGTCTAATGAATTACCTTCTATGACGCTATCGATACCTATATGAATACCATCATTCAGACAACTCCATACGTATATCACAGACCACACTGAGTATACATACATGACACAAGAGACAATCACTAATATCCTAAAGGTAGCACACTCGTACCGGTCCACACACTCTACCTATACACATACACTATGACGACATCAAAAACCAATGGGCCCACTACTAACTAGAGATGACATAGGCAACTACAGGCACTGATGTCTACATGAAAGAAAGGAACCAAAACCAAAAGTGAAACGAAACAAGATCGGAAAGAACGAGTTTGGACAAGGCGAGAAAAAGGAGATAACTGATTGGATGGGACTAAGATATTGCCCAAAATAATTAAGTAGATGGAAGAAGGATTACGTGTAAAATATGGTATCATATACTTTATACTTATAAAAAGTAGAAATAGCGAGCAGATGGCAGAAAATATTGCAACTCGGAAAAAGAGTTTGGCGAAGGAAAAAGAGGAGAGTGGGATAGTGATTGTTTTGCAACGAGAAATTAGTTTAAACAAGGATTCTTGAAGTATGAGCACGATGAACATAGGGCTGTTTATACATATACGAGAAGAAATTTAAAGTTCTCTTTGGTTTAGAAAATATTCTAAACGTACGTGTGGTAAGTGATTAGCAATAAAATTTTGTAGTTTAGAAAAGTAATATATATATATATATATATATATATATATATATATATATATATATATATATATTGGATTTTAGAATTGATAACAAGGTTTAAAACTGAAACACGAAAGATACCGATTTGGAAATAGGTACGAGATAGTAAAATAATTTTACGACCAGGGAGGTTTCAAGATCAGTGAAAGAATTTTAACTCAACCGAAAAAACAAGAAATTTTGAAATATATAATATAGGGGTTTTCAAAGAAATTAAGCTGAGCGAAAAACTTAATAATAAATATCGAAAATACTTTTAGAGGAAGAAGAATTGGTCAAGGAAGGGATTCGAAGGATCGACGATACTCATCAGGAACGATTACGTGAATTGGAAGAAAGGAAAAGATCGCATGATGGATACACTTAGGATACGATTTACGAAGCTACGATGGAACTCTACGGTCGATATCACGAAAAGGGTAATGATCCGGGAGACGCTAGAAGTCAGGGATCCTAATTATTGGGTCGTCTGAAGGTCAGGAGAGCTCGGTTTTAAGATTTCCTAATGAGCTAGACTATAATCAGGATCTAAGGGGGAGGTTCCTAAGAGAATCAAGGTTACGTTCCGCTGGGTCCGAAGTCGATGGGCCCGAGCGAACGACTAAAAGACAAGCTCTAGAAATCTAATACGGTCAGAGTCAAGTGGGGGCTACTAAGGTATTATAGGACGAGGATGACTAAATCTTAACCAAGGCGCCTGACTATCAAACTAGGACGTCTATCTAAGTCTTCCTACCATCTAAGACTGGGAAAACCTAATTTAGACTTGTACATGGATATTAAATGAATGCGGTACTCTTATTGTTCCAAACTTTTGCATGACCTGCATGGGCCACCACTAAAACCTGTCACGCCCCACTTCCCAAAACGACGGAAGCGAAACGTGACAAGGCCCGCTTAGGCCGGAGCTGTGAAGCTCGGACCCAATAAGTGTCTGTATGGGTAACATTATTAAAATTTCCAGGTTCTTGCATTTATAAAGTTCGAAGCAACAGAAAGTACAGAAAGAAATTTTCATTCATTAATAAAAATTAATGTCCAGCGAGTACAAAAGTCCAAAGAGAGGGAAGCCTAAGCATGGCTACAAACTATCGAAAGAGCAACTAAAAGTAGTAACCTCTGAAGGTGGCGACCAAAAAGTCCTCACGGTCTGGTCCTCGTTAGCACGTACTCTACGTTGACGTCCTCGGGCTCCACATACTCCGGTATGTCTGCCTCGTCCACGAACTCTGGCTGAACACCTGACGTACAGTACCCAAGAGAAAAGGAACTGTACGTCAGGTAAAGTCTACAAGAAGGGTTAGACTCTACTGCAAGTGCACCAACTATTAAACAATGGTTTACTGGTTGATTAGCATGCTGGGGTTATAACAGACGATTTACTGGTTGTTTAGCATGCTAAGGTTATAACAGGATGACAGCAGAAAGTAAATACAGTAGGGAAGTAAAACGCGACAAGTAGTAGTCGTAGCGTGTGCTATCAACTACGGGACTAACCTACAGGTGTCAAGACAAGTCGGGACGAGACGAGACAAGACAAGACAAGACAAGTGAGACACAAAAGGGTTCACGCCTTACGGTTCGAGGGGGATCAGACCCTCTTGCCGTGCGCACGCTCAACCCAGCCCCAAACCCCATGTATGACAAGACAAGACAAGCACGACAAGGGATCACTCGCTCTAGCTTGGCGAGTGCCCTATTGCCCTCTAGGCTGTGTATCAGTACAAGGGATCACCCACTCACTGGTGAGTGCCCTATTGCCTGCAGGCTGTGTATCACGACAAGGGATCACTCGCTCTAGCTTGGCGAGTGCCCTATTTCCCTCTGGGTTGTGTATCAGTACAAGGGATCACCCACTCACTGGTGAGTGCCCTATTGCCCATAGGCTGTGCAAGACGGGATGGGACGGGACAAGACGGGAAGGGTTATTCTAGGGTGTCCACACACACGCACACGCATGATAGCCCTACGATGTCAAAAGTTGTTGTTGTCAGGCTCAGACTTCGTCGTCAAGTCTGAGCCGTCAGGGGTCGTCCCGGACGCTATCGTTTCACGTCTGGTTCTATTTGTTCACAGTTATCAGTTCTAACCAACTAAGGCCTAAGCATGGCTGAAAGTGTAAGTGAGATACACTTGCCTGCGATGGCGAGTGTGTCGTCCTCTCGAAGCGTCTCGTCCAAGCATCTCATCCACGGTAGTCCGTCTGAAACAATGGGGTCACGGCGACGGTGTCAGGTCGCGATTTTCAATAAACCTATTTAGGTTTTGTTTCTAGGTTGTCGGGACTGCCCTAATCGTCAAAGTCACAATTTTGGTGTTTAATCAGCCTAGATCAACCACTACCCTATATGCACAGAAAATTTGTCCGATGGTCGATTTTCTACAGTGAGCAGCGTTTTACTGGTGCGGAAAAGTAAATTTAATTATTGTTGTCCAGTTTTAGTTAAGGTTCAGTTTTGCTACGGTGTGGGTTTGCTACGAGTTAGGGAAAAACCAACCTGGTATAACGATCGCGCATGGATCCGGTGTCGGGTCTGGAAACGGCGAAGCGTCGGCGTCGTCTGGAACTCCTCGACCGTGAGTAGCACAGCGAAGTACCTCTGGACAGTGGGGTGGTGGCGTGAAATCAGTGAGCTAATCAGCGATACTCCTCCCGTTGCGAGTAGCGCAACGGTTTTTCACGATAACGACGACGTCGGCTAAAAGTACGTGCGTGCGGCAACGAACGTGAACTCCGAGAGTCCAAGGGGGCTGTTGATAGATGAAGTGGGACCAGAGAAAGATGCTCGGCCCGGTGGATGGCCGACGGCACGAGCGCACGGCGGTGGGCGGCCGTGAGAAGCCGGGGAGGACAGATTCGCGCCACGTCCGTTGTCGCACGTCTCAGTGAAATTTCAGAGACGAACAACGAAAACGGGAAGTTGCAGTGGATAAAAGACTTCAAGACGAAGCCAACGGAAGTGGAGTTGTCACTGGGGGTGGTCGGAGGTGGCTTGTGCACGGACGATGAAGTTCAGCTTCCAGATCTGTAAAAAACAGCCGATACGGCGTGTTCCAACTAGGATTCCGGGAGCTACAGGTGGGCTATAAGCGTGAGGGAAGTTGCAGTTGGTAGGGGGTTTCGATAGAAATCCAACGGCAGTAGGGTAGTCATCGTAGGTGGCCGGACGGCTGGTGGGCGCAAGGTTTCCCGGAGGTGGCACGGATCTGTAAAACTGCGGCTAGATCTGAGTTCCACGGGGTTTTCGAGGAGATCGAGACGTGGAAAAAGGGTAAGGAGAGTTGGAGATGCTCGGGGGGTCAGAGAGGAGTTGATCGGGTGTGGTGGTCGTCGGAGGGGGTGGCCGGAGCGGCGGCGGCGGCCGTTTTCCGGCGGGCGCGCACCGCAGGCCTGGGCTGTGTTTACTTGGTGTTTATGATGGGTTTTTGATGTCTTGGAGAGGTGGAGATGGAGGAGAGGAGGGTGGAGATGATGCTGGCCGGAGTTGGGGAGCTTGGGGGGCTGACGTGGTGTCGGAGGAGGAGCAAGGCGGCTGCAAATGGGTTCATGCGTGGCCTCCTAGGGTTGTGGTGTGGGTTTGTTAAAAGAGAAGAGAAACTTGATATATGGGTGTTAAAAAGAGTGTATTTAGGTGACTAGGAGAGAGAGTATGTGATAGGAGGGGGTGTAGTTTTGGGTGTGGGTAGTAGAAGAAATCCCACATGCATGATACATAGGGATTCTATGTGATTTGATTAATTTTGAAATTTCAAAAAGATTAAAGGCTAATCAACGGTTGAAAATTGATTAGGGGATATCTTCCACCACGGGCATCAGAAAAATAATCCGAAAATACAGGGACGATCATGGAGAAGAGAAGTATGGGGCTATGGGATCTGATCACGTGTTACATCTACCAAAAATTATCGTAAAATCAGGAACCGCGTATTGGTGCCAAAAGACCAAAACGCCCTTCCATTCAAAGCTGTTTTACGAGAAGACGGGCCGTGAGATGACGTTCCCAGAAATTACCATAAAATTCTAAACTTCCATATGGTCACAACGGCATATCACATCGTATATACCAAAACCAAGAAAGTGTCAAATAAATTACGTGCATGAAAGGTACGTGCACGTAGAAAATACGAACGGTCGGAAAGCGGCCGTTACAGGTGGTTAATATCCTTTTTCAACAATTTGCCAAGCTTTATAGTTAATAGAAATTAAGTAGATTCTCATTCGATTTTTCCAATAAGCATAATCTTCTCCATTAAATCTAGGGGAACTTGGTATGGACTGACCCTCAGTAAAAGCACTATCAATGGGATTCATGGTCAAACCTAGGCTAGATCCTAAAACCTGCTCTGAAACCACTTGTTGGATCTAGATCCTAGCCTAGATGGTGGTAAATAGGCTTATAAAAATATTCTCGTGCAACCCACGAGAAAACACACGCTGTTAAAATCACAAGCAAAGTAAATAAGAGGCAATTATTGAGTACGCACAGATTTACCCTGGTTCGATCGCATCAACGACTTACATCCAGCCCCCAAGCAAATACTAGCATTAATAAGTTCCTTCTGTACACCTACAATGGGGTCCTAGCTCCAACTCTCCACCTAGATTGTACCACACTCAACAAAGTGTAGAACTCTATCAACCTAGTAAATGCGTATCTTGACTGCACCAACATGTCAAGACCCTCTTATCTAGCCCCAACCAGACAAGTCCCAAAATAATCACGAATCGCGGTAAAGTTTTCCCTACAAAGAACAACACACTGATACACGAATATAAAGAGTAAAAGAGTTTAGAAATGCTCAGTTCGTTGCCGTGTAGTCGTCTCTATCAATCAGCACGTCATCAGCTCCAGTCTGACACAAACGGTGTCTCGATCTGACTCCTGAATCTCAATAAGTAGCCTTTTAAATTTTAGTACACAAGTAGGTTTGTGCGTAAAGCAATCCTAGTGCAAAATAATATTATCTCGGTCTATGCACAGAGAAACTCCTTTAAATCCTTTACCACGTCAGCTTCTCATGTTCTCACATCTACGACTTATCCTAGGGTATGCCGTGTTCTCTTCGCTGGCGACTTAATGATACGATGACGACATGATGGCAGCTCTTCATGACGACTAACTCTCCGACGGTGACAACTCGGCATCCAATTCTCCTCTACGACATACGACGGTGGAGTCTCGTGATCTTTTTCGACTACTCTGCTTCGACAGCGGCTTAAGGATGATGATCGGAGCTCAAGTTCACAGTGACACGATGAAGGGGTTCGAAGGTGGAACCTCGACTTCGTCAGTAAAGACGACACGCACGGTGGGGTTTTGAACGGCGGGTGATGGTACAGCAGCACAGAAACGACGAGCTCTCGACCGCGACGATCTTCACGGCAGTAGCGGAGTGTCCACAACAGCGACGTGACATGGTTACGGCAGCGTGGGCTTTGAACGGCGGCGTGCTCTTCTGCAGTGACGACTTCGATGGCGAGCACTTCAGTGGAGAACAGTCTCCACGTCGTGCAGCACTCCGGTGAGATGAAGAGAGCGGCGATGGTAGGAATCTCTTCGATAGCAGCACCTCCGATGACGACCCAAGGCTCCGATGACAAGGTGACTTCTCCGATTCGGATTTGCATGGGCTGCTCGGTCTTCTTCGACAACTGCAGCAAGCTTCACGGTGACATAATGAACTCGGCAGCAAGAGGGCCACGACTTAAATTTTATGAGGTGAAGATGATACTCTACGCACTCAAGATGACGATGGGCAATGGGTTGTGCGTGATTCTCCTTGGTAATGATGCGAAGATTGTGGCTTGGAGAGATTTTTGATTGCCTAGGGTTTTTGGAATTTTAGTATCGGCCCTCTCTCTTGGTTTTAGCATTGATGCTTTTATAGATGGATACTAGGGCATTGGCTTGCGGCAATATGGTATGGCAATGAGAGAGTTCGGCCATGAGGAGATCCCTATGATGAAGGGATTTGGAGATTTGAATTACAAGTCAAATAGGAATAGGACTTTTGTTTGGGATTTTGTTTCATCTAAATAGGAATTTGAGTAGGAAAATGATAGTATCAAATCCTTGCATATCTTTCTAATTGATTTGACTAAATCCCCATACTCTCCATCTCATCTTGTATTTGACCAAGTCCAATTGCTATGTGCATCACATCTCATCTCTTAACAAATTGCTATATGATAAGCAAATACTCCAACGCTTAGAAATAATGAATTTGCCATTCCTGAGACATTAGCACACACGTTAAATAGCGACACATGTTTGGCATCGTCAAACTAAAGATCATAGATCATTGCTTCCAACACAATGACCATGAGCGGCAGGTGCTGTCCCTGTTTCGGTAACATCATTATGTGGTTAGCATATTGACATGAGTATTGTCGGGACTACCCTGACTGTGTCCATGATGAATGACGTAGTTTTAATCCCTTCGTCATAGCTATGTCGCTTAACCAAGCCTAGGGTATGGTCAACTGTCAACCCTAATAGCTTAAAATTTGTTAGTCTCCATCGATCTTTAGTTTATTAATGTCGGACTTCTTCCAACATACTTTGGTCAAAGTTTTTCTTAAGCACCGAACTAACACATGTGACACTAACTCTCTATAAATGAGAAAGGCGAATTCTTTCTTGGTCATAACTCTCCTCGCACGCTTCAAGTGTCACCTAACCAAAGACCTTTCGACAGGCCATACCTCGAAGCTAGGTCAGAGATCGAAGTGATACTGTTCACATACATGTTTGAACGATGATCTCAAGTCTAAAGACTAACTTGCCTATCATCAATGAGAGTTATCATTGACAGATGAGTTTATGTTAACCATGTGATAACTCTCGTTGGGTCATTTAGTGAACTCATCCTCCAATGAGCACCTGTGAACGACTATGAGATCATTGTCACCGATCCATGGTGAAGACAAAGACACAATGGTCTTTTCGATGTGTCGATATCCTTTGCTCGAAACATATATGACCATGAACGTTTTTAGACTTATGCTACAAGTGGTTAAGCACTTTTTCTTGATTGAGATCTTCATCTCGATACTTGTTTGCCCTCACATTAAGTCTAAGGACTTTACCTAAGTTCTAATGTAGACTACATTTGTAAATGATTGTTCTTGATGGTTGATAGGCTCATATTTTACACTTTATTTCTGCATTTTCCATCCCATACCGATTGCTCATATCACAATTTTAATGATTATACGAAGTTTTCACGATATATTTCACTATTTCTTTGTTTAGTCCGATTTTTTGAAATATGGAGTAATCTGGAGCAAATTGGAGCCATAAACGTCTACACGCGTACCGGAGCATCATTGACGATGATATCAGAGAGCTAATGGTGCTGGAGGATGAGTAGAAAAAGAAGGAAGGCGAAAGAAACAACGAGGAAGCAAGAAGAAGGAAAGAAGAGTACAAAAACAGGCTACTCGGCCAAGTGAAGCAGCCCACTCGACCGAGTGAAGAAGCCCACTCGATCGAGTGAAGCTGACACACCCAATCCAGCATGAAGAAGAGCCAGAATATACTCGGTCGAGTGGAAATTTTCACTCGACCTAGTGAGAGGCCCACTCGACCGAGTGAGAAGCCCTCTCGACCGAGTGGAGATAAAAAATGTGAAGAAATCCTTTAACGCTTATCTGTTTTTAGAGAGGATCTGCATTAGGTCGTACTTGAACAAGTATGAATCTCACTCGACCGAGTGAGAACACTACTTGGCCGAGTGGTCTGAACTTCCAGAATGCTGAAAACCCTAATTTCTGCAGATTTCTCACTCGACCGAGTGAGCAGTTCACTCAACTGAGTGCACCGTCGGCTCGATTCCCAAATCTAGGGTTTGCAGTTGTTTAGGAGCAAATCTGTCAGGTTTTTTGAATATTTTGGACGGCTATAAATACCCAGTTTTGAGAGCAGCCCAAAAGAGAGACTCTTTAGATAATTTTCTTAGTTTTAATTCTAGTTCTAGTTTTCTTTTGGCGAAAGGATTTGAGAGAAGGATCTAAATTTGGGATTTCAGATTATCTTTGAAAACTGGAAACCATTTGGATTTGTTTGAGACTTTTACTGTACCGTCATTTCGACGTAACTTGATTTCTATTTCTGCATTGGACAAATCTGGTTATTGTTGTTCTTTTGCAAATGGAAACTTTAGCTTGTCTCTCAATTCCATTTTAATTGGTTCTGGTTATCTGTCTGGTTTTGATAATCTGTATATGCTTGAAACAATTGCTGCAATTGAATACTTGCATGTGGATACAAAGAAAAGAAAATTAGCTGATGAGAATTCAGGTTCGTTATGGCACAAGAGATTAGGTCACATCTCCAAAAGGATAATTGAGAGACTTGTGTCAAACGATATTCTCAAACCTTTAGATTTTTTGGATTTTTCGGATTTTGATGTCTGCATTAATTGTATAAAGGGAAAACAAACTAATAAAAGGAGATTTGAAGCCAAAAGGTCAAATGACGTCTTAGAACTTATACATACTGATATTTGCAGACCATTCCCTTCGGTTGCATGGAATAGTAAGCAATATTTTATAACGTTCATAGATGACTATTCAAGATTTGGCTACATTTATCTCATACATGAAAAATCTCAGTCTCTGGACAAGTTCAAAAATTTTAAAGCCGAAGTTGAACTCCAACTAGGCAAAAGGATTAAAATTGTCAGATCAGACCGTGGTGAATACGACGGTAGATATGATGGTTTAGGTGAACAATGTCCAGGACCATTTGCTAAATTCCTAGAAGAATGCGGTATAGTCCCACAGTACACCATGCTGTGTTCACTCACTATGAATGGTGTAGCTGAAAGACGAAACAGAACGTTTAAAGACATGGTAAGAAGTATGATTAGTCATTCTTCATTACCAGAAAGACTCTGGGGAGAAGCATTAAAAACTACAGCTTACATCCTAAATCGGGGGTCCCAACGAAAGCAACTAATAAAACACCATATGCGCTTTTGACAGGCAAAACACCTAGTCTAAAGCATATGCACATATGGGGATGTCCAGCTGAGGCAAGACCTTATACGCTTGTTGAAAAGAAACTGGACACACGAACAATTAGTTGCTATTTTATTGGGTATGCTGAAAGATCGAGTGGTTACAAATTTTACGATCCCACAAATAATAATATGTTTTAGACTGGAAATGCCAGATTTCTAGAGGATACCGAGTTTGTAGGGGAGATTTAGGAAGAGACATTGTTTTCGAAGAGGAATATGTAGATATTCCTACAGGTGATCTTGTTCTTGATCAGGATTCCATTCTTGTTATAGAACAAGACACAAATATTCAAGACAATGTTGTTGCACCTCCCATTCAAGAAGAACAAACCCTTGCACCTCAAGAAACATTGACATTAAGGAGATCCACTAGAGAGAGGAGAAGTGCAATATCAAGTGACTACATTGCATATCTCCACGAACATGAGGTTGATATTGGTGTAATGGAAGATGATCCAATCAACTTCCATCAAGCCAAAAAATGGTTCTAACTCTCTAAAATGGATAGATGCTATGAATGAGGAAATAAAGTCAATGAAGGACAATGACGTTTAGGATCTTGTCCCATTATCTAAAGATGTGAAACCCGTTGGTTGCAAATGGATATTTAAAACCAAGAGGGATTAAAAAGGTAATGTGGAAAGATATAAGGCACGTCTTGTTGCTAAGGGCTTTACTCAAAACGAAGGCATCGATTATAATGAGACTTTCTCTCCGGTTTCCACGAAAGACTCATTCAGGATAATAATGGCATTAATGGCTCATTTTAATCTTGAGTTACATCGGAGGGATGTTAAAACAGTGTTCCTTAACGGGACATTGATCAGGTGATTTATATGGTGCAACCAAAAAACTTTGTGTCGGGAGACCAAAGAATATGGTTTGCAAACTTAAGAAATCCATCTATGGACTCAAACCGGCGTCTCGACAATGGTATTTTAAGTTTCATCAAGTTATCATCTTATTTGGCTTCGAGATGAATTTGGTTGATGAATGTATATACTATAAGTTCTGTGGGAGTAAATTTGCTTTTCTGGTTTTATATGGCGATGACATTTTACTTTCTAGTAACGATGAAGGCCTATTTCATGAAACCACGAACTTTCTACCTAAGAACTTTGAGATGAAAGATCTTGGTGAAGCATCTTTTGTACTAGGAATCCAAATACACAGATGTCGTTCTCGAGGTATACTTGGATTTTCACAAAAGGCCTAGATTGAAACGGTTCTGCAAAGATTTGGCATGGAAAGTTGTAAACCATGTGATACCCCGGTATCTAAAGGAGACAAGTTTAGTCTCGATCACTCCCCTAAAACTAAATTTGAGAGAGCACAAATGAAGGATATTTCTTATTCTTCAGCAGTTGGGAGTATCATGTATGCTCAAATATGTACGTGTCCAGACTTAGCGTACATTACAGGAATGCTTGGCAGATACTTGAGCAATCCAGGATTGGACCTTTGGAAAGCAGCCAAAAGGGCGTTCAGTACTTACAGAGGACAAAAAGACACATGCTTGTATATCAAAGGTCAGAAAATCTTGAGATCATAGGATATACCGACTCTTATTTTGCAAGATGTAAAGACATCATGAAATCTACTACATGCTATGTTTACACATTAGCAGAAGGTGCCATTTCTTGGAAGAGTGCTAAACAGACTATTATAGCCACTTCCACTATGGCTACAGAATGCATCGCTTGTCATGAGGCATACAATCATGGTCTATGGCTACGGAATTTTGTCACGGGGATGCGAATTGTAGATGGCATTGAAAGGCCACTCAAATTATTTTGTGACAACATGTCCGCAGTTGCATTTGCTACTAACAACAGGAGCTCAGCGAAATCAAAGCATATTGATATCAAGTTCCTGATTGTTAAGGAAAGAGTTAGAAATAAACAGTTGTCTATAGAGCACATTGGTACAAACTCAGACATTGCAGATCCGCTTACTAAGGGACTGCCACCCAAAACGTTTTATGGGCATGTTGCTCGTATGGGTGTCATCTCATCAAAAGATGCTCAGTTTTAGTTGGAGTTTGTAATTTTGTAGTGCTCTTATTTTTAGACAACACTTCAGTCTCCAGTTTATGCATATTTGGTTTATTTCTGCAGAAATAAAGTTCAGTTTTGTTTGGCTTTATATTTCAACTCTATATTTATAAATGTGTATGAAAATATGTGTTTATGTTTATGATCTCACTAAGGTTAAGGAGGATCGGTTGGAAATAGACATGTTAGATCATATCACATTAATTTCCATGCTACATATCCACCTCATAATCCATGTCATTCTTTTGTATTAGTATGATGACCACTGATGGGTCGAGCTGCAATTGCTATGGCGAAGATCTCTTTGATCCCTTGCTAATATAATTGATGGACCGGATTGTTTTTGACTCATTAAAGAAATGACAGTAAGTTAAGATCATATTTGGTTGTATGCACAACGAAATATACTTATAAAGTTTAGCATATAGCCCAAGTGGGAGATTGTTGGAACTTATCCAACTAAGTTGGATCTTAATCTAACGTTGGGCTAATATGCAATAAATAATTATATGGTGCTACACTGTCATATTAAGTCCAATGTATTAGTGATCTAACTTATTTAATTAAGTGGGCTAAATGAGTTAAATAGGTTGTGGGGGCCTTTATGTGTAGAGGCTATTGGGCTTCAACTCGTTGAGGGGCCGAGTTGGAAACCCTAGGGCTAAGGAGGCTAGCATATATATATATATATACTAGTCATAACCTGTGCCCCGTGGGCACGGTTCATTTAAGATTTTTCCCCGCGAAATCTTTGTTCCCACAAAAATAATTTCCATAGCCAAAATTGCACGAAACAACAAAATAGCGTAAAAATATTTTGCGACATGGACGCCTTCAGCGCAGAACAACACATTTGGCGTGGAACAAAACATCAGCGTAAATAAATTTAGCGGGCACCTTGGGTGCGGAACAACAAACTCAGCGTAGAACAACAAATTTGGTGCGGGCACCTTTGGCACGGAACAATAAATTAAAGTAAAAAAATTTAGCAGGCTCATTCGACGTAGGAAATCATTCTCATCTTGTTGCCCCATGCGTCGAAGAGATGGTGGGGCCCCGCATTAAGGGAGAGATCATTTAATCTGTAATAGCATTCGATCATAGCATTAAGTGCAAGTTACAGTTTTATTCCCAAATACATTAATTGCATGCACTCTGCTATTTCCAAGAAACTTTCATTCACCAGAAAGTTTCATTTCCCCATAAACGTTCATTTCAGTAGAAATGTTTTTCCCTCCAAAACTTTCCACAAAATCTCATCTCAACCATTCATTCCTCAAGATTAAATCCAAGCCGTCTTTCTATCAACCTGTTTATCCTAATCAGCTTGCCCTAGTCAGCCGTAGGATTCAGAAAAGTTGTCAAATGTAATATAGATAGTCATAACCCGTGCCCTAGGGGCATGGTTCATTTAAAATATTCCCATATCAAATTCTTAGATCCCCAAATTTTAAACAAACAATAATAATTAAAGCATAATAATTGTTATTTAGTTTTTCCAGAAAATTTAGTTCTCCCGAAAATTTAATTCATAGATCCACCCAAAATTTTTAAAAAAAGTTTAGTTCTATCCAAAATTTAGTTCCCCCTAAAATTTTAGTTTCACCCAAAATTTTCACAAACTCTCATCCTACATATTGATAATGCAATTCACAATATATGCATAGTGGCAGCTTCACGACATTGACTCTTGAGTGATAATGATGTTCTCTATCTTCATGCCTCTGTAAGGCAAAGGAGCACTTCTAAAGCCTTAATGAATAAAAGGCAACTGAAAACCAAAGCGCGGTGGCCTTGGGTAAATAGAATTGGTTCAGTAATTAGAAATAAAACAACTAAGCATTTGGTCAGATTCATAATTTTACTCATCATGTTTGCACCATGTTAGTCAGAGCTCATAGAGCATAGACGAAGCAATACTCTAAGAATAAACATTATGGAGCAAACTGACAACAGCAACAATCAAACCCAAAGAAAATTGAAAATGTTGTGTAAGATGCACATAATAAATATATCCAAATAATATGTAAACATATTTTCTTCTATAACATGCAGGTTAAATATTTTCTTCTATAACATGCATGTTAAATGTCTGCAAGTTAAATAAGTTAAAGTATTCCTAATGTTTGGTTTTTGTTAACCATGTCATTTAATATCAATTGCAGACGGATGTCCATTAATCCATGGTTTGCAACAGTTAACTTACTTTGAAGCGAAAGAGGAATCGACATATAAGACTGCAAATATTCTGAAATATTTGTGTTCTGAACTTATGCATAGGTATTTAACTTATGTGTTCTGAAATAATTGATTGAGAAGATCTCCAATTCAGAATTTGCATAAAATTTGCACTTACACTCATATTTATGTAGTTACACTCAAAAAATACACAATGCGAACAAATAATACAGAATCCAAAAAAATACAGAACTTGCACAAAAAATTCTCTAGCTTTCAGTTTTTTTGGTGTTCTCCAGCTTAATTTGCTTCAAGTTCTCTAGCTTGACTAGCAATTATCAGGTTTCTCTTTTAGGAGTGCATATGCTAGTGCGCATAATTTTCCAGAGCAGTTTTTAACTTCCAGGAGTGCATATATGCTTACAGGAGGGCATATGCTTCATGGTTTCAAGTTCTCCACCTTCGGTGATACCTGAGCAACGGAAAATGTCTTAACTTTCAGTTTGAAGAATTATAATAGTTAGAATAAATTTGAAGCATAAAATCCCAGTTTAAAGCTCATTACCTGGATCTCTCAATAAGTAGAGGGTTCAACACATGAATGTCCAAGTAAATAATTTCAGTTTGAAGCATACAAAATTGAGACATATAGAGGGAACAACATGGAATTATAAGATTTGAGCATTCCACTTTAAGACATATAGAGGGAACACAAATTCCAGTTTGAAGCATAATTCTAGTTTGAAGCAAAATTTCAGATTAAATCATAATCTTCATATAATCTGTAGCATATGTTCAGAACACAAATATGTAGCTGTCAAAACATATTTTTTGAAATAATCGGTATATGAGCAGACTCTACAAAGATTAATCCATAGTATTCACCACATGTACTTGGCAACAAATAATGAGCATCATTAGGAGAATGTTTGTAGCATTCATGTTTGGGAAGTGATTTGGCTTATTGGACCAACATAATTATTTCAAAAAACAATTAATGATCATATCTGAGTGTATGAATGGGAGGAATTTTAATTTTTTGAATTAAAACCGTGTACATCACAAAAAAAGTTATTACAAATTACTTGAAAATATCTGAATGCTTTTGTCTAACAGCTTGTGTCCTTTTTAATCCCACAGATTCTAAAAGGAATAAGGTGTATGGTGACATGCAAACATTAATCTAAAGACTTTTGATGGGAAAAGTTCTAATCCCCTAATAATCAAATGCTTTTCAGAATCGCTCTTTTGTTTCTCAGTAAAGATGCCATTAGACTCCTTTTTTACCTAGTAAATTAATGCATTCACTTGACCAATTGTTAAAATTCCTTTCTTTTATAAACTACAGTACAAAGCCAAAGGAACAACCAATTAAATTTCATAGGGGCAATACATCAAACATCTGGCCGACAGCACAGCTAGCAGCAGCTTGTAAAACCACAAACATAAAGATTTCAGTAGCCTACCATGAGATATGTATTCAGAACACACAGTAGCCTCATACAATCAAGACGTGTAGTTACATGTACCATAAAGCTTATGAACACAAATTGGCTTGAAATTATTTGTTAAGTGCTGAATTCACATTAAGTTCTTTGTACCATTAAGTTCTTCAATCCTATGTCTACAATGGACATGGATAATGAAACATTAAGATACTTCACCAAGCATTAAAAAAATCTGAAACACCATTCCACTTCTTTGTAAGCAAACAATCTGAAACATTATGGATGCTTGCTGCAACATCAAAACAAACCAAACCAGCACAGAAATTGCAAATTACATATATAATAGATTAATTGCAATTAGCCATCACCATATCAAACCTGAGACACCATTTCAAATGAGGAATGTATGAAATATATATCTACATTCTGATATAGTAGTAACTCCTGTAAAATGAAAACATATAATATATTAATGGGAAGGTCATAACCAAATTGCCTACCCTTCTATCATTTGTTGTTGTTGCTACTTACAAAAAAAGAGAATGAGCAATTGAACATTTGAAATCCAAAGTTAAATTAAGAACAATACAGACATAATCAACTGCTTAACTGCTATTCTACTTACTAATTAATAATTAGCCAAAGAAATTAAAGGGATGACTTGGGTGTTTGTTATTCTCACTCCCCTCATCTACTTCCCCCATGCTTTGATGTTCATCATTAGAGCAGTACTCCTCCCTGGAGTTATGAGCAGAGGTGAGGGAGCTGCCAGCTGATCTCTGATCTACAGCGTCCCTGCATGATGCGAGTGGGGTGCAAGGGGAAGAGCTGAAGGTCTCAACAGAAAGAGGGCTACAGTTAGTCTTCATATTCACATTGTTGTTGTTGTTGTAGCAGGATTCTTCTGGGCTTCGGCTATGCTAATGATCTGCATTGTGATTGCGAGAATATTGAAGGTGAAATCGCCTTAAATGAAGAATCTCATGGCCACAAAAAAACTCTAACAACATGCATACCACCCAACAACATTCTCAAAACATGAAGAATCAATAAAAAGCGCACCTAAAGAGTTTAAATTTAGCCATTCAACTCCAAATTCTCCAACAAAAGCCCACTATTTTCTTTAATAAACATCCATTTTTTGTCGAGTGTGCTCATTAACCCAAAAGATTAAATTTGGTGAAAAAGCAAACGTTGCATAAACAAAATTTGTGAAAGATTTACCTGTGAAGTTATCAAAGGTGAAGTTGCTTTAAAAGAAGAATCTGATGCCCGCAAATAAATCCCAATAACATGCATATCACCCACCAACATTCTCAATACCTGAAGAATCAATAAAAGAGCGCACCCAAAGAGTTCAAATTTAGCTAACCGACTCCAAATTCTCAAACAAACCCCCACCAAATTCTCAAATAAACACCCCCTTACTTGTCGAGTGTACTTAGCGACCCAAAATATTAAATTTGGTGAAAAGAAACATGTCGAATTGCACATAAGTGAAATCAAAACCATTAAAAAGTAATAACATGTAAAAGTTCAATTGGATCTCAAAACAACCAAATTTCCATCAAAAGTTATTAACTTTAATGCTCTATTATCCACAATATTTACGAAAAGGATAGCAAATATGGACATGACATTTCGATAGAGGGGAAAATAAAAACAAAAGAAAACCCCTTTTCAATGAAAAACCTACAAAATTTTAAAAGAGCCAGAAAAAAATTTAATATGTCAAAGCTTCTCATTATGTGAATATCCAAGAACATGGAGAAGGATAAGGAAAGCTCACAGCCAATCTCGTTGGCCCCCACCATCAGCACCTTTGCCTGCTGTAACCAAAAGTATAATGCAATAATGCAGGGGCATAATACCAACCATAATTGTACCACTACTTTTGATGATCAAAACATATACAACTATGATGCAGGGGGGATGCTAATGACCATTTTATGGTTAGTTCAACATTAATAATTGGAGCACATGCCTGTAAAACTGTGTAGTGTAATGCGACACATGTGACACCAATCCACATATAGAACTGAGTTAAATATTTCAGATGCCTTATGTGCAAAAAAAGAAGAGTACACAAATATGCCAATCAAACAATTAAGAGAGAGTCAGGAGCATGGGAAATGCAAAAATATATGGATCGCTTGCCAACAGGCAACACCCAGTTACTACTGTAGTTTGGCATGCAAGTAATTCTCTAAAATGTAGAAAAGGTATTATAATAACAATACAGGGAGCACTTGCCATTGTAGTTTGGCCCCAACTGCAGAAAAGATAATATTATAACATTTAGTACACTACCAAAATCATGCTGTAGATGATTAAATTTAGAGGTCTAAGCCATCTTCTAGAAAAATCAAGAAACACATCATTTTGGCAGGGGGGATCCAAGTTCACTACATAGTACCACATGTTCTACACTTCTTGGAAAAATTAATTCGACATTTGGATTCAAGTAAGGAGATGAATTCATTGCTCATCATCTGAAGTAAATGAGATGGTTGATGAATAATATACATGTTATGCCTCTACAACGCACTCTAGAGTACTGTAGTCTTCAACCTGTGTATCCTGAAATTTTGTAGGGTAGATTCTGAGTCAACAATTATGAATGACTAAGTTTATCAGAGTCAGTATGTCATCTCCCACATGAGACCTCTCCAGTCATAAGGAGTTCCATGTTTACACAAACCAATGCCCATATTTCTTAAAATATGCCAACAAAACAATCTGTACATTTCAACAGAATGTAAAATTTGCCGCCTTCAAGTTAATTTATAAACATAAGAAACTGTCAAATAAGAAGAGAAGGTTTATATGCACTCTTTAATACAAATTATGTAGCCACTAAAAGAATGTAATTTTTTTATTGGACATATAGTATACTTGCATTTGACGTGTGGTGCATCACCTGTAGCTTAAAAAGTTATTCTGGCATAAGAATTGGCAATGTAATTTTACATGCTGGGAGGACCATCAGCATGGACGCCTCCAATATTTCAAGTTATTATCACCGATTGCATTAAGTGCAAGCTGATTTACCACCCAATGGCTTAAAAAGATTGAGTGGTCTTCTACATATAGTGAAGGCCTCATGTTCTCCATTTGCTTTACCTCCACTCTACAGATTCATTTATATAGGATTCCTTGTAAAATTAGGGTTCTTTTGTGCATTTACATACTTAATGATGTCTGATGTTAATGAATGCGATGGATTTGCTTGCCAGGATCCCCTTATTGTTCTATGGTGTTCTTGACATTGCTTGGAAAGTGTTTTCATTGCTTTTAAAGAAAATAAATGTTTTTAGCAACATTAGCTAATATGATAATATGTTTCTAAAAGGAGGACCCTTTAAGTAAGCACAAAGCAAACATCTGTGGTAAAGAGAAGCCAGAGGTTTCTCTCAAGTCTCAACAACCGATGCATTTGGCCAACTATAGTTGATCTCTTCTATCTAATATTTTTCTCTTGCTTGATCTCTCGGTGAAATCTAGTGTCCAACTATATTAGGTGACTGCAAGAATTTAGTTAACCTGTACAAATTTAAGCAGTTTGATCTGGAGTTATGAAACATGACTAATAAATGCAGAAGAACTATATCAAACTATGATTATAGAAGCTTGTAGGTGATTAATGGCCAGAAGAGCATTTCAAACATCGATCACCTTGATCACTGAACTGCTCATTAAAAGTTCTTCTGCTATTAGCTCAAATTCTGAGAAAGGATAATTTAAAATGCCAAAAGTCATCACTGTGCCAGACCCTTGGACCTGCAAAGCAGCCAATAGAAACTCTCTTAGGATGACAAAATTTTCATGCCCTAAGGAAAAAAATTTCTGAAACACATGCTAGTAGCCATACAACAACAACAATAATAGAACATGTATACACAGTCAACAACCAAGACTTTGTAAATTGGCCTGCACACATTTGATTTCTAAAATAGCTCATGACTTGTTATGCTAAATTACAGTAAACAAGTATGAGTATTTTTAAGGTTGTAATAGGAAACTACAATGAACTTTCTATTCATTACTCGCATGAACTTGATTTATTATCAGCAATTTCCATGAAATTTAACTTCAAATTAACTTTCAATGATCAGAACAGTAGATCTGAAAAGACCATAACTACTAATAAGGATAAAGAACCATCATCCAAAACTCTTCTTTCATTTTCTTCAAAACCTCCGGCTCCCTCGTTTCCTTCATCTGCAACAACCAAAGTCCATCTCTTTTAGTTTGAATATGGGAAAAGTGCAATTAAACTCCAACTTTGCCCACCATTCTGTAACTTCTCTCCACAATTAGAATATCAACCGACCTATGAGAGAAAATTAAAGGTTTGGTATCATGAGAAAAGGTGGAGATAATGAAGACTAATTCCAAAATTGCAAGTCATTAGCTCATTTATTTTTTCCGCATCCCTAGGGTGCTCAGTTTGTGAGCCAAAGATTAGGCTCTTGATGTCGAGAAGATGCATGCATGTGAATCTCCTCCCTTGCATCTCAATTGCCAGCTGTAGCTCGATCGCCTGCTGCTCTTCCATCTTCCTCCTCAGTACTACATCCTGCTGATTGTTGTATAGCATCCTCGCACCCAGTTGTTACAGATCAGCAAACTAAAACTGGGAAAAGAAGAAGAAGAAAGAATCAAGAAATCATACCCAGTTTTTGCAGATCATATGGGTCTCTAGAATCTAATCTAGTGTGAGTAGTACACCCAGAAAAAAGCTACAATTTGAACGGGACAAAAACAACATGGTTGAAAAAATCTATAATCTTTATAAAACTTTAAGAATTTAAGAACAAAAAATGTTTGAATAGAATAAATAATAATCGAGCATGCTTCTTCCTTCATTCCCTCCAAAATCCGACCTTTGCTCTCTCGCGGTGCTCAGATCGTCTCATCAACTCACGAAGCTGAGCCTCCCATGTTTCTCTTGGGAAGTCGTCAGAATGCACAGTGAACATTTCGTGGCTTCCTCCTCGGTGGCAGATCCGGCATGGTGATGTGTCCGGAATCAATTCCGAGACGATGTCGTTTACCACAAGCGCACGGTATAGTGGCAAGTGGGTATCGAACACGGGAAAGCGGTGCTTTACTACCTATCTACTCTTAGGTTGAGTTAGACTTGCGGGTTTACTGGTGGATGTGGAATGTGGAGGGTCGTAATGGTGATGGATGTGAAGGTTGTGTCACTCAAAGTCACAAACAAAAGGGTCCACACAAAGAAAGAAAAATAAAATACAAAAGATAGGTCTTTTGGACTCGCCACTAGGACCGTCGGATGTCGACGCTAGGTTAGGACTCTTACGTTGCATTGGTTTAATTGGGGATTTATAGTATCTAGAAAGTGAATTCATGCGTCTAAACACCATGAATCTAACATATCACATTATCCCGTAGGTGCACACAATACGTGCATTAAGGATCTACAATATTCTTACCACTCTCGTGGTTCGAATGCTCTCAACTCATACCACTCTCGTGGGTTAGAGCTTCGAGGTATTTTGGTGGCTCTTATTGATGCAATGGCAGTAGCCGTCAATTAGTTATATAGTTTGTCGGTGGATCTCCCAAGGCACGAGCCAGACATGGTCACATGCCTTGGTTGAATCCACTAACTCCCTAATTAAATCTGTAGGATATTCCTTAAGCTAATCAATTCCACCGACCGTGGGCATGATCTCAGTACGAATTCTCCTAGGGATTTTAATAGATCAACCAAAATACAACCCCATTTATAACCAACGCACCATAAAAATCCCAACTTTGCAACTAAGTCCTAAGATCCATGGGCTAATCCCTTAGCCCTAGAAAATACTACTCATGCATCATAGGAAGAACAATAGAAGATTCAATAATAGCAAGAGAATTCATCCTAGCATGCATCAACGAGATATTCAACAAATAATCACAAAGAAATAACAAATAAATAGAATTAAAGAGACAAAAGTACTTATCTCGATACAAAGGAGGGGCCTAGGGCATGGCCAAACTCCCCAAAAGATCGTCTCCACAAAAGTCTAAGAAAGATCTAAAAATTCTCTTTAGAAAAGTATACAAAAATCTCCCTCAAAAACTCTCTAAAACTATCCCTAAAACTCCCTACCAAAAACTCTACCGAACTCCCCTCGGCGGCACAGAAGCAATCCTCCAAAAACCCTCAAATCGTCCCAAAAACCCAGGCGCAGATCAAGTTTGGGCCCACAGTGACTCGGCCCGAGCACAAAGCTGCTCGGTCGAGTCATTCGGCAGCTCGGGCCGAGTTGGAGGCTGCTCGGTCCGAGTTTTACAGAGAATCAAAGCACCAAAATACGTCGCTCTTCTAACCCGGGTGCTGCTCGGTCGAGTAGGAGCTTACTCAGGCCGAGCAGGAGGTTGCTCGGTCGAGTCGAAGGTTGCTCGGCTGATTGGGACTTAAAAATGCATTTCAGCCTCATTTGCACAGGACTTGGGCCGAGTAGGAGGTGCTCGGGCCGAGTAGGAGGTTGCCCAGTCGAGTCAGACACCAAAAACAGCATTCTAACTATGTAGTGCATAACTCGTGCCGAGTAGAGTGCTACTCGACCGAGTAGGCTGCTGAGAACAATTTCAGCACTGCACCATCAACTTGCAGAAATTCCCCAGGGCTCATTCGACCTCCGATTGGCACGTTCTTGGTGGAGTTGGAACCGTCTTGAAGTCTACTACCTGGGAACAATATCAAAAAAATAGTGAAAAATCCCAGGTGATATCAGATTTAGAAATAGTGCACGGTTGTCATGTTTTCAGCACTTCAGGTCGCTCGATTCCTTCACCGCATCATAGTTCGATCGAGCGACCTTCTCTCTTGCCTCTTTCTTGCTCCAGTATTCTTCTTGGCACCTCGAGCATGTCATCATGAGTCTCATTGGTGCTCTCATGTCGCCGATCGTCTTATTGACTCCAAATTGCTCCAATATCGCTCCAAATCCCTGAAATGGAATAAATGCTCCGAAAGTCATATTATTCCAAATAATAGCGCAAAAGTGTATAAAATATGTAATTGAGCAATCATTTTGATGTGTAATCTTATCGATAAAATGTGGAATATAATGACACATCACGTGGCTTCCTCCTCCGGTGGCAGATCAAGCATGGCTCCTCCTCTGGTGGCAAATCCGATGTGGCTTCCTCCTCCGGTGGCAGATTTGGTATGAGGAGGGGTCGAGATGATCAGCATGTTTTGAGTGGGGGAGATGAGCTAAGGTTTTGGGGGAGATTAGGGATGAGGGAGGGAGGGAAGGAGGGGGGAGATTTTAAGGGAGCTGAGATTTTAGAGGTGCTGCCCTTAGCTTTGGGGGTTGGGAGCAATGTTTGGGTTGCGATTTTAGAGGAGCTGTGATGCTCTTTGATGATGGAGAGAAGACTCTCAGCTAATGGTAGCAGGAGACAGCGGGATTTGGAAAGTAATAGGCCTTTGGTTTTTCCCCATAGGTTATCCCCTAAAATTCAAGATTTCCCCTCAAAACTATCTCTCTCATGTATTTTCAAATTCAAAAACATCCCTCAACCCTTCCCTCCAAATTACACAACACTTTATCTTTCAATTTCTCTTCACCCAATTTATCTTAATCAATTTCTCTTGCCTTAACCAAATTCTCTTTTCCAAGTTGTATTAACCAACAATTGATTTACCCAATTTCTCATCTCTTATCCAAATTCTCTTATCCAACTCTTATCCAATAACCCATGATAACATCCCTGTTATATATATATATATACACACACACACACACACACATACTAGTCATAACCCGTGCCCGCGGGCACGGTTCATTTAAGATTTTCCCCCGCAAATCTTTGTTTCCCAAAAATTAATCTACACAATTCAATTAAGATTTTCCCCCGCAAAATCTTAGTTCCCCAAAAAATTATTTACACAATTCAATTAAGATTTTCCCCCGCAAAATCTTAGTTCCCCAAAAAATTATTTACACAACCAAATGAGGACACGGACACCTTCGGCGTGGGTGCCTTCGGCGTGAAACCATAAATACGGCGTGGGCGCCTTCGGCACGGGCGCTTTCGATGTGGAACTACGCGCGAGAGCCGTCGGTGCATAACAACAAATTCGACGCGGGCGCCTTCGACATGGTACAACAAATTCGGCGTGAACGCCTTCGGCATGAAACAACGCGCGAGCACATTCGACACGGAACATTAAATTTAGCGCGGGCGCATTTGGCGCGGAACAACCAATTAGCGTAATAAATTTTAGTGGGTGCCTTCGGTGCAGAACAACCAATTCGGCGCGGGCGCCTTCGACGTGGAACAACCAATTAGCGCGGTGCGTGCGCCTTTGGCGCTGAACAACCAATTAGCGCGGTGCGGAACAACCGAGTGTTTTGTACCATCATGATTAAAACACACGGTTTTAAAACCGAGTGTTCCGCACCGAATGTGAATAGCATCACGGCGAAGGACAAAATTGAGAGGCAGTTTTAAAACTGAGTGTTTTAAAAACGTGTATAATTCCAACTGACCGTGTGTTTTCAAAACGTGTGTTTTAAAACCGTGTATAATTCCAACTAAATTTAGACCGCGTTTCCTCCCCCCATTAATTCCAGACCGTTTGTTTTCCACAGTGCGTTTTAAAACCGTGTATAAATAGATTGTCCTAGTCATTTTTAGAGACACGTAGGACAAAATTGACACGTATGACAAAGATTCATAACCCAGGCCTGCAGGCACGGTTCAATTACGGTTGTAATGAACTTACATGCTCTAGAAATTGGTTGTTTACTATTGCAAACCCTTTATTTTCAACTTGTAACTTCCACCACCCGATATTTTTATGTTATTGAAGGAGATAAATGAATGTGCAAACATACTCAAAAAGATAGCACCATGTGTCCATCTGATCAAGCAGACCAACAATAACGACAATAACGACCAACAATTTTCACATGCACATTCACCAAATATTTATTCTGCAACACAAAAGCTCAATACACTCAAGGTTGAGTAAAAGATGTATTTCTTCCGCCACACAAAAGCTCAACATGAATTTATTGTGCATTGTGATCCAGCAACTCAGAACCCATGAAACATTGCTAAACATGAATGAGGCCTGTAAAGAAGAGCACACCTGGACATTAAATTTGAGACTCAATCAATGTATGGGAGGATACATTGAATTGAGACTCAATCATAGAAGAAAGAGAATAGCAAGACATTATGCATTGTGATCCAGCAACTCAAAACCCATGAAACATTGCTAAACATGAATGAGGCACAGAAAGAAGAGCACACATGGACATTAAATTTTATACTCAATCAATGTATGGGAGGATACATTGAATTTGTACAAAGTGGACATTCAAGAAGCTCATGCACTCCACTTGAAGAAGATACAATGGCTTTAACCCCAGAAACAGAAGAAGGCTTACTGAGCAGAACGTCTCCAAGTTCATTTCTATCAACATACTGTTCCCCATCCAAAGTTTGGTATTCAGGGACATCCATGCAAATATTACCACCAGGAGCCATGCCTTCTCGTACAATAACTCAATAGAAAAGATTCTAATGATTCCTTATATTTCGCACTTATCCAAGATGCCCTTATTCGCAGAATGCATCCTTTTCAGTTCCATGTGGTGACAAACATATGGCAGCTTCCAATCCTTTAATAACGCTAGGCAAACAATCCCCTAGAAGTTGACGTCATGGAATAACCTGAGGATGCCACAATTACTTAAAGTAACAATAGCTAAATTAAAAAACGAACTAAATAAAAAAAATTAACATAAATTTGGTAATTATCGAAATATGCTACTAAAAATTTTGCTGGGACACTAAAGCTGATAAAAATGATGGCCTTTGATTAAGTTCAATCTCCTCATTTCCTGTAAGTAAGCAGAAAAGGGGAGTAAGCTTATCTGGTGAATCTCCAGTTCCAGATATCCAACTTTTTATAAAGTTTATCAATCAAAGGTTGTCAACCCTATCTTAGCAATCTAGAAGGCTTACAGAGAATACCAAGATAATTAATAGAAAACTTAACACTGACTATTCAACCCTCAGCCTGATCATCTTATTTATCCTAATCTTTAATCAATATCAATGTACTCTTATGAAATTAACCTTTAGCCCTGAGGCTAACTGAAATTCATATAATAAAAGCTTCAGATCTAATAATTGATTATTATCAGACTTACAAAATATATGAGTTAGCATACTAAAGACTCAAAACTGAATTCCACTTGAATGGACACTGTTTTCTCATCTATGTTGATCCAACACCAAGTGAACCAAGGAACAACACAACAATATTAGTCTTAAGCAATAGGGACACAGTCATAACTTTAAATTACTACTCAAACAATTTCATCTCAGTAAACTACATTTAATCAATGTCTACGATCCCCAAACTACAATGTAGCACAAAGAAGTATAGGTGCATACTTCACCTTATTCCAGGATTGCACAGACTGTGAATGAGCTTGGGATTAGCACTATCGACCAGATGTTGAAATCTAAAGGATCACAACCAACCAAACATCCAAAAATGTAAGCATAAAAATACCAGGAAAAGGAAGCATTAAAATAACAGGAAATTAAGACAGTGTCCTCACAGCCATATAACATGATTCCTTAGCATGCCTATTTTGCACAGAGTTCTTCACATAAGCATGAAATGGCAAAGACACTGTCCTCACGAAATTAAGAGTGAAAGGAAAAGATTATTAAATATCAGAGAAGAGGCAGGCTGAGAGATTAACGAAGTAAACAAATTAAACAAACTAATTACAGCAAAGAAAGAGTGAAAGAAGAAGCAGGCACTCTCTGAATAACAAAGAAGAAGCATAGGCTGAGAGATTAAGAAATCACCTGCGAGAGGGGAGTCAAATGCGAGAGGCGAGAGGCAAGGGAAGTCAAAGTGGGAAGCTTGCCTGCGAGATTCATTCACGGGAAGTCAAATGAAGAAATCACTGCGAGAGTCAAGGGAAGTGTGAAGCTTGCCTGCGAGATCACCTTGCCTGCGAGATCACTGCGAAGCTTACATGCGAGAGGCAAGAAATCACTGCGAGATCACCTTGACTTCGATGCGCAAGAAATCACTGCGAGATCACCTTGCCTTCGATGGTGCTGCCTTGGTTTTGGGGAAGTCGATGCTTACTGCGAAGCTTATTTGGGGGAACACGGATTCAGATTTTGGGGAAGTCGATGCGTCATTTCTATCTGGGGGGAAGGCGAGGCGTTGGGGTTGATGCGTCATTTCTCGCAGTGACTTTGGAAGAAAACCCACAATTTGACCCTTTCACTGTACATCTGACCCCACACTATTTTAACCTTTCGTATTTCTCATTTCAGCTGACCACTACTGTTTTAAGCTCATGCTAAAAGTATACCCAACCAAACAAAACACACAAATTCACTCTTTCTCTTCTCAGCTGACCCACCCTTTTTTCCCTCAAAAATCATAGTTTTTCCCCCAAAAACTATACTCCCAACTGATCTCATCCATTGATCTTCCAAGATCAAATCTCAGCCGTCTTTTATCTTGTCCTAGTCAGCCCTAGGATTCAAAAAACTCTGTCAAATGTATAATATATATATATATATATATATATATATATATATATATATATATGGATTTAATGTAGAAAAGCTGCCACCTGATCGAATGGATCAGGTGGCAAGACACATAAAAGGTGGAGAGTACAAGCCCGCACACGGGCTTGTACTCGTTGGGGCCCACCCCTTTGTGTCTTGCACCTGATCCTTTGGATCAGGTGCCACCTGCTCTACATTAATCCATATATATGTGTGTGTGTGTGTGTGTGTGTGTGTGTGTGTGTGATTTAATGTAGAAAAGGTGGAACCTGATCTAATGGATCAGGTGCTTAGACACAAAAAAGGTGGGAAGTACAAGCCCCACATGGGCTTGTACTTATGGGGCCCCATATTTTTGTGTCTTGGACCTAATCCAATGGATCCGGTGCCACCTGCTCTATATTAATCCCATATATATATATATATATATATATATATATATATATATATATATATATATATATATATATATATATATATATATATATATATATATATATATATATATATATATATATATATACATATATTGAAAAGTAAGTGTGAATGTATATTGATATAAACATGTCTACATCTAGGCAAGAACCAGCAGCAGAGCAGGTGGGGGAGAGGCCAGGAAGCAGTCACCCCACGCCAGAACTACTAGGAAAGTGCCAAGAAAGTACATGGGAAAGGAAATCTAAACCTAAACTGGGGCGGCGCACAAAAAAGGCCAAGGGGAGACCCCAGTTCTCAAAAAGAAGGAGATCCGCAGTATCAACATCACTAAAATCAAAACTAGCCATGCCAGCAGAGACGTCAGAAGAGATCATGTCAAGGAGAACAGTCTTGGGACACCGCAGAGAGCGAAATATACGGTTGTTCCTCTCTTTCCAGATATGCCAGACCACCGCGGAGAAGACGAGCAAGGAGAGCTTGCCATGGGGGGTGGTCTTACCCCTCGCTCCGAACCGTCGTATCAGCATATGAGCATCAACAGTAATGGATTTGGAGCGAGAAGGAAGACCCAGATGGAGCTTACACGCCTCCCAAACAAAAGCACTGTAGTCGCACCGGAAAAAGATATGACGCGTGGTCTCAGGGTGATCACCACAGAGGACACAGGCTGACTGGCCACGAACCCCTCGCTTAGCGAGCTGGTGAGTGGTGGGAAGGCAGTCGAGAAGGGTACGCAGCAAGGTGAGGGAAAACTTGGGCGTGTGCCCAGGGAACCAGCCCATAGGAGCAAGCTGAGAAGGGGCTGAGTGACAGCGCGTGGACGACCAGGCAGCTCGGAGGGAGCAACCACCATCTGACGCCCATTCCCATGAATCCGGTCCATCGGTCATAGAGATGGCATCAAGCAGAGGTAAAATGTGGTGAATCTCAGTAGGAAGGGACCAACCACACCCATCCCAGAAGTCGGCAACCCGACGAAACCTCAGCGGAGTGGGAGGGGTGCACAGCAAGGCTAACGGGCCACATGGCAGCCAGGGGTCATACCAAAAGGAAGAGGAGCGCCCATCCCTCACAACACGACGAAAGCAGGACATGGACAAATCCCGACAACGGAGGACATGCTTCCAAGAGCCAGAGTCAAGAACAGAGGCCTCACACTGGAATAACGGCAAGCGTTTCAGATAGGTATCACGCATGTAGCAAGCCCAGGGCGAGGGGGAATGAAGGAGCCTCCAAAGGAGCTTGCTACCAGCCGCAACTCCCACTTCACGGAGACTGCGGAAGACAATCCCCCCTTCACACTTAGGCAAGCACATGTCTTCCCACCACCAGAGATGGAGCTTGGATCCCCAAATGAAATCCCGACACAACCGATCAACATAGGCCAAAACCGTGGAGGGGATCCGAAAGGACTGGATCCAGTAAGAGACATACCCGTGGATGACCGTGCATACCAACTCAATGTGCCTCGCCGTGGACAGGAGTCTGGAAGACCAACCGGAGATCTTGGCCTTACACTTGTCAATCAAACTGGAGTAAAGCTTCGCAGCCGGGTAAGAGGAAGAGAGCGGGAGTCCGAGGTACTTAAGCGGAGGATCGGCTAGAGGTATACCTAGGATGAGGGCGAGCTCACTGCCAGAACAAGAGCCCTTACTTAGAATAATCTTGCTTTTTCCCCTGTTCACCTCCAGACCAGCAAGGAGCTGGAAGGAGTCAAGAAGCCTACCCAGCTCCAGGAAGGAAGAGGCCTCAGCCTTGCAGAAAACCAACATATCATCTGCGAAAAGGAGGTGGGACGGGATACCCTGGACCCCCCTCTTAGCAGGACGAATGGCACCAGAACGGGTGGCCGAATCCATGAGGAGCATAAAGGATTCCATGACCAAGACGAAGAGGAAGGGAGAAATAGGGTCCCCCTGACGAACCCCCCTGTCGCTCCCAAAGAAACCAGCAGGAGAACCATTGACGAGGACGGAGAAAGAGGCAGAGTCCACACATACCTTGACCCAATGAACGAAGGAGGGGGGGAAAGCCAAGCCGAGACATAAAGTGATAGAGGAACTCACGGTTGATGCTGTCAAATGCCTTGCGAAGATCCAATTGAATGCAAGCCCTGGACCCCATGGAAGCAGAGAAGTCCCTAATGAGCTCATGGGTGAGGAGAGAGGAATCGGAGATCAGACGGCCTTTGATGAAAGCGGACTGGTTCCAGGAGATGAGACCCGGGATGACTTCAGCGAGTCTCCTACCGAGGACCTTGGAGATGGTCTTATATATCACATTACAGCAGGAGATGGGCTGGTAGTCCCCGAGAGAGGAGGCCGTAGGGGACTTGGGGATGAGGGTGAGGAAAGTGTGATTGATTTGCTTCAGAATGCACCCAGAGGAGAAGAAGGATATGGTGGCATGCAAGACGTCCTTACCGACAATCCCCCATATGTCCTGGAAGAAGAGGGGAGGGAAACCATCCGGGCCGGGAGACTTATCCCTGTCCAAGGAGAAGAGGGCCTCCTTGATCTCAAGATCGGAAACGGGGCCACCTATCCACTCACAGGCCTCAGGATAAAAGATCCGCTTGGGCACAAGCTTAGGGAAGGAAGAGGGGTAAGAATCCTGGTGGAAAAGGGAAGTGAAGAACTCAACCGCATCAGATCGGAGGGTATCCATCTTGGTGGCAGCGCCCCCATCAGCCCCAATCAAGTGAAGAAGACTATTCCCAGCCGCACGATCTTTAGAAGCCGCATAGAAAAACTTTGTATTCATGTCTCCCTGAGAAAGCCAAGTCTGGCGGCTCTTCTGCCTCGCCTGGCTCTCCTCAATGTCAAGGCTGGAGGCCAAGAGACGGACAAGGGCACGGTTCCGCTGCAGGAGGATCGGGTAAGTGTGGAAGGATGGTTCAGCCTGCAAAGTAGAGATGTCCTGCCTCACGACATCCGAGGGGGGAAAGTGGTGACGGGCACTGGGCCAAGAGCCGATGGCAGCCTTGAGGCCTTTAAGTTTTGAGACAAGTCTGAGCATAGGGGAGCCAGAGTAGTGGCCTCGCCAGACCGATAGAAGAAGTGCATAGAATCCTGGTATCTGGAGATAGTGACTGAAGAAGCGGAATGGTTTCGGACCGGAGTTGGGAGGAGGTAAGATCTGGAGCGACAGCGGTGAGTGGTCACTGGTACCGGGGGGTGGTAGGAGGCGAAAGCATCGGGAAGTGCGGCAAGCCAGGAAGAATTAACCAAGGCCCGATCCAGGCGGCAGGAGATACGCGGACCAGACGACGCGCTATTACTCCAGCTCAAGGGGTCGCCAATACACCGGATGTCATCAAGCCCACAGTCAACAATACAGCTGTTGAAGTCCTCAAGTTGGACAGGGGTGAGGGTACGACCACCAACCTTCTCATCCACAAAACGGGTAACGTTGAAGTCACCAAGAACCACCCAAGCTCCCCCACCCAGAAAGGGGGCAATCACTCCGGAGGGAGGCCCAAAGAAGCTCACGATCAGATGCCAGATTGGAGGCATAGACGAAGGAGAGGGCCAGAACAAAACCGCCCTGGTTGGTGGACTCGAGGGTGATGTGCTGAACCGAAGAGGAGATCACCCTACAGCTCCAGACAGTGGGGTCAAACGCCACCCAGACCCTACCTTTCGGGGCATGGACGTAGTTGTGAAAAGTCTTCCACCCCTTGGGGCAACACGAAGAGACAATATCCCCATTAGGATCCCTAATTTTAGTTTCCAAAAGGCCAACAAGGGAGGCCTTAAGCCACTTGATATGATGTTTGACATCCCTCTGATGGGCAGGGGCATTGAGTCCCCTCACATTCCAAGCTAGGACCGACATTAAACTGCGGTGGGGGGGGTTTGGCTCCTGGTTTGTACACGGGAGGGAGCCGGTCCAGAAGTTTTAGGGGAGTGGGATTTGGAGGCCTTGGTAACATACATGGGATTGGGAATGGTGGCTGGTTGAGGGCAGGTCGGAATGGGTGAGGGCAGAGATTTGCGGCGGGAGGCCTGGGCAGGAGCGATGGGCCTAGGGGAAAGGGGGGATATTCAGCATCTATCAAGGCGATACGGGCAATTTCAGATTCCGACTGGTCGACCACACTAGGCTACGCATCACGAACAGCTCCAACAGGGGACTGAGTAATGGGGCCCTCACCCACAGTAACATGGGATTCCAATTCCCTGCCAGTTCTTGTAACAGATTAAGCCCTCGGAGTGTCCAACCCCCCGAGGCAGCAGTGGCTGGGCCCAAGCTGTCATGCGCATCACTAGCACTGAGGTAAGCGATGACCACATCAATTCCCTGAGCGTGGGTTTGCACATCTCCAGTGTTTAAACAAACAGCATAATCAAAAATGGGGAGGGGGCCGGAGTCAATTACAGCACAACCAGCGTTAAAAATCTGGGCAGTGATTGGTCCCACAGCGCTGGCAGACGGTGAAGAGAGAGATGCGGAGGGAACCGCAGATGGCCCCACAGCGTTGTGGTAGGCGAGGAAGCCGTTGGTAGGCGAGGTCGCCGGAGCAGCACGGGAGTCAATTACAGCACAACCGTTGGTAGGCGAGGAAGCCGTCGCCGAAGAGAGGGAAAGAGGGCTCACATCAGCCGCCGGATCTTTAGAGAGGGAGGGGAGAAAGCCGCTGGGAGGGGAGTAGCCCCGGAGAGCCTGATAGTAGCAACAAGGGGGGATCCGGCCAGTTTGGAGAAGTTCTTCTCAGCAACGACCTGGCATGATGTATCAGCACCAAGAGGGGAGCATGTGAAAGGTTCCACAGGATTACCCTCGGATGGATTCACCGAAGTTAGGGGATCAGGAACAGTGGTTGGAGGGGAGTACATGGGCTGGGGTGGATGTCCAGTATCCTGGGGCAGTGGGTCGGGTGGCGGCCGTGTCGGGGACGCGCATTGGGCCAGAGTATGGCCGAAGCAACGGCAGTGCGTACACAAGGTGGGATGCGCTCGTATTCGACAGAAACTGGGATAAGAGTTCCATCAGGGAGATGTGCCAAAACTGGGGATGGGAATTCAGACTTAGAGTCGACCTCCACGAAGCATCTAGCAAATGAGAGCCGCGACGCAGCAGCCGTCGGCGGGTCAGTGAAGAGAGGCCGACCAACAATACTAGCCAACTTCCCCAGAATAGTCTTGGACCAGAACTGGATAGGCAATAGGGGGAAGTGAATCCACATAGGCACCTCCGACAACAGGTCCCTAACCAGCCCAATGTTGGGCGCCCAACGACGTAGGACAATCAGGCATCCGTCAATGAGCCAAGGCCCCCCGTGGAGGACGTCATCAGCATCGGTCTCCGACTCGAACTTGAAAAAGAAAAACCCGTTTTCACGGGTATGTAGTTCGACAGCTCCTTTCAATTTCCAGACACGTGAGATCCAAGACTTCAGATGGCCCTAGTAAGGCCGGGATCCCACCACGTACCCGACCAGCGTATGTGACCAATTACCGACCGCTTCGATGATGTCAACGGGAGAGATATCCGCAACAACCCTGTCATCGAGCGGGGAAGGGGGGGTGAACACAAGGGCACAGTTAGGGGGAGACGACCTCTTAGTGCCGCAGATTTCGCTGTATGAAGGGGATGACGTGTAGGATGAACTGGGAATAATAGGCGGAGGTCTTTGTGGTATTTTGTCGAGCACCTGGCGTGCAGCCCTTCTGCAGGTAAGCGGGATAGTGGGTGGCCGGCCACCAGCCTGAGAGGGAGTGAGAGGAGGTCGAGAGTTCATCGGTGGTCCAAATCCGGCACCCGCAGCCGTCGGAGAACGACGTGCGGTAGACTTAGGTGGAGCGCCCAAAATGGAGTTAGGTTGGCGACGATGCCCAGCGATGGGGATCCAAGGGCCAGCATCAGAGTCGACATCAAGCAGGGGGACATATCCGATCACGCATGCAGTTGGTGGAAGGGGATTGGCGCTAGATCCCGACGATCCCGACGAGCTCGAATCCGGAGAAGGCTGACTCTGGGTGGGATCTGTCATCGCAACACTCAGGGGGGAGGAGCTGGTGGAGGGGACCATCGGGGGGAGGGGATGAGCTCCGGCAGTTGCCGGAGCAGCAGGAGCAGCAGAGTCGTATATATATATATATATATATATATATATATATATATATATATATATATATATATATATATATATATATATATATATATATATATATATATATATGCACACACACATATGGAAGCAGCGCAACATGAGAATATTTAATGGTGTCCAAGTGGAGAAAACAGCTTTATTCAAGGATATTGCGACCGATGTAGCAATGTCTTTGCGCAATTTGAATATCGACGATGCTATAGATCCCACCCCTTTCTCAAACTGGGGGTTTATTGATGTTGGATAATTACATGTCCCCATTGTCTAGTTGTTTGTTACTGAGTTGGTATTGTGTACTTTTAGAATGCCTAGTAGGCCAGAAGAAAGTAGGTGGTAGGGGGTGACGGCGCTTGTGCCATATCCCCACTCCTTCTGCTAACTTCTGGACCTACTGGCGTGGTATCATTGTAAGCTTTTGTTCATATAATAAAGATTACTTTTACTCTCCAAAATATATATACACACACTAGTATATACCCTTGCCCAAGGGCACGGATCATTTAAATATCCCCCAATCAAAATATTAGACGCCCTAATTTTAAGCGAACAGAAATAATTAAAGCGCAATAATTATTATGACCCCCTCAAAATCTTAGTTCACCAAATTTTAGGTCCCCAACAGAGAATTTAGTTCCGACATTGTTTATTTGATTCTAACTAAAAATGTTAGCCCACGCCAAAATTTTTAGTCCCCCCAATATTTAGTTCGATTCAAATTCACGCACCAAAAGCTACTAAACAAACTTGAAAACAAATTTATAATTTGTTTGCCACATTCGTATGTACTAAACAAACTTGCTACTGCTTTCCCCTGGGTCACGCCCCGCTTCCCAAAAATATGGAGGCGAGACGTGAGTAGGTCCGCTCAGACTTGAAGCTGTGAAGCTGCAAGTCTGATAAGCGTCAATAAACTTCACATGGCAGGTTCTTGCAAATGCGATACGAAACAAAAATAATAATAAAGGAAATGAGACAAAAGCAATCTCAGAATATCCATAAAATAAGTTCCAACATCACAAAAAAAGCCACCAGGCTAAAAGAAAAGAGAGTCTAAAAGGCCCCAGCATGGCCAACAAAAGTACAACGTACAGAAAAAAAAGTAATGGTGCTACGCACCGACAACTAACAGCAACCTAAGGCAAGCAACTCAGAACAGTCTCTAAGACTGGTCACCGGTGCCCACCAACTCCTTAACAAACGTGGGCTCCGGCTCAGCATCAACAAACACCTCGTCCTCAACAACGGTCTCTGGCTCAGGATCTAACATGTGACACCCAAAAGAGCAAGGGGCACATGTCAGCAAGTCTACAAGAGACTTGTGCAAGGAAACTGAAAGTAAAAGTAGAACAACCTAGCAGTTCTAGCATGATGCAATGACATGGCAGATATAGCATGAGTGCAACAAGTAAAGTAAATTACGAGCATGGCATGGCAACTGGCATTTAAATCATGGCATGGACATCAAGTTTTACAAGAACAATCACAAGGACAAGGACAAGTCTAGTAAGCACGTCGTGCACAGAGATTACGCCTTTTGGCTAGAGTGGCTGCGCGGGCCAACTCCTAAGCTCAAGTGATCGCTTATCCCTACCCCTCCACGTGTATCGGGCATTGGCTTTTGACCAACACAAGTAGCCCGCTTGTGGATCACGAGCCAGGAAGTGTATTTGGCATAGGGTTGTGCCCGCAAAAGCATGTGCCTAGCCTGAACAAGGAAGTACAAGTATTGTAGTGTGTGCTACGAATGCAACATTCAGACTTGGATGACATGTAGGATGCAATGCATGGCAGATAATAGTTTAAGTGCGTACAGATAAGAAATTTAAACGTGGCAGGCAACAATGCATGAATGACATGGCCGGGTGACAGATCTAGATTCGTTGTCAAGATAGATCTTAAAGTTGCACCTAGACAGCTATCATTTCACTGTCTAGTCTCTTTTACGCTAAAAATAAGGAAGTGTCCTAAAACATGGCCCTAAGCAAAAGTTGGCAAGTTTCACTTGCCCGCAAATCTGACGTCTGAAAAACACTGTCCAAAAAGTCCAAAGTCACAAACAACCTACGTGCACAAGTCCACCAGCCTGAAGTCACATATTATTAATCTTGATTAGTGAATTTAAAACGATTTAAAAACATCAATTTTAGTCTTGATTAACAGTCTGTGGTTGGGGGTCCTAAGGGTGCAAAACGTGACCTCAACACGACACGAAAGCTACACTGGCGTCGGGTAGCGACACCAGGGGTTGGAATATAAAAACGCGCTCCGAGTCCAAATTCCAGATCAGATTCCTCGCTCGAATAGTCTGGGCAGCAACCAGATCAACGAACCAAGATTCCAACGCTAGGACGTGCGACGAAGGGCTACGACGTATCACAACGTCGTAATCGGCAGATCCACAAAGAAGAGACACCTAGGTTGGACCCACAGTAGTGCTAGGGGCCAATGGGGGACCCACAACACCTCTGGAGAACTTGGGGGGCCCACGGTGGCAAGCGTTGCGGAAGTTGCGGCGTTGCGACGAAGGTCACTCGGTCAGTCTGGGCCGCTGCGAGAGAATCTCTCGGTCAGACCGAGAGAACACAGCGTATGGCCGGTCGCTACGCTGCGGAGATGCAGGTCGGTCGGTCACAGTGGGCCGCTGTGAGAGAATTTGTCGGTCGGGCGCTGCGGGGCGGGGGTTGCAACGTTGCGGGTTGCAACAGAGCAGCGGTGAAGGGGAGCGGGTCGATCAGACTGATGGAAGGCATCGGTCGGGCGCTGCGGGCTGCAGCGGAGCAGGATGCGGGGCGATGCGGGCGGGGCTCTCGGTCAGACTGAGAGAAGCTCTCAGTCGTAGCGGGGGCTTGCGAAGCTAGCGACTGGGTGCGGAGCGGAGCGGCGGTGGGGGGCTGAGCCTCGGTCAGACCGAGGGAAAACGTCGGTCGTGCGGGGGCGGCTGCGGGGGTTGGTTCCGACGAACGTCGTAAGTGGGAATTTGAGTTGTGGGGGCGGCTAGGGTTCGTTTTCTTGGGAAAATAGGTTATCCTAAGGGGTATTTATATAGTGTAGGTGGGTTGACTTGGTCTAGGGTTGATTTCTATTAGGATTGGGATTTTAAAAAAAATAATAAAACCCATACTCTCTCCCTCCTACTCACGCATGGATAGGGTGCGGCCAAGAATGGCCTGAGTAAACTAGGGTTGGGTGATAAAATATATAGGGAATATATATAGGGGTTAAACTAGAGGAACTATGGTTCAAAGAATTAAAGATAAGTTGTGCTAAAATTTACAAAATGGGTCAAAAGAAGTCTAAAAATTGTGAAATAAATATTGGGGTGATCGGGACGACGGGAGAAAGGAAACAAAGAAGACGGATCTCAATTTCGACGTCGAGTGAAGAAACTAAAAATAGAAACGTCTCACGTCAAAAGTAAAAATCGCAACGTCTCTTCGAATAAGATCAAATCGTGGGAGAACGACCCGAGAAATGACGTTCCAAATTAGTGCCAATATTTAATACTCTCAGAGACGTTCACAATGACATATCACACCAAAGTGTTCACAAACAAACAGAGTTTAAAATAAATACGTTCACGGACAAAAGCACGTGCACGAATAAAGTACGATCGAAAAGAGACCGTTACATCCTCTCCACCTTAGAAATGATTCAGTCCTTGGAATCAACATCAAACACTGCTCGGGAAGAGGTGCGGGAAGCGCTCTCTCATATCATCCTCACGCTCCCAGGTGGACTCCCCCAGGGGAACCATGACGCCACTGCACTCGAACCAAGTCGACGGTCTTATTCCTCAGCTGCTTCTGCCGTCGATCCAGAATCTCTACTGGTTACTGATCATAAGATAGATCCGGACGAACCGTGATCTCCGAGAAATCCACAGCATGGGACGGATCACTGACGTATCGACGTAACTGAGATACGTGAAATACGTCGTGAACTCCCTCCAGTGATGGTGGCAATGCCAAGCGGTAAGCCACCACTCCAACTCTCTCCAGAACGTCAAATGGCCCAATGTACCTCGGAATCAGCTTGCCTCTCTTCCCAAATCGGATAACTCCGCGGTTCGAAGAAATCTTCAGAAAGACATGATCTCCAGGCTGAAACTCCAAAGGCCTCCGTTTAGCATCAGCCCAATGCTTGAAACGGTCCTGCGCAATCCTCAACTTCTCCCAGATGTTTCTCACATCATCCACGACCTCCATAATCATCTCCGGTCCTAACAGCTCCCGATCTCCAATGTCATCCCAGCTCAGTGGCGATCGACATTTCTTCCCATATAGCGTGGCGAAAGGCGCCATACTAATACTCGCCTGGTAGCTGTTATTGTAGGCAAACTCAACATGATGGAGATGATCCTCCCAAGATCCCATGAAGTCCAACATGCACGCTCTCAGCATGTCCTCCAAAATCTAAATCGTCCTCTCGGACTAGCCATCCGTCTGCGGGTGGTACGTCATGCTGAAACTCAGACTCGTACCCAGGCTCTTCTGTAGACTCTGCCAAAACTAAGACGTGAATCTTGTGTCTCTGTCTGACACGATACTCACGGGGACTCCGTGAAGTCGCACTATCTCCTGCACGATTCACGTTACATCACTATCTAAACTAGGAAAAAGGAAATGAAACAGAGAGTAAAAGAATTTACCTCCATATATCTCCTCGCTAGCGTCTCAGTGGACTGTCCTACTCGGAAGGGAATAAAGTGCGCGGATTTGGTCAATCGGTCTACGATCACCCAAATCGTGTCATTCTGCTTCGGACTCCGAGGTAGTCCAGTCACGAAATCCATAGTGATGTGTTGCCACTTCCACTCCGGAATCAGAAGCGGCTGTAGCAACCCTACTGTACGCTGATGCTCCGCCTTTACTTGCTGGCAAACCAGACACTTGGCTACACTCCGAGCCGCACTCCTCTTCATACCATGCCACCAATAGTTCATGCGAAGATCCTTGTACATCTTGGTACCACCAGGATGTACAAAATACGGCAAACTGTGTGCCTTAACTATAACTCCTCTATGATATCCCCAGCTGGCACACACAACCTGGCTCCATACCTCAGCGAGACATCCTTATGAATCAAGAAGTCTGTCCGCAGACCGGCTTCCACCTGCTCCCGTATCTTCACCAGCTTAGCATCTCCAGCCTGTCCAGCCTTGATTTTATCCACGATCGTCGACTGTATCTGCATACACATCAACGAAGAAACCTCTCCAGGAAGAATAATCTCAATACCAGACTCGCAAAAATCCTGCTGCAGTCTCCACTACGAAGTCAACATCATCACCGCTGAAAGTCTGCTCAGCGCATCTGGAACCACATTCACCTTGCCAGGGTGATACTGCAAATCAATCTCATAATATGCCATGAGCTCCAACCATCGACGCTGTCGCATGTTGAGCTCCTACTGGATAAATATATACTTCAAGCTTTTATGATCGGTGAAGATCTTCCCCTTCTCACTCAGCAGGAAGTGCCTCCAAATCTTCAGCGCAAACACGACGTCAGCCAACTCTAAGTCGTGTGTCGGGTAATTCTTCTCATGAGCCTTGAGCTGACGAGAAGCATGCGCATCACCTGCCCATGCTGATGCAACACACAACCAAGACCCTTGCCAGAAGCATAGCAAAAGATCTCGAATCCTCCACTCCGATAAGGCACAGCAAGAACATGGGCAGTCGTCAATCTCTCCTTCAGAATATCAAAAGCCTTCCCACAATCATCAGACCAAACAAATGGTACATCCTTCTGCGTCAGTCTGGCCATCGGCTCAGCAATACGGGAGAAGTCCTTAATGAAACGCCGATAATAACCTGCAAGCCCAAGGAAACTCCGGATCTCAGACGCTGACTGCGGAACAGGCCACTCTCTGATAGCCTTAAACTTCTCGGGATCCACTAAAATTCTATCTCCTGACACCACATGCCCGAGAAAAGCAACTCTATCAAGCCAGAACTCGCACTTGGAATACTTAGCATACAAACGATGCTTCCTCAAAATCTCCAACACTGTCCTCAAGTGCGATGCATGCTCTTCCTCCGACTTTAAATATATCAGGATGTCGTCAATAAAAATAACGATAAACTTGTCTAGAAAGTCGTAGAAGATCAGATTCATCAAGTTCATAAAAACTGCGGGCACATTGGTTACACCGAAGGGCATAACCACGAACTCGTAGTGACCATACTTCGTCCTGAACGCTGTCTTCTGAATATCTTCCTTCTTCACCTTGAGCTGATGATAACCACTCCTCAGATCCAACTTAGAGAACACCCTCGATCCTCCAAGCTGATCAAAAATGTCATCAATATGAGGCAATGGATATTTATTCTTGATGGTCACAGCATTCAGCTCCTTGTAGTCCACGCACATGCGACACGTACCATCCTTCTTCTTCACCAGCAACACCGGTGCTCCCCACGGAGACACACTGGGATTGATGTAACCCTTCTGTAAAAGCTCATCCAGGTGCCTACGCAACTCCTCCAACTCTGCTGGAGCCATACGATACGGCGCCTTCGAAATAGGCTGCGCCCCCGGAATAAGATCGATCGAAAACTCGAGAGCTCGATCGGGCGGCAGTCCAGACATCTCCTCGGGGAAGACGTCTTCGAATTCACGCACCACAGCTGGTCTACTCTGCTCCATCTATAAAGCAACAATCTCCACCGGTCTGGCTCGAAATCTGACAGGGCCAAACGAACTGCTACCTCGACTGAACTCAAACACTGGATGTCCTGGGATCTCGAACACCACCTTCTTCCTCTGACAATCGATCGTAGAAGAAAAACTCGCAAGCCAATCCATCCCGAGGACGGCATCATAGTTGATGATGTCGTGGATAATAAAATCAGCGTAAAGCTCATGTCCATAGACCACCAAAGGGCAAGAATTGCAACCACGATGCATCGAGATCATGCCATTTCCTGTAACGATATTCCAACTCTTGGGAAGAGGAAAAGTCGTCAAGGAATGCTTCTCCACGAAGCTCCGAGATATAATGCACATCGATGCACCGGAGTCAAAGAGGACTCGTGCAGGAAATGTGCAAACCAAAATCACACCTAACAAGCAGTCTAACAATCAAACCTTATTCTAACAAACAATCATATGCAAGCAACCAAACATAATCTAACAAACCAAAACTAACTAAGGAAGGAAACAACTAGCCAGAGGGTTACCTGCGATAACCTCATCCACAGCCTCGCTCTCTACTGCCGTCATCAGAAAAGCCTGCCTCCTCGGCTGCATAGCCTGGTGAAAAGCCTGCCTCTGTGGAACGAGGGCTGCTCCACGTCCTGCAGGTACAGGTGCTCTCTACTACAATGGCTGTGCTGCAACTGGTTCCTTCCAAGGCTGCTTAGACTTCGGGCACTCCTTCATAGTATGAGTAGGATCTCCACAAACCAGGCACTGTCCCAACATCCTCCTACACTGCTCCTTGACATGCCCGGTCTTGTCGCAGAAATGACAAGTCTTTTGAGTAGGCCCACCTGGCCTTTTGAACTGCACTAGCTGATTAGGCTTGAATCCAGGCCTAACCACTCCTCTGACCTACTCCATAGGCCTCTTCCCAGCTCCCGATGTATGTCCTCTCTTCTGCCTCGCAATCTGCTCCTGTCTCCGTGTAGCTACCAGCAACTTCTGATATGACTCCAGATCTGATGAAGACATCAGGCTCTGCAAGTCTAGGGAAAGGCCCTGCAGAAACCTCTGAGCTTTCTCCTCAGCATCCTCCAACATCTTCGGTGCGAAGAGACTCAGCCTGGTGAACTCCTGATGGTACTGGTCCACCATCAGATTTCCCTGCTTCAGCTCAATGAAGCGCTGCAACATCTCCCTCCTGGCAGCCTTCAGAAAGTACTCCTCAGCGAACCTGGACTTGAAAGTAGCCCAAGGTATAGGACTCACCAACAACTCCTCTTCCGCATCCCACCAGTTGCGGGCATTATCCTTGAGCTGCTTCTTCACCAACTCAACCCATCCAGCCGGGTTGATCTTCGACATCTTCAGATTATCCTCAGTATTTCTGATCCACTCCTCAGCAGCCAACGATCCTTCAGATCCATCAAAGTAAGTCGGGCCCAGCTCCCGAAACTGCTTCGCTCCTGGCTCGAAGCGAGGGCATTCTGGGTATTCTGAAGCATCCCTTGCTGCACCTGCATCATCTGATGCATCATCCTCATGATCTCAGCATTGGTAAGCTCTCTATCTGGCACCTCAACACGATTGGGCCCACCACCAGCTCGGGTCTGTCGTCTCCCAGCCATCTAATGACATAGAAAACGAACAAAATTTAGACTCAAAGCTTATGACTTGGATGTTGTAATTTATTTACTGGACATTCTGTTATTATCGTTGTTTTGGTAATTCGCAGTTGCAAGAGGGGACCTGCATGGGCCACCAACAAAACCTATCACGCCCCGCTTCCCAAAAATATGGAGGCGAGACGTGAGTAGGTCCGCTCAGACTTGAAGCTGTGAAGCTGCAAGTCTGATAAGCGTCAATAAACTTCACATGGCATGTCCTTGCAAATGCTATACAAAACAAAGATAATAATAAAGGAAATGAGATAAAAGAAATCTCAGAATATCCATAAAATAAGTTCCAACATCACAGAAAAAGCCACCAGGCTAAAAGAAAAGAGAGTCTAAAAGGCCCCAGCATGGCCAACAAAAGTACAACGTACAGAAAACAAAGTAATGGTGCTACGTACCGACAACTAACAGCAACCTAAGGCAAGTACCTCAGAATAGTCTCTAAGACTGGTCACCGGTGTCCACCAACTCCTCAACAAACGTGGGCTCCGGCTCAGCGTCAGCAAACACCTCGTCCTCAACAACGGTCTCTGGCACAGGGTCTAACATGTGACACCCAAAAGAGCAAGGGGCATGTCAGCAAGTCTACAAGAGACTTGTGCAAGAAAACTGAAAGTAAAAGTAGAATAACCTAGCAGTTCTAGCATGATGCAATGACATGACAGATATAGCATGAGTGCAACAAGTAAAGTAAATTACGAGCATGGCATGGCAACTGGCATTTAAATCATGGCATGGATATCAAGTTTTACAAGAACAATCACAAGGACAAGGACAAGTCTAGTAAGCACGTCGTGCACAGAGATTACGCCTCTTGGCTAGAGTGGCTGCGCGGGCCAACTCCTAAGCTCAAGTGATCACTTATCCCTACCCCTCCACGTGTATCGGGCATTGGATTTTGACCAACACAAGTAGCCCGCTTCTGAATCACGAGCCAGGAAGTGTATTTGGCATAGGGTTGTGCCCGCAAAAGCAGGTGCTTAGCCAGAACAAGGAAGTACAAGTATTGTAGCGTATGCTACGAATGCAACATTCAGACTTGCATGACATGTAGGATACAATGCATGGCAGATAATAGTTTAAGTGCGTACATATAGGAAATTTAAACGTGGCAGGCAACAATGCATGAATGACATGACAGGTTGACAGATCTAGCTTCCTTGTCAAGATAGATCTTAAAGTTGCGCCTAGACAGTTATCATTTCACTGTCTAGTCTCTTTTACACTAAAAACAAGGAAGTGGCCTAAAACATGGCCCTAAGCAAAAGTTGGCAAGTTTCACTTGCCTGCAAATCTGACGTCTGAAAAACACCGTCCAAAAAGTTCGAAGTCACAAACAACCTACGTGCACAAGTCCACCAGCCTATAGTCACATATTATTAATCTTGATTAGTGAATTTAAAAAGATTTAAAAACATCAATTTAGTCTTGATTAACAGGCTGTGGTTGGGGGTCCTAAGGGTGCAAAACGTTACCTCAACACGACGTAAAAGCTACACTGGCGTCGGGTAGCGACGCCAGGGGTTGGAATATAAGAACGCGCTCCTAGTCCAAATTCCAGATCAGATTCCTCGCTCGAATAGTCTGGGCAGCAACCAGATCAACGAACCAAGATTCAATGCTAGGACGTGCGACGAAGGGCTACGACGTATCGCAACATCGTAATCGGCAAATCCACGAAGAAGAAACACCTAGGTGGGACCCACAGTAGTGCTAGGGGCCAATGGGGGACCCACAACACCTCTGGAGAACTTGGGGGGCCCACAGTGGCAAGCGTTGTGGAAGTTGCGACGTTGCAACGAAGGTCGCTCGTTCAGACTGGGCCGCTGCGAGAGAATCTCTCGGTCAGACCGAGAGAACACAGCGCACGGCCGATCACTGCGCTGCGGAGATGCGGGTCGGTCGGTCACAGCGGGCCGCTACGAGAGAATTTGTCGGTCGGGCGCTGCGGGGCGAGTGTTGCAACGTTGCGGGTTGCAACGGAGCTGCGGTGCGGGGGAGCAGGTCGGTCGGACCGATGGAAGGCATCGGTCGGGCGCTGCGGGCTGCAGCGGAGCGGGATGCGGGACGGTGCGGGCGGGGCTCTCGATCAGACCGAGAGAAGCTCTCAGTCGTAGCGGGAGCTTACGAAGCGGGAGACTGGGTGCGGAGCGGAGCGGCGGTGCGGGGCTGAGCCTCGGTCAGACCGAGGGAAAACAGGGGAAAATGTCGGTCGTGCCGGGGCGGCTGCGGGGGTGGTTGTGACGAACGTCGCTAGTGGGAATTTGAGTTGTGGGGGCGGCTAGGGTTCGTTTTCTTGGGAAAATAGGTTATCCTAGGGGGTATTTATATAGTGTAGGTGGGTTGACTTGGTCTAGGGTTGATTTCTATCAGGATTAGGATTTTAAAAAAACAATAAACGCATACTCTCTCCCTCCAACTCACGCATGGATAGGGTGCGGCCAAGAATGGACTGAGTCAACTAGGGTTGGGTGATAAAATATGTAGGGAATATATATATGGGTTAAACTAGAGGAACTATGGTTCAAAGAATTAAAGATAAGCTGTGCTAAAATTTGCAAAATGGGTCAAAAGAAATCTAAAAATTGTGAAATAAATATTGGGGTGATCGGGATGACGAGAGAAAGGAAACTAATAAGATGGAAATTTGATCACCTCTCTTATATACCGTGCACTTCACATGATTATAGGCATTATTCCTAGAGTTCCTAATTGGTGGAGTGTCTCCTACAGGAAATCCAGGTCATTGAGTAGTTTCTTCATTCTGCTAAGTGGTTCTCATTGTTATGTATAGGATGTGTTATGCAAGAATAGGGGAGCTCATTGATGTAATTGTGAGGTAAATTAGTGGCCATTAATCCAAAATTGTAATGCTTCCAGATCCCATTCATCAACATCATAGTTCCGGTTAGCAAACACCTAGTCTGAAAATCATTGCTCTGGCTTTTTGAAAACATGCGCAACTATCTGGTTTTTTTCTTGAAAACATGCCAAATATAAAGTAGTTTTCCTAAGCTTAGAAGGCCCTTGTCTATACCTCCACTCTCTCAAAAAGGACTAAACATAAGCTTGTCAAATGGGATTGTTGCTAGGTTCTATTCAAGTCATGATAATCCATGGGAGACAAAGCCTGCACACTATACCCTAGTTGACCACCATATATCCTCTGAGCAAATCCCTTCAAATTGTATAAAACAACTACATTATTCATATCACAGTCTCATATGATCATGATAATTAGGGCCGAAAGAAGCCCACACAACACACAACAAAGCACAGACCCCAAACACAAAAGGCAATCAGTGCTAACACAGAAGTTACAAAAATATTCCACATTAACAAAAAAAACCAACCAAGTGCTTTAAAAAATACTTAAAACACAAATACTAAAACTCTAAAATTTACTTTCAACATTCACATCACAGAACAACTACCAGAGTACTCATCATTGAAGAGATCGGCACCGCATTCTCCATTCCCTGGCTGCTGCTGAGGTGCATTAAGATAAGTATTTGGATAGTAGGGATAAGTGTAGGAATATGGACTTATGGTGATCTATTGCATACAATCTGAGGCTGAGCATAAGGTTGCTACAATGACTTCATCATGGTGTTGTCCACGATGTTGTCAAGAGCTTTAAGGTTCATCATCATGGCTGATGGATTGTTGTTCTGATATCCTTGGAAGTTGATCTCTAAGGATGCATTCCACCAAACCCAGCAGCACCAATAAGCATTTCTGCTGCCAAGTTCATTATTGTATCCTTGGAAGTTGATCATCTGAGGATGCATTCCACTAAACCCAGTAGCACCAATAATCATGCTGCTCCCAAGTTCATCATTGCATTGCTGCTCCCGTTCATCATTGCATTCTTGGCTCAGCCATACCAGGAGCCCAGGGTTGCCTGTCATTCCAGAGCTTAACAATACGTGATGTATCCATTTGTGTACTTCGAAGTTAGCCCCCCTTTTCCTGCAAGAGGAATCTCACTTCATTAGCCATTTTAGCAGCAAATTATTGTGCCAGGTGCTTAGGTAGGGTAGTGAGTACACGACCCTTTTCTCCTAGTTGCATTATTTTTCGTCAAACTTGGATGCTTCTTTAGCCAAAAGATGAACGGAGTCAGCACAATTAAGATCTGAAGAAAGTAAATCACTGAGACAAATTTCAAACTTTTGTTTCTTTTTTAATTGAATTATACCCTGAGCACACAAAATCTTATTACAAAATCTAGAACATGCAGTGTGATGGAGCTTCGGAGGGCTGGATTGCTTCTTGGATATGGTCTCATCGTCCACAACATCGAGGGCTTTGTTATGCTTCAGCTGCTACTGCTGTCTCTGATGAAGAGGCCAACAAAAAAATTGTTGAAGTGTCTGTGATGGGAAATTGAAGAGGTTACCGCATCCCATTACCTATCATCAATTACAGACTTTGTGAGAAAAACTTGCTTGATTTGCAACCATGATCCTTGCTTGATTTGCAACAATGATCCAGTTGAGCATTACTGCAAACAGAGAGCAAAGACGTCCAAAGGAAAAAAAATTCATACCAAGCAACTTAATTTTTGCTGAAGCTTCAAACTTTAAATAAGAATCATATCCCCGTAATCAAGCTCGATTCTCATCGAGAAAGAAACTAAAGAAAGAACAAATTTTGGTGAAATTGAGAGCGAAACAAACCTTGCAGTCCCAATAACCAGAAAGCATGCACTCCTATATCCTCATGGTCTTATCATCGCTACAAGAAGCCAGCATCACCGGACATCCCCCGTCACCGGTCGTCAAATTCCAAGCAAGGCCCCAGACCCTATCAGTGTGCCCTTCGAGCTGTTGAATCTCTCTGAGATCAAAGTTCCATTCTAAGAGATCCATCTTCAGTATGCTATGTTAGATTTCTTTTGGCCTTGGTGCTGACCAAACAGCCATATCTGAAGTGTAAAGATCATGAAATCAAAGAGCTCAAACTAAATCATAATCTCTTTCAATTGTTAAAGAGAGAATATGTATGATAATCGAAAAATATAGATGATTAAATTCAAGCGTGTCATGAGTGAATCTTCATCTCCCAACTGTGATAAAAGCATGGTACCTATATCATCGTTCTTATTTCTGTATGCCTAACTTAAATTTGAACTAATGCTAGATATGCACGAATTAAATCAAGAAAATAAGCAAATATACCTACTTCAATCCTTTAATCCTAGATAGCAATTCTGAATGTGATTCATCTGAATCCTTTGTTAGGGGGAGAGGAATGATGCTTATCACTACTCTTCTTCAAAAACACGGAAAGAATGTCTATAACCTGTATCCTTGCTCCTATTGGCTGAATACCCTCCTATATCTAATTGGAACCTAATATCTTTAGATGATTATATAGAGGATTATGGATAAAATAATTAACATTAGTATCTGTTGTATGCAATGTAGCAGTCAATGCAAAGACTAAGATTTCAATAGATATAAGCAATGAAACCTAACTAAAGAACACAATATAGAACCATATCATCAATCCAGATAATTGAATTAAAACATAGTCAGTGTGAAATTGTTTGACAAATCCATGGTGCCTTTCAACTTTTCAATTTGTGCTCGATAACCAACTGCTACTTTGATGCCAAAAGTATAAATTATGAAGTCAATGATCATGAACTGGGATGGACGTAATGGGGTTATATATGGATGCATGCCTCATTGACTCATGGAAATTCCCAAACTATATTTATCCATCTCTCGGTTAACTCTTGCCATGCTTCCTCACATTTGCTAGCAATGGTTACTTTGTTCATGTGAACATTTTCCAGCCTTCATTTCAGTGGTCTGACATGCATGGGTTACTACTATTTGACTGGACAATGAAGCAGTAAAATTGCAATAAACTGCACAATGATTTTGACTGGACATACATCTACATATACATGAATCAATCACCCATACAGTTTATTATCATACTATATTGATAAATTTGAGCGATACAGTTTATTATTATAATGTACATATAAATGAATTATGCAATGAATTTCAAACATAGGGTCTAAATTTGAGCATTATAAACTATATCTAGCACATAAATTTGAGAGGACAACGATTAGATTTAAGATATCCCTGACAATGAACAAAGTTGTCACAGGTATAAACTTGAGCATAAAGATTTATAAATTTTAATTTATGCAATGGATTATAAACTTGAGCATTATAAAGATTTATAAAGTGGGCACATGTTATGAAAATGAACAGATTTATAAATTTGAGCTGCTAACAATATTATTATCATACTGTACAATGAACATGAATTGCAATGAATTTCAAACAACGGGTCTACCTGCGACAACTTAGAAAATAACAGATGATGCTCACAGATGATGCTCACAGATTCGACATCTTGAAGATGATGCTGGCTGAGAAAATGCTCCAATGCAGTAGTTGGGGTTATCAATATGAATCTCCAACGAACATTTACCATTTTAAAAACAAACAAACAAAGAATTATTATACATACAGCAAGAGGGGAAATAAATCAACATTCAGGCAAACATCATTTCAAAAATGTACTCACTTAGATTAATAGTCTTCTACAATATAATAAATCTTGAATATTTTGCAGTAGGTGTTTAATGCTCCAAGCTGCCGCTTGACAATGACTATAATATTTTTCATGTAAAAGTAGAATTGTTGGTGCCATCGTGTTTCTACAATTTACATGTATTTCTCCAACTCTTTCTATTACTTTTTTCACCCTTTCAAATTAATAAATTGCACGGTCAGAAATTTCTGTGATAGGGCCACATGTACCTGTTTAAAATCACTGGTTATGTTACCCCCAGTTAGATGGCAATGCTTGGTGCCATCTTACAACATAAATCCTGATTCAATAGATACTGTTAATGATCATATAATAAGAAAATAAAGAAGCAATTTCACTTATAATAGGAAAATAGTTTTGCTTGTCAATGTGAAGAAGGCACTGTTAATTATCATATAGCATAAGCTTTCAGGTGGTACCTAAAAGCAGACATATTTTAACAACTTCTACTATCTAACAACATGCAATCATTTGCAAATGCAAATTCAATATAATACTCTCCAGTTAAAAAGCAAGAAAACACAAATGGCACATAGGAGAAAAAAATCAAGAATAGTTCTATGTAACAACAAATGAAGATGGGTATATGGTATCATAAATTTTACAATAGTTTTATCAAATTGTTTGAAAAGTTAATACCATATCCTTGTAGAACATGTGCGCATGACACAACTCGCAAAAATTCTTCCACATGAGTTGTTAGTTGGGCAGCTCTTAATGAGATAAGGCGTTGCCAAGTCCTTGTTTTACCTGGATAAGCCATGATAAAGCTAAAAATGTTAAACAAAGAACATACATAGAGGACTAGTGGCTAGAAACGTCTCCCAGAATAGAGAACTGTTATGTGGCATTTTTTACTTACCTTACTGAAAACAATCTTATCAAAAATTGAAGCTGCCTCCTCATGTTTACTTCCCTTATCATATTACGCAGTTTGATGACAGATTCCAACAAAGATGTCAAACAAAGTCCATAGAAATACAACTAATTATCTGGTTTGACCAAGGAATTGAAAGTATTCAATGCTATGGAAACAATACATTGAATGACTAAGGTATTATATAACCCACAAAAAAACTAAAATTTGTGAAACAGTGACTAATTTTACAATGAAAGGACCAGGTAGCAAAATGAAGTTAAGAATAGGCATAACAAACAATGAAGTTGATCTATTACAGGACTGAAATTAAAGAGTATGAAAAATCATAAGAGATGACATTCATGTCAAATATAGAAAACAGTATTTCCCCTGGATAGAAGTTCATAACAATTAGCGTAGGTTGATGTTAGACCCCCCCACCCATGATATTTGTAAGTCCCTAACAATGTGGACCTGAATTATTATAAGGAACATATCTGGACTTTAGACCTTAAAATCCGTCCCCAAACAATAGATGTGCACAACATTGGTAGGAACTTGGATCAAATATCATATTAGTGGAATTAACGTCAAATAAGATGCTAAGGATCCATATCCAAAAATACCGGAAAAACTAATTTGGTTTAATAAGGAGATCAGGCAAAAGCATACTCTGTAACCAATGTTGAACATTATTCTCTTTAGAAGGCCTCCAGAAGAAATCTTACTCTGCAGCCCTGAAAAATGAGTGAATCAACTATTAGAAGCATCAACTATATAGTGTAAATGCCAGAAAAGGCATGGGGAAGTTGATGGGTATGGGTGGATTGTGGGATGCTTTAGCCCCTGGTTCAAGTCCTCTGGTTAGGGGGAATCCACCAGTACATTTGACAATAACAGGATGTGATATATCTGTGAATTCAGTACGCAATAATAATTAATAAAGCCAAAAGATCAACACAAGCCAATCAAAGACACACAAGACTTGGTAACACAGTTCAGTGCGCACACCTACATCTGCGGGACCACGCCCAGAAAATCAGAATACTCCACTAAAATAATCAATGAGTACAATCACTAATTATTGCGACTCTATTAAGAGGAACAACCTCCCCCTCAATACAAACCATGATGGGTGGTCTCTACCAACCCATGGAGTATTCTCGGCAAGTTCCCCTTGCCTGCAAGCTCCCCTTGCACAGTCGACTAGATCAACTCCCTTGATCCCTACGTGGGTAGTTGTCGGCCTCCGTTCCCGGATGTAGAAAACCGCAAGATCCCCTTGCACCACCGACTAGAATCTACTCCCTTGACTCCTACACCGTCGGCCTCCCTCCCAGAGTTCCTTGATCAACTTTCGTAAAAGCCGTGCCCTAGACGAAAAATCGCACAACCCATATATCCTTCGCTCCCCCTTGATTACGGAGTAGATATGGAAGGAAAACATTGAACAATATGTGCAGATACGACAGCCCGCAAAAATCCAAACCAATTCGGGCAAATGGTTCCGCAAAATCCTCTAGCATTAAACTGATTTGCGGGCAAGATTCTCTAGAACCAAATCAACAATAATAAAGAGAGAATAATAGCTACCAAATATATCTTCAGCGATTCCTCAATCAGAGCTACCTATACCAGAATAGGTTAAAGATACTATAAAAATATCTGCAGCCATCAATCTTCCCAACCAACAAATCTGCGAGATATTCACTTTCTAGTTCAACCCAACATCCCTTCAATTTAGCAAATGATTTAGAAATGGCTTTCTAAATATCTCTTATGCAGATATTCCACAATCAATTCAGGAATCACCGACATTCTTGGCAGCAAATCAGATCTGAAACACAAGACAGATCTGCAGACCAAAGCAGCACTTTCTGCGTACAAACCAGAATTCCAGATCCCGAATGTTGAACATTATGTTGCAACATTATGTTCAACATTACTGCTCAAACTGCTCAAAAACAATTCTGATTCCTCAACCTGAACTCTCCAGATGTAGTGCCACTAATGCCAACAAATATCAGCAGAAATTCAACCCTAACAATCTCCCCCTTTGGCATTATATGGCACAACCAAAGAAAGCACCAACTAAGCACACAGTCTCCCCCTTTGAGCCACAATAATCCAAACCACATTCTCCCCCTTACTAGAACAACCCGAGCAGTGATCACCTCAGAAGAGATAGCCAAAATTCAGAAAAAGTATGCCCTCATGACTCTAATACTTTTCAGCTAGCCTCACTTCTTCAAAAAAAATTATTCTCCCCCTTTCTGTCTCTCTTATTAGCAAAAAAATCTTCAGGCACAGCGGAATAAAAGGAAGAACATTATACCTCATATCTGACAGTAGGGTGACGAATGGAATGATGTCCAGTGTAGAAGTCGAGCTCTGAGGGGCCAAAAAGTAGTTGGAGAGTTGAAAACATCGGCGGTGTTGACAGAGGAGTTTTGGTGGTCTGCATGTCAAAATTTGGAGATGTGGATGCGGTGGAACCGGCTAAGGGATGGACACACTTTGGAGAAGTCAGCCGGTCTAGGTGAAGAGGCCGCAGAAGATGGAATAGATGTGGATTGACGTGCTGGAGAGGATACATGCAAAGATCCAATGGCACCGACGGAGGAAGAGCAGTGAGCAGAGCGGCGAGATAGCAATCTGATAATTCTGGAGGAAGACACATGAGACTTTGGTGCAGGTTGCTTACAGTGATTGTCGAGGGGAGATGTCGAGTCTGTTGTCATAACATCTGCATCAACATTGTTCTGTGTTGTATCTAATGTTACAACATTAGTCACAACATGAAGTGTTTTCTCTGAAGCTGTAGTATTCTGCTGTATAATTCAGACTTCCTGACCCATTGCTTCTTCATCTTCATATCAGGATGTTAAACGTCTCTTCCTTCTGACCAATGCCGTATGTGACTGAAGCAGTTTCTCTCAGTATGGCCTATGAACTTGCAGTAACTGCATACAGAGCGAGTACCTTTTATACCTCTAATCTGCCTCTTCTTCTGATCATGGCCCTTGTGCTGACCCATTATTTCAAGTTATTTGGTAACTTGACTTCTTCTTTCAGCAGACACATTATTGAAAGCTCATCTATTGTATCCTACTTCGGTGCAATCTCCTGAAGTCTTACCCATATTCAAGGTATCATCCAGCTTTGTCTTTCCAGAATTCCACTTATCCAAAGGGCATTCAGCTTTCTCTGTCCTGAGAAGAACATTTCTGAAGTTGCTTTCCAATTCTCTACAGTTTTCCTCAACTTCCAGGCATTTGATTTTGACCTCCTCCTTCTCTTTCTTCAGTCTTTCATTCTCCTCCTTCAAGACTTTGTTGATATTGCAGATTTGCATCCACTTCTCAAAAATGATCTGATAAGCCAACCGTATGTCCTCTTCATCAGCCTCCTCAGAATCATCATCGCTGTCAGATGTTGTACTAAATGTTGTAACATTCTTTCTGACATTTGCAATTTTGTTCTCCAATGGTGTACTAGATGTCGCAACATTAAGTCCAACACAGCTAGGGGTGTAACCATCAGATTGATCATCAAGAATAGCCGTAAAAGCAACATAGTTGCTGGTGATGTCTTCATTTCCAGAACTTCCTTCTGAATCTTCATCACTCTAGGTACTAGCTAATGATTTCACCATTTCCTTCTTGAGGGTATTAGCACATTCGGTCTGTATGTGACCGAAACCTTCGCACTTCCTGCACTGTATTCCTTTACCCTTACTCTTTGGCTCATACTTCTGTGCGGGATGACTGATTGCCTTTCTAGCAGTAGGAAGATACGGTCTTGATTCCTTGTTGGCAGATCTGTAATTCTGTCCCTTGTTACTTATCTTCCTCATCATTCTGTTGAAATTCTTAGTCAGCAGATCAATGTCATCATCAATATCCAAGTCATTTTCAGTCTTAGATGTTTTACTGACTTCAACCTTTAGAGCCACCCCTTTATCCCCGTGGTTCGGCTTCAGATTCATTTCATAGGTCTAAAGAGATCCCATGAGTTCATCCAATCTCATGGTGGATGTGTTCCTCACTTCTTCAATGGCCGCAATCTTCGCAGAGAACTTATCAGGTAGGGATCTCAAATTTTTTTCAACTAACTTCTTTTGAGAGGACTTCTTCCCCAATTGAAATGCCTGATTAGATATATCGCACAGTCTCCCATTGAACTCAGCTACAGTCTCATCATCATTCATCCTGAGATTTTCAAATTAAGATGCGAGCATTTGAAGTTTAGATGCTCTTACCGTACTGGTTCCTTCACGAATATTCTGCAGTATATCCCACGCTTCCTTTGCATACTCACACATAGAGATTAACTTGAATTGCTCTTAGTCGACAGCGGAAAAAATAGCATTAATTGCTTTAGAATTGCACAAGGCCGCATGTTTTTCAATCTGACTCCAGACTCTTGCCGACTTGAGGTGTTCTTTGTCATCTTCTTCAATTTCGGTTGGCGGTGTCCATCCTTCACTGACAGCGATCCAGACCTTCTCATCAATGGACTTAATGAATACACGCATCCGAGACTTCCAGTAAGTGTAGTTTGTACCAATGAGCAAAGGAGGACGAACAACGGAGGCACCTTCTCGTGTAGCCATGATTCAAGTACTGAAATCCAAGATCACACCCTCTTTGATAACAAAGTGACACGGGTGACCTGCTCTGATACCAATTATGAATTCAGTACGTAGTAATAATCAATAAAGCCAAAAGATCAACACAAGCCAATCAAAGACACACAAGACTTGGTAACGCAGTTCGGTGCGCACACCTACATCTGCGGGGCCACGGCCAAAAAATCAGAATACTCCACTAAAATAATCAATGAGTACAATCACTAATTATTGCGATTCTATTAGGAGGAACAACCTTCCTCTCAATACAAACCGTGACGGATGGTCTCTACCAACCCATGGAGTATTCTCGGCGAGATCCCCATGCCCGCAAGCTCCCCTTGCACAACTGACTAGATCAACTCCCTTGATCCCTACGTGCGTAGCCGTCGGCCTCCGTCCCCGGATGTAGAAAACCGCAAGATCCCCTTGCACCACCGACTAGAATCAACTCCCTTGACTCCTACACTGTCGGCCTCCCTCCCGGAGTTCTTTGATCAACTTTCGTAAAAGCCGTGCCCTAGACGAAAAACCGCACAACCCATATATCCTTCTCTCCCCCTTGTTTACGGAGAAGATAGGGAAGGAAAACATTGAACAATCTGTGCAGATACGGCAGCCCGTAAAAATCCAAACCAATTCGGGCAATTTGTTTTGCAAAATCCTCTAGCATTAAACTGATTTGCGGGCAAGATTCTCTCCAATCGAATCAACAATAATAACGAGAGAATAATAGCTACCAAATATATCTCCATCGATTCCTCAATCACAACTACATATACCAAAATAGGTTGGAGATACTATAAAAAGATCTGCAACAATCAATCTTCCCAACCAACAAATCTGCGAGATATTCACTTTCTATTTCAACCCAACATCCCTTCAATTTAGCAACTGATTTAGGAATGGCTTTCCAAATATCTCTTATGCAGATATTCCACAATCAATTCAGGAATCCCCGACGTTCTAGGCAGCAAATCAGATCTGAAACGCATGACAGATCTGTAGACCAAAGCAGCACTTTCTGCATTGAACCAGAATTCCCGATCCCGAATGTTGAACATTATGTTGCAACATTATGTTCAACATTACTACTCAAACTGCTTAAAAATAATTTTGATTTCTCAACCTGAACTCTCCAGATGTAGTGCCACTAATGCCAACAAATATCAGCAGAAATTCAACCCTAACAATATCCCACTAACTAATCATTAAAGCCATTATCACACTAACTAATCAGAAAAACAGAATGTTATATAAGTGCTATATACAAATGCAAATCTATAATCAGAACATGGCCTATGTGCTCTATTTCACTAAACAGCGACATGAAAAAAAGAGCGAGAGAACTAAAGAGGGGTTGTTAAGAAAAGACTTGAAATTTAACCCAAGAAAACACCCAAAAAGCATGATAAAAACATGATATCTCCTTATTTTCATACTTTTATGAGCAAGCACATCATATCAAAAAGCATGATAAAAGGCTGAATACATGCACTCAACATCATTGCGTTTGTAGTTTGTGAAGCAAGTGCATATTCCGAACATCTCATCATCATTAACCTGTAAAATTTCAAAAATAGCTCAAAAATACGGAACCATACTTTTCAAAAAAAGCTCAAAAGATAATATAGCATAAAGAATCACTACTTTTGCATTATCATCAATGAATTCAAAGAACAAAAAATAAACTATAGTAAGGAAAAATGAGACAAAGTAAAAAAAACCTCACATGAATGATCGTAATGCTTGGATTCATGTTCGGCCTCAACCAATTGTAAGCGATTGTACCACCAACTCCACTCAGCCAGAGGCACTCTGCATCAAAAAAGTAAAAAAAAAAAGCTGCTGAAAAAATGGGTAAAGAAGAAAAATCACATTTTTCAACAAAGAATGCATCTTTATACACTAACGCTCAGCAAAAAAAATCCAACATTTTCCTTCCTCTCACAAACCCAGCAAGTAATGAGCAGAGCTATGAAACTATAATAAGAACAAATGAGATAAATTAAATTAACAGAATGAACATGAGCATTAACCACTGAACTCAGCAAAACATCCCTCAATTAAACGATCAATTTCCTCAATTAGCAAGAATTAACATCCATTAATTTAGCAATCAAACATCAGCAACCTCTTTGTGACATCGATCAATCAGCAAACCATCAATCTCAAGAAAACATCCTTTAATAAGCAAGAATTAAAAGAATGAATCAATTTCCTCATCGATCCAGGAGCATTAACCATTGAACTCAATAAAAATCCCTCAATTAAGCGATCAAACATCATCAATATCTTTGTGATGAGCATTCCCCACCAAACCACATCCAATACACAAATCTTAGTTCAAAAAAAGGAAAAAACATTGGGATGCTATTATAAGAATCAATAGAATAAAATTCAATCATTCCCCACCGAACCACATCCAATACACAAATCTTAGTTCAAAAAAGGAAAAAACATTGGGATGTTATTATAAGAATCAATAAAATAAAATTCAATCATTGGGATTCATCATGGAATAACTACAAATGAAACATAATTTAATCATCCCTGGCATTCGGATGCTATTAGCTTAATTAGTACAGAAAAAAAATTCTAAATTACCAAATTAGTATGGAAAACATACTAAAACAACTCAAGAAATGAAGGCCCAAAGTGATAACTCAATTAAGTAAGGCATTTTTTCCCTGGCGACGTCAAAAAGGAAACTGAACAAAATCAACACACAAAGTATCAAGCGTTATCCCATAATTCAACAAAGGAACCTAATTCCTATTTTATCATAAAAGAACCAAGCGTTATGGTAATCACCTTATGAGCTGGACCACATTCCAAAATCACTCCAGCGTTTTCCTCCGAAATCAGGCAACAACTCGCCATTGAGGGCTTGAGAGAAATTTTTTTGCTTTGCATCTGAGACGTGCCTGGGGAAATGACAAATGGGAGTTGGGCCTTAGAGCAGCCCATGTTTTGTTGTGGACTGCTTAGATTTCCCGCAACGAAATTTTGTTCAAACTTAAACTTTCAAACCTTAAAATTTAAAAGCTTTCCCCCAAATTTAAAAGGTTCCCCCCCCCCAAAACTTTGTCTTAGCCATATGCATCAAACTTTATCCAATTTCTCTTATCTAATATCTCTTATCCAAAAACTCATAATAACATCCCTCAAATGCAATTCAAACTCTTATCCAATTTCTCTTATCCAAAAACTCATGATAACATCTCTCAAATACAATTCAAACAGTTATCCAATTTCTCTTTTCCAATATCTCGTATCCAAAACCCCATGATAACATCCCTGTTTTAATATATATATATATATATATGTATGTATATATATATGTATATGTATATATGTATATGTATATATATATGTATATGTATATGTATATACATATATATATATATATATATACATATGAATATGGAGGTGTGCTGACAGCGCATGAAATTTTTCCTGCGCTGTCAGCAATTTGGGGGCTCTAAAAAGATTTGGGGGCTCTAAAACGTTGAAACTGTCCAAAATTCTGGACAGTTTTGTGCAACGTTTTTGAAATCGATGAACGGAGTCTCAAACGGTGTTAGATTGACCTGAAAATTTGTGGGGAGCTAGTTAACAAATATATCTAACTATTGCAAAAAAAGTTTAAAATTTTTTTAAAGCCCCCAAATCGTTGACAGCGCAGGAAAAATTTCCTGCGCTGTCAGCACACCTCGATATTCCTCATATATATATATATATATATATATATATATATATATATATATATATATATATATATATATATATATATATATATATATATTAAAACAGGGATGTTATCATGGGTTTTTGGATAAGAGAATTTGGATAAGAGATATTGGTTATGTGTATTGTTGTATGTGGATATGTGTATTGTTGTATAAGAGATTTTGGTTAAGAGATAATGGATAAGAGATATTGGATAAGAGAATTTGGTTTTGGTTATGTGTAATTGGGTGTGATGTTTATATAGATTGTATATAGGGTATGAGAAATCGAGTTATGAGATATTAGATATAAGAACTCATTTTCTTCAAATCAAATCAAATCATTTCAGAGCCTAAGAAAAAAAATTTGAAATCAAAATTTCCGTGAATAGAGGGAAATTTTTGCTCCCATCACAAATGGGAGGGAAAGTTTTTTTGATCACATCAAGAGGTAAACATTTGGCGCCTAAGCTCAAGTTCACATCATCAAGAGGCAACGCTTGCAGCTCAATGGAAAATTTGCCCGCCATCAATCAGCTCAACGGAGCTCCTCGCCATCTTCTTCTACCTCCATCATCAAGAAGAGCAAGCACCCTCATCTTCTACCTCGGTTAGCTCTTCCTCATCAAGAAGAGCAAGCACCCTCACCCTCTGTGCAGTAGGTATAAAATGTTCCTTTGATGTGTACATGCTTCTCTACTTTCTCTGCGTCTAGACTCATTGTGCACAAACGTCGTCTGCAAGAGATTCTGCCTCTGCTACGAATATGTTTCTCTAAATGTAGGCTATGTGTTCATGCCCTCCATCTGTTTGTGATTTTACCTCAATGGTTTTTATTATTTTTAAAGTTGAAGTCTTATTTTTCCTCAATGGAAGAGTACATTCAGGTGAAGTCTTCACCCCATGTGTTTGTATTTTGTTTGCTTTTGACCCAAAAGTGTTGGATTCTATGAAAAGTTGAGATTTTGTTGATTGTTTTTTAATTTGGTCGTTATTTCTTTATTGTTTTCTTAATTATATCATAATGTTTTGTTTGCAAGACACTTAACATGGGTTATTGATGTAGGAATTTATGGGCAAAAACATGCTGTCATTGAATGCCATGTGGAAGTATATGGAGCAGGTAACCAAGTGAAAACCTTAAGCGTCTTGGTTTTCTTTAAGTTTATTTTTATTTTTAAGAGATCTTTTCCTTTGACTGAATAGGAGTATTTAATGAGGCTTGAGACTTTAAAAGAACGACCTCGAATTGGAAATGCTGGGGTGATGTCTCGCACATCAGAAATATCCTTGAGAAGTTGAAAGAACGACCTCAAATTGTAAAAGTAACTCTTCAATCCTTTAGACAAAATAATTATTTTCTTTTTAAATCATTTTCGTTCATGGCATCATGCATGTTCCTCGTGGCATCATGCTCTTTAAGTTGGTAGAACTGAGGTTTGTTGTATATTCATAATGCTAACTGTTCATATGGCTTGAAGGACTCCAAACATGTCATCAAATATACAATTATCATGCATCCGAAAGCTAATTGCAGGACTCCAAACACTGTTCATATGCTGTTAAAATATTTTGTTAACTAATCATCATGTTAACCAATCATCATGTTAACAAAATATATCCTGTTAACCAATATCCTCTTTTGAAGGCAAACACAGTTCTTTTTGTTAACCAATATCCTCTCACACAGGATATTGGTTAAGAGGATGTATTTTGTTAACCAAACTTATTTTATCTAAATTTTGAATGCAAACTTATATTTTGACATTCAAAATATATCCTGTTAATATATTATTATTTAAATATATTAGAAAAAATAATAACTTATATTTTGCATTCAAATTGTTATCTAAATTATGAATAAATTTTCAATGCAAACTTATATTATCTAAAGTTTGTATTCAAAATATAACATGTACATTCAAAATATACTGGTATATCTCCATTCATGATATTTGAATGCAAAATATACCTGATATTTTGTTAATGTACATGACAAAATATCATGTACATTTTGAATGCAAAATGTCCTGTTACACATCCTAGCATTCAGAATATATGGATGTTTTGGTATATTTTGAATGCAAAATGTCCTATACATTTTGTTAACAAAACATATGCAATATGTCTAGAGACGTCATGACAGAATGCAAAGTATATGGAAGATGTTTTGTTTTATTTGAATGCAAAATGTCCTAATATTCTGAATGCAGACTGTACATGACATTCAAAACAAATGTACATGATATTTTGGCATTCAAGATATCTAAAGTTAACAAATGTACATGATATTAACAGGATATATTTTGAATGCAAACTTATACACATTAATTAAAGTACATCAAATTAAATTACTTCACATACTTGCCTAATAATTAAATTTCATATTTGTATTAAAACTATGATTTTTTAGTTAAGCATTTGCCTGCAAATTGGTGAAAATGGTATGTCATGATTCTTCATTTTGCAAATTTAGAGTCCTGGCCTAATCTTTTTTAATACATCCAAATGGTATGTCTTGATTCTTCATTTTTCAAAATTCTGTTCTTGATGCCATTCTCTTATGTCTTGATTCTTGATATGATTTGGGCATTTTGTTGTTGAATCCAGCATGTCTTAAGAGAAAAGAAAGAAATTTTGTTTGCTTTTGGTGCTTCACCTTTTGGGCTTGAATCGATGCAAATATTATTTTTTTGTTAAGCATTAGCAAGCAAATTAGTGAAAATGTTCCATGAATTGGTTTGTTTTTTGAGTCCTGGCCTAATCTTTTTTTAATACATACAAATGTTATATGCTTCTATATGAGGCTGTATGTATTTTAGTTGTGTTTGTGTTTTAGTTGGAACTCTCTGTAATGTTAGTTATGTATGTAATTGGAACATAACACAACATAACAATCACCAACATATGCATGTATGTATTTTAGTTCTGTTAAATTGGAACATGTCTGTATGTTAGAGAGATACAATATAACCTCTGATTTGGGTTCCAACAGGCACATTTCTCATTCATAATTTATTGGAACACATGCCACTATGTATTTGAGGCTAATTTATTTGAGGCTTTCAACTAAAAATGTGCATGTATGTATTTGAGGCTTTCTAAACTTTTAGTTAATAGGTTGTATCTCATTTCTAAACTTTTAGTTAACAGGCATATTTTAGTTAACTTCATTTAACTTCATTTCATTAAACTTCATTTTAGTTTACTGGCACATTTTTTAAAAAGCTAGAATATCATGATGGTTCTAACGAAAAATGTGACTGTATGTATTTTTTAACATAATATCATGATTGTTTGTCTACCATTAGGAAACATGCACTTCCTAAACTTAACAATGTGTTATTTGAAGCTGTATTATGTTAGCCAGATCTCCATCACTATCTGTATGTATTTAACATAAATGCATGTATCTATGTTTCATTATAAATGTGCCTGTTAAAAAATGACGGTCATACTAAATTATGTCATAGTCAATTCGGGCAGATTTGAGTTAGCCTTCTTAAACTTAAAATTCTACATTATTTTTTAGGCAGATTTGGTCATTTGTATTCAGTTCTTTACATGAATTTGGGCATTTGTATTCAATTCTTTACACGAATTTGGGTATTTGTATTCAATTGTTTTCCAATTGTTTATCAATTTGCACTGTGATGTTTTCCAATTGTTTTCCAATTGTAAACCATTACAGCTGCATTTGTATTCAACTGAACTGAACTGAAAACAATAGTAATGCCTAAAGAATTGAACTGAAACATTGCACTGTGACTTTTGTAACAAAATAAAACGATAGAACATATCATTCTTTACACGAAGCTGTACTCTTTAAGTTTTTGATCTTTTTCGGTATCTTTCAGCAATAGCTGAATTTTGCTTTCTGAAATTTTGAGCACCCAATTGTTTTCAGAAGGATTCATGGAATGCCATCTTGCTTCTTACTTATGAGAGCCTTGAGTATACGGTGACTTGAGCATTGCTCAGTTGTATGTTTATAAAAGCACATTTGCGGAATATATCACTCATTCAGAGACAAATGAAGAAATATTTGGTGTTCTTTCGTTTGTGTTCTGAAGCCTTACCCTTTTATTCCCCTCTTTAAGTATGTCTTCATAGTTCTTAGAGCCAATGATAATGGGCAGGGTAACTTGGACATCATCAGAATTCATTTGTTTGTCTTCATAGTTCTTAGAGCCAATGTCTTCATTCGTTTGTTTTATTTTGTTCTGTATTGGAGACATTTTATCAAACATTGCTGGTTGTCAGAATTCATTCACTGTTCTTGAATGTTTTTCCCATTTTTTTAATCTTATTAAGGCAAAGGGAATGTGCCGATTGGTTACTAGCATGGTGCAGCTCGACAAGGTGGTGGGGTTATGCTAATTTATTTTGATAATTTTTTTGTTCATGGGTTTTGCTTTGAAACATGGAGCAGCTCGGCATGATATTATCAGAATCTCAACCCATGATACCATAAGGATAGCTTGATCTATTCTCATTCCTTGGCACCCTTACTAATATCTTGGCTCAAACTTCTGCATGTTCATATCCAGATATACATCTACTATAAATTTGAGGTGTTTTTGAATTTGCTACATTATGTGCATGTGTATCGATTAATATCGGGTTTTGTTACATAATGCAGAAAATTAGTTTGTTAAATGTCTTGAAACTTGATCAAACTATAAGTTTCAGGATTTCCTTTAACTTGATGTCCTGGAACAAATTAATGTTGATCAAAATGGTGATCAAAATATAAGTTTCAGGAATTCATGGATCTTGATGTCCTGGAAAAAATTAGAACAAATTAATAACTTGATATGTCCTAGAACAAATTATTAATTTTTTAGGATGAAAAATTAAAAAAATGACAAGGTCTCATATATTTTCATTTTAAATATAATATTCTACAAAAGTTAAAATATCAACCTAATATACTCTCCAATTTGATCACCATTATATTTGGGAACTCATACTTTTTTTGAGATCTTGGAACTCTCCCAATTTGACATGCAAAACTCTAAAATGTGATTTCTAACATATCAAACTTGGATGTTATAAGTTAACAAACAGTGAGGTTATATTAAGATGCTTTCTTTTCCCGCTTGAGATGCTTTCCTTTCCAGTTTGAATAGCATTTATAGTCTAGAGGCCTTCATTTACAGAGACTAAAGTTAATAAGCATTCATATAATCAATGAACAAGAAAATTTCATGAAGAATAGTAATTCTGACAAAAAAGAATAATGATCACTTAATTAACTTTATACATGCTCATTCATGAAGAATAGTAATCTTAACAAAAAATTCTGTTGGAAGAAGTATTTATTTTTGTTATGTGACAAAAATTGTTGGAAAAAGTATTTATGATTTGTGAATTGTGTATGTGCTCATTTTTACTTGCAATGGAATCCAATTCAAACTCTTTACAACTAATCTCTATTGTTTGTGTAATCTTATAATAAAACTAATCTCTCATTGTTAATAAGCAAATGTCATATGAAACTGTGTTCTTGCATGAGTGCATCCATTTATATGAAATGAACTATTGCCAAAGATGTAACAGATGTGTGTCGAATTTCATACAGGTGCATACTATTCATCGAATCTTCTCAGAAGATGATATGGCTACATTGATGATGATTCTGTTTTTTTTCTCATTTTCATTGTAAGGAAACCTTTTCTTTTGTCGAATGTTGGCGTTTGAGACAAGGAAACCTTTTATTTTGTCAAATGTTGGCTTTTGAGACATGGAAACCTTTTCTTTTGTCAAATGCTGGCGTTTGAGACTCATCCTTGGCCAGGATTCAGAATATGATCGTTGATTAATCCTCTGTTGTTTTATTGTTTTGCTTCCAAGATGTTGGTTTAGTTTGTTGGAAATGTTCATTCATTCCAGGTAGTATAATTATGAAATGTGAAATGTTCATTCCTTCAGTTAGCTGGAAATGTTCATTCATCACAGATGTTCACTCAGCATGTTCATTATATTAACATCATTGATTAATACTCAGCATGTTCATCTATTCAGTTAGTATACTCAACATCGTTAATTAATACTCATCACGTTCATTCATATTTAAGCTAACTGGAAATGTGAAATGTGAAATAAACAAAATGAGCTTTCAAAAAGGAAAACATACTCATAACTGGAAATGTGAAAGCATATGATCATATTCTCACATCATGATCAATACCCTATTTGATTAAAAACATGTACATTTAACATATATTTTGTTAATTTTGTTCCCATATAATGATGGAGAAGCAATAATATTTTGGCTATTAGGAAGAGTAATAGGATTTTATATTCATTGCTAATTTAGCTTTTGTGAATGATCTCTCACATCATGGGAGAATTTGCAGGTCATTCATTCTCAAAAACAGTATTTTGCTTGGGTGCAAGGTGTTTGCTTGGGTGAACATTGTTCTTTGCAGGTACGGTGTTGTTAAATAACACACATACTTACAGACATTTAATGTTTGAGGTATATGTTAAATTTGATTAATACACATTATGCATAATAATGATGTTAAATTAAAATTTGAACATGCAGTTTGGACTAAAACATAGAACTAAAATTTGAACTTACAGACATAAATATGATTCATAGACATGTAATGTTTTCATCTATAAGTTTTAGTTCAATGTTTTAGAATGAGAACAATCTATAAGTATCTGTTTTTTTTTGATGTATATGCAAGTTAGATAAGGGTGTTTTAGTTCAATCTGAACTTGAACCCACATACTTCTCATTACACATGATGGGAGACATGTAATGTTTTAGTTCAATGTTAAATTAAGCAAGTATATGTTCTTGATGTACATATGATTCATACACATACTTACAGACATACAATGTTTGAGGTATATGTAAATTTGATTAATACACATGTAAGTCATCATCCTTTATAAATTAAATTACTGAGATCATCCCGTGCATGTAGGCCTGGGTCATATGTCCAGGTCGAGCTCGAGCTCAAAGGTTGCAAATGGCAGAGGATTCACAAAGCATGGCACAACAGCAGCATCCAAGATCTCAGAAATCATATGTAAGTCATCATCATGTATAAATTAAATTACTGGAATTTATGAATTAATAAAAAGAGATTTTAAGATAGGAGTGCTATTTTGCATTAGAATTTGAGGCTTGAGTTTCTACTATGTGTATGTGTATATCTGTATATTGCTATCTACATGTCCTGAAGGCTGGAAAATGTGAGAGTTCATGTGTATGGAAGAAGCCTTCACTGTCTTAAGTCTCTCTTCTACAAATGAGGGATGTTTTCAAATTATTTTGCTTTTAAGGTTCGTTCGACTGCCAGGCCTTCGGTTGATAAAGGGTCAGAGCTATCGTCTGACAGCAAGAAGCATGTATGCGAGACTTCATCTGTCAGAATGAAACTAATTTTCTCTTTGTTAAGTACTTCATGATCTCATTGTGTGTTGATTGAAACAAATAAGATTCCTCTGGTGTTACATGCAGACAAAGGTAACAAAAGTTGGAGAGGTAGTGGAACGGTGAGTGATGGGAAAAAGAAAAGATCCGAAGACACTTTAGAGACGCTGTTCAAGAAAGTCCAAACATGAGAGCTCAAAAGACTCTTCTATCAAGGTACTAATTATGCTCAAAGAAATATTATTAGGCGCCCTAAGAAAATATTATTAGGAGCTCAAATGCCTCTTTTGTTTTGAGAAGAACTTTTGGCTTATTTTTTGGAATCTCAATTTTTTTTCCATTTTTAATTAAAACTGAATTTTTCAGAGAATGTCATGGCAGAGGAAGGGGATTATGTCATCTTGCTTGGTTGGATGACAATTGAATCAGCTGGGAGTCGCGAGTTGAAGGCTGGCTGGGCATTGCGAGTTGGAGGCTGGCTCGGCGTTGCGAGTTGAAGGCAACGATTCAAGCTGACATTGGAACCTGCTGGGTGTTGCGAGTTGAATCTATGGCAGAGCAAGCAATGATGTTGAATATGTTGAGATTCAATTTCGTTTTATATTTATTATTATTTTTGGATCTATGGCGAGCGCAAGCAACGATGTTGAAGATGATTAGCCCCAACTTGAGATTCAATTACGAGTTGGATCTATGGCAGAGCAAACATGGGTTGTGCCAAAGTTTCTCTTTATTTTTTTTGTTTTATGTTTCAAGCTGGATCAAAGTTTAACAATTTCATCTTCATTTTTCAATGATATAGCAATAAGATATGTTGGCAATCTCTTTGAAACATGTTTCATGAAATCTTTGTTAACAAGTGGTGTAAAATATATCATTGCGATAAAGAAATTTTTATGAGAAAACAAGCACATCAATTGGGTTGTGTTTAAGTTCAACAAAGAACATGTAATATGTCATCTTCACTTGCAGGTTTGTATGCTTCTTTATCCTTAGAGTTTTACGCTGAGTTGATTGATTATGATTGCCAATCTTTTTTTGAGCTCATTTAGTTTAGTATTATGTATGCTTCTTTATCCTTATTTTATTTCAAAATAATTGTATTAGTTTCAAAAAATTGATGTCATTATCATATTTATCTTTTCTGAAACTTTTTTGAGCTCATTTAGGGTAGTAAGTATTATGTAATATATGTTGTGGTTTCAATATTTGAAGAAGTAAAGGTACCATATTTTTTGTTGATTATGGTTGCCCAGTGATGATTCACACACCAGCATTCCCCCCCAATGGAGAAGAAAGAAACATACTTGAGATATGTTATAAGAAGGAGAAGAAAAGAAGATAAGCCAGAAGTATACTAGCCATTCTTAAGTTGTTTAGTTCCAAGGAGTTATATGATAGATATTCTTAGAGCTTTTGGCATTTTATTATACCGTTGTCACATATGTACATATCTGTGTAACAGTTCGGAGCTGATATCAATCAAACTAATAGACAATAATATAAGGAATTATGGGTATTCACTGAACTATTTGGATGATTAGCTCATATTGTTTACATCATCAGGAATAGGATGAACTCTCACTTTTTCATGTAAGAGTGAATGTGTCACTCTTTTTAACTTTTTTAGGAGGAACTAAATCTGGAGGTAATCAAATTTTTGGATGGAACTTTTGGGGGAACTAAATCTGGTTGGAATTAATTTTTGGGGTGAACTAAAATTTTTGAGGGGAACTAAATTCTCTTTAAAAACTTAAATTTAGGGGAAACTAAAATTTTTGGAAAGTGAAAATTAGCAGATAAAACCCAAATTTTTGGAGAAGAACTAAATTTGGAGGGTATTGAATTTTGGGAGGAACTAAGATTTTTGGGAGGAACTAAATTCGTTGGAATGAGCTAAATTTTCGGGAGAACTAAGATTTTGAGGAGGGAATATCTAAAATGAACCGTGCCCTACGGGCACGTGTTATGACTAGTATATATATATATGAGGTCATTATACCCGGAGCACACAAACTAAGGAGCCGTCTATTCTATGCCCCGTCGCTAGGAGAGAAACCGAGAGAATGCTAAATGGATTCTCCAATGGTAGATTCATGCTGTTCTGGAAGATCATCCGTTGCGTCATCCAGATCATCGGCTTCATGGATTCAGTTATGATTCCTATCAGAGAAGGTAAAGATTTAAGGTTCTGCATGTTTATCTAGATCTGTGTAATTAGGTTTATACGCACATCTAGATCTTTAGTTTCAACAATCTAAGTTTGCAATGTCAATGTGCATCAAATCTAGACTGGACTACCGTTCAGGTTCTACGACTCTGATTCATACAGGGAGTGGACCAGAACTTGGCCGAACTTCACAAGGCATTTCCGAATCCAAGCTATGTTTTAATCCAACAGTGCACCAATTCCTAATTCAATTATCGGTGGCCGACATCTCTTGGCGACAAAGACAACAAACCTAGTCGTGTTGGGTATGTTGGCACGAAGTCTTCTTCAAGTTCGATGCTTATACTCCTTTTCTTCTTTATTTGCTTGTGCCAGATTTCTTATCTTTTCCCTCCTAATGATATACAGTTGATTCATTGTTTGCCTTAAACATGTATGCAATAGGTGTGTGCGCGTGTGGGGAGGGGGGTTGTTCCCCACATGTTGGACAAATCCTTGGGGAAACTTCCCACGAAATTTTTTTGTCCGCGTAGGACAAACGGACAACCGAGATCGAGGTTGTCCGTGAACCTACGACACACGTAGCGAGCGCTCCTCGCTCAGGGCCTGCAACGACTTGTTGGTGCTTGCAAGGCACCCGGGTGCACAACCCGCCTAGGGGGCCCGCAACCCGCGTCCCCCACCTTAACTATAGGGCAGGTGGCATACCTGTATTTATTGGACTGCCATCGTCACAGGAGGGTAAAGGGGTTGGAGTTTGGCCCACGGGGAAGCCGGTATTTGCGTGTTGGCCACCAGTTCCTCCTCATGGGATTTTCTGGCTTTGGTGCCTATTTTTTTCGGTTTTTAACTCCTTCATTTTTGTACATCTGCGACGACTGACATGCGGTTTCTTTTCGCCGTCGGTATTGCGCCCAGGCAACAACTATCCCCATCATTCTTGTGCCCAATAGACGACTGCCCACGTCAACATATCGCCCATGAGCCGGCTGTCCCCATCGGTTTCGCACCCGGGAGACGACCTTCATCGTGCCCACTGGGCACGGTCATTCACTAGTGAATACACACACACACACACACAGCCTACATAGTACATGATGTTGGAAGCGTTCAACACGCTATAAGAGCAATTGTATGAACCATTTACCACGTTGCAAGCGCAACTTGCCGCAACTCACCCAAGTGAGACATCAACAATCCCACCATGCTACTCAGCAACAGTAAGACCAGTGTGGTCCTGGGTAAGAGGCATACTCATATTACGCTTATCCTAGCAAGCCACCCACCCACCAAGAGTTTACATCAAGCTTCCAATCACACCCACTAACCTAGGTAGCAAAGACATTTCAAGTATGCACCTGACCGATAGACCTTCGGCACCTTATGCATTGTGAATTGTTAAAAAAAGTTTAAGATACCACGAGACCTTGACATCCACCTTTAGAAACCACCATTCACGAGTGAAATACTAGAAGTTCCCCGATGAACAGACTTCTACCTCTTGAAGCTTAAAAAGTATGATGGTAGTGGAGACCTTATGCAGCATTAAAGAGACATCATGCAACTCCATGGGCTCAATGATGCAAAACAATTCCATGCATTCGCAAGCACATTACTAAAGGTGGCACATGACTAGTTTGGGACTCTCGAGCCTGGTAACATCTTAAGTTCCCATGAATTAGCTTAGCTTTTTACCAAGTAGTTCATCACTGTAAGAAAAAGGAAGCATTCCTCCATTTACATTCTCTGCATACAACGAGGCAATACAGAGCAATTTACGTAAGTACATCAAATGCTTTAGTGACGTCATACTCAACATGAAGGAGGTAAGTCTAGATGATGCCACCTTAGTGTTTATGGACAGACCAACTAAATTGGACCACACACACGACTTGGTCACCAATCCACCAAAGAGCATGGATGATTTGATGACTATTTCTGAGGTCTACTTTAACATTGAAGAGCTTGGAATCTTATGCAAGATCCCTAAGTACGAGGACAATCAGAAAGATGACCAAAGGCATAACAACCCGGGGCAATATATGTGATAATTAAAGGCAGTCGGTGGACTCATTCTTCTCATCCTTTCAAGTGTTTCATTTCTTTCAATGCGTCGAGGTTCCGAATCTTGATGCATGTTTAGCGCAATGAATGTTTGCATCAAGCACCATCACCTATATGGAACGACCTAGATAGAAGAGACATGAATCGGTACTGCGAGTTCCATATAGACCACAAGTATACAACAAATGACAATAATATGTCCGAAGAGTTTATGTTTCGTTAGTTTTAGTTCAATGTGAACGATGGAAGGATTCCAACTATTTAATATTTAAGGGGTTTAGGCCTTCTGTAGTTGGATATTTTTTATTGCATTGATGAGTACATAAATATCACATATTCGGAAAGATCTAGATAGAATACAAGAATAGGTATTGCGAGTACCATATAGACCACATGTATACAACAGATAACAAGAATAGTTTCAGAGAGTTTACGTTTCGTTAATTTCAGTTCAATGTGAACGATGGAAGGACTCCAACTATTTAATATTAACGGGTTTTAGGCCTTCTTTAGTTGGATATTTTTTATTGCACTGATGAGTACAAAATTAAAGGTTGTGTGTAGGTCAACGAAAAGGAAATCTCTATATGCTCCAATTGGCTTAGTGGTATTTGCACTTCCTTCCTTATGAGAGGTCGAGAAGTCGATTCCTGCTTTCTGATGTATTAAAAAAAGGAAATCTCTTAGGATTGTATAGACTATGCCCTACAAACAACATGGTCTGAATTAAAATTTTAAATGGGAGCTAAGAAATAATATTCTGCATTTCTGTTTTGATGTAGATTACTAAATATCGCTTGACCCTATCGTACTTAAGGGATGTTGTACTAGGATCATCATTGACTAGAGTTTTCGGCATGAGCAAAAGTGAGTATTTAATAAAATTAACTACTAATAAACAACGGTTGATGAGTAGTGCATCACTTAAGACGTACGTACAGCCACACTAGCACACGAGAAAGAGAGAGATTTTTGAAAATGGTAACTTCCGGATGATTTACATCGATGAACACTTGTTAGCATGGATAGGAGTGTTTGATCATTTATAAGATAGCAAACTAAATACTAGAGAGGGGTGATTAGAGTTTTGTAGATACAAGCACTAATTAAAACAAATCCATCAAGTTTAGCATATGTGACTTGTTAGAGTTACCTACACAAGTACCTAATCAACACAATCAAGTTTCTTGCTATGAAATAAAGAATCAAACACAGCGGAATATAGAACACATCACAAGAAAAAGAGATAAGAGACAAGCAGAATGCAAACACTTGAGATTAACCTGGTTCACCCTCCCTTAGGGCTACTCCAATCCCTAAAAACCTTTTAGGATTTCCACTAACCAACTCTCTTAATCAAGAGTGCAATCCCTCACCAAGAGGGCTTCTAATACACTTTCCTCGCTCCTCTTGCTAGGTCTTCCCAATACAACTACAAACACCACCTAGTTTTTCCAACTTGGAATTTCCAAACTCAACACAACTTCTCCTACAAGGAGGATTCTACAACAACAAACAAAAACAATATAAACTTACCAATCTACCCCCACACTTGTGGGGATACAAACCTTTCTTGAAGATGTATTTCTTCTTACAAAATCATATAGCCAATGGATGAAGCTCTAGTGTGTCAAGTGGCTATGAAATAAACTATTTTGATCTCAAAAAAGTGAAAGATTAAAACTTAAATAGATCAGCGACAAATTAGATTTGAAAATCAAAGAATCGCATAAAACTTTGTGAGATTCAGAAATCACAAAAGCCGAAGTGCTTAAAAGCTTTAGAACTTTTAAATCAGAAGTTTAGGGTTGAATGTTTTGAGAGCTTAAAGATGAAATTAGTGCTAGGAAATCTCAAAAAGTATGCAATACTTGGTGCCAAAATTTTCAGCTAAACCTCTTTAAATACCCTTGAAAACCCATTGCAAATCTCAGACAAAACTGCCCATAAACGGTAAAATCGATAGCTCTCTGAAAAACTCGAAGCTGTGTTCATACTCAGAAGTAGTCGGCTCACATTGTAAAAGCAGTCGAATATTTTGACAACAGCGGTGGACTAATCTTAGTAATGAAGTCGACTACTCTGGGGTCCAGAGTGAAGAACTCATCTCCCATTCAAATTAGTCGACTAAAATCAAAAAATAATCGACTATAATTCTGATATCGGGTTTTAAGCATTGAAAACCTTGTGAAATTAATTCTAAATATTTTTAAATCTTTTTTAAAACATTTATGAAGTTTAAAACATTATTTATGGTGTGTGTGCAAGCTTCATATACTGACTTTCACAATCTAAGACAAGAATAAAAATGTGATACATCACTCACTAATCGTGGTGAACTTGATGCATCTTTATGAACTTGGATTCCTTGTCTTTTTGATTTGCACTTCTCATAAGTCCTTTGGCTTGGGCAACTGATCTCCACTATGCGTATCAAGTTTCTTGACTCTTTATTTTACAGTTGCATGTCTTTCAACAGTCGCCTGTGAATTGATCAACAGTCGCATGTAAATTGATCAACAGTCGTCTGTAAGCAACTTGCATTTTGTGGGCTTCATCCCAATTTGCAGTCAGTCGACTGATGATGTATTTACACTTTCCTGTCTTTTTACAGTCGCCTGTGAAATGGTCATCTATCGTTTAAATGCGCCAGTGTGAAAGCTGCATTGTCATGCTCCATTTGCATCCCAAGTGACAGTCGCCTGCTGAAGGATTTATAGTCACCTGATAACTTACAGGTGCTTGTGTAGTCTTTTACAGTCGCATGTCCTAGCTCTGTTTATAGCCGTTGGGGATTTTATAGCCGTTGATCAATCTACTATCCGATGTTCATCAGTCGACTGTCTGTGCCGAATACTGCCAAAATCTAGACGTATCAGAATTACTATTTTGGCGTTTTTCTTTGGGTTTGAGGATTCCTTTGGGCTTCCTATATATATGAGAGGACTGAGTTCTTTAGAACTTCTTGATGCTATTGAAATTCATAAGAGATTGTTTAAGCCATTCTCAAACTCTCTCATTTCCCATTTGAGCCCATTCTCATCTTCATGCATTGAAGTACTCAAGTGAAATCATCCAAGTGTATTTCAAGATCATCTCATCACTTGGAGATTCTCTTATATGCCTTGCATTCATTAATGAGTAAGTTCATATCAAGGCATCGGTAAGAGTATTTCTTTTACTTTGTATTTTCATTGAAACCCTAGCTTTCTGTGTGAGAGCTAGCACTCTCTGTGTGATAGTATAACCTTCTGTGTGAGGGTTGGTTGAGATCTCTCTGTGTGAGAGTTTGAGTCTCTCTATGTGAGAGCAAGAGTATTTCTATGTGAAAGCAAGGATTTCTCTGTGTGAGGATCCAAATCCTCTGTGTGAGGTATCTCTGTATGAGATTGTATTCACTTCTATGTGTGAGAATTATAGTGGATATTGGTGTGGCTGGACATACCCAAATTTGGAGAACCATGGTAACATCTTGTGTTTGCATTTGGATTTTTGTGGTGTTTAAATTCCTCTTGCATTTATCATTCCGCATTTGCAAGTTTAATTTTTAAATATGCTATTTGTGCCATTACACTATTCATCCCCCCTCTAGTGTGTTGTTGTTAGTATTGCAAGTGTAAGATGATCCTTACAATTGGTATCAGAGCAAGGTTATAGCATATTGCAACGATCGCATTCAACGCTACATCCGCGTCTCATGAAGAAGGTCACTCTACCGTACGACTCCTGCTCTTCAACGGAACCAACTACCCAAGTTGGAAGATCAGGATGATCTACATGGAGGGTCAAGACATATGGAACATCACTGAGTTGCCATTTGAGAAGCCTACTACACTCGCGGCTACAAGGACAGAGGCAAAAAAGGACTCGATCAAATTCAATGCGAGAGTTATGGATGCATTCCATTGTGCCCTCACTGCAAATGAGTTCAACCGCATCTCCATGTGCAAAATGGCCAACGAAATTTGGCATACTTTGGAGATGTGTCATGAAAGGACTTCAAAGGTAAAGAAATCTAAACAAACTGTGTTTAGATATAAATATGAAATGTTTAAGATGTAGGAAGGAGAAAGCATTTTAGAAATGTTCACAAGGTTCACAGACATCGTGAACGCTTTGGAAAGACTTGGCAAAGTATTTTCCCAAGAGGATCGTGTGGAGAAGATCCTTGACTCACTTACATCTCAATGGGAGTCAAAGGCAAACGGGATGTTGGAGTCAAATGACATGTCCAAATACACCGTTGAGAAGTGCATTGGGAATCTCATGGCATATGAAGTAAAGCTTCAACATAAAAAAGAGATTCAACCGACGAAGACCGAGAAGCCGGAGAAGCAAAAGGGGGTTGCATTTCATGCCGAGAAGGAGCCAGTCTAATGGAGAAAGAAATTCCATCGAGAAGCCTCGAGTGAAATAGATGAAGAAGATGAGGCTAGTGGAGATGAAATCGGGGAGCTTGCCAAGCAACTAAGAGCTTTCTTCAAAAGCTTGCAAGGTAAATCTTCTTCAAAGTTTGCCTCTAATTCTAACAATCTGATTTGTTTCAATTGTAGAGGAAAATGTCATCTCTCCACCAAATGTCCTTCCAAACCCACCAAAGAGACTCAAGGGTAAAGGAAAGAAGCATTGGAAAGGCATGTCCAAGTTCAAGAACCAAAAAAGGGGCTTGTTAGGATATTTGATGACTAAAGTGAGGACACATCAAGTAACGAAGAAGATGATGACAATGAGAGAGCTCATGTGTGCTTTGCAGCATTTGATGGTTCTTCATCAATCTCCTCTAGCACTAGCAATGAAGAAGTGGAGGCGTGGCTCAACCCCAATAAGGAAATGTGCTTCATGGCAAACGGGGAAGAGTCGTCGTCAAGCTCTAGCGAGGAAGAAAATGATGAGGAAATTAAGGAGGAAAGATATCCTACGATGAGCTCGAATACCGCTACGACATGGTCTATAATAGGGCAAGTAAGTGCATCAACTCTTACAATAAATTAAGAGCAAAATTTAAGGATGCTAAGAGTAGATTGCATGAACTTGAATCTTCTAGTGTAAATAACAATGCTTTGCATATTTGTGACACTAGTGAGAGAAACACACTTCTCTATCATGTTAATGATTTGAGTATTGCAAATGATAAATTAGTAGCTCAAAACCTCAGCATAGAAACCTGCATTCAACAACTTACGTTGAAATGCGATGAGGAATCCCATAAGCTTATTAGCTTTGTTCATGCTAGGGATTCACTCCACGGTTTGCTTGAAAAACAACATCCGACAAACCATATATGAGGTTTGTGATACACTTCAATGGTGGTGACCAAACCCGCCTCTAATTCTTCTTTTGGTATAAATTCAAGAAATATTACAATGGCACCTAAGAAGAATCACCATGCTTTCTTGTATAACAATAACGCCAACAAGAAGCATGTAAAACACAAGGTGGTAAGGAAAAATGAAAATATTTTATTTTTTTGCTAAGAAGCAAAATCCGCATTTTATTCATGCCAATACATTTATTTATACACATATGCATGCCACATCCACTCCTCTTGCAAAGGCAAAACCATTGCCTAGGAAATCCTTAAGTATTTGGATTCCCACTAAGTGTAGTGTGCAAGAGAGGGATAGCTACATCAACTCTTTGGTTAGGGATGTGATCACCTCATATGATTACATTAGAAAATCAAACTCCTCTTGGGTTTGGTTTACTAATGTATAGTTTCCTCACGCATATGCATATTGCATGGGGTATTGAGCTTATATGCATCTTTCATCATACCCATTGTTTGTGTGATGTTTCATGATTTTGAAAATTTTCAAATTATTTTTCATGAAAATGGGACCTTGGGGGAATACAATGTCATGCATGCACTTATTAAATCATGTGTATGACAATGGGGGACTTCATATGTTAAGTATTTTTAAATTATTTTTACAACATAGTTTAACTCTCATTTTGGGTTATATTTCAAATTCAACCCATTGATATTGCCATCTTGTTTCATGTTTTATTATATATTGGCAATGTCATGTGTATCAATGTGTTTGATTTTTCCATATCTATTTCTTTGATACACTTTTGACCTATGACTCCAAGTATTATTTACAATTGGTAAAGAGGACTATCTTTCAAGGTTGAAGATCTTTTATCCTTTTCTTTACAATTGTATTTGATCCTACAAGTCAAAAATTTGACCATTTCTATGAGCTAGGGGGAGCATGGGATAGTGATTGAAACTCACTAAATTTTACAATTTGGTATCATACATCTCTTTATCTCTTGCATATTGTCACATTTTTTTATAATGACAAGGGTGATATGTTTGATGTCCACCTTTTGACATTGACAAGGGGGAGAGAGATATGCATTATGTAAATCATGTTTATCATACATATGCATTTGGGGAGAGAGATATGTGAGATTATATAAACCATTGTTTTATTCTTATTACAATTGTTTTATGTAATCCATGACATATTATATGTCACCTTTGTTTCTTATCACTTCAACTATGTATCTCATTTTACAAGTGGTGCGTATACGTAGGGGGAGCTCATTAGCATTGTGCCTTTACTCTCTTTATGTTTACGTACTGTGTGTCATCATCAAAAAGTGGGAGATTGTTTAGTATTGGTGTTTCATACCAATGTTAATTTGATGATGATCACAACATTATGTTGTTACTAATGTCTCTCATGTTTTAGTCTCTTAGTTATCCATTGACGAATATCACTTTTGGAGACTGAATGCTTGGTGCAAGAATGGACATCAAGTGGAGCTATGCCAAAGCTTGGACTTAAGGGGTGTCAAAGCTTGGAGATGATGGAGAGCTTCAAGGTTGAAGTCATAGACTCTAAGGAAAGTAATGTAATCCATGTAATATTCATTTGTTGTTTTTCTCTTCTTTGAGTCTAGGTTTAATGTAATGCCTTGATAGATGGTCTGTCTTATTCATGCATATGCATTTTCCATTTTAGTGAGCCTTAGGATTACCAAAGATATTATCCCAATAGGTTCACCTTGCCTTAAACTCTTATTGGAGTTTTTGGCTCTCCCTCAGTCAACTGATGAAGGTACGTCAGACGACTGGATGATTTCCAGGCGCCTACTCAGCCTTCTGCAGCTGACTGATATAACGGCTCAAGTCAACTTATTTCTTGACTCTTCTTGAGCTTTTCGCCTCAATCGACTGAAGTTCATTTTACAGTCGCATGTCTTCCAACAGTTACCTGGGAATTGAGCTATAGTCGTCTGTGTGCAACTTGTATTTTCTGGGCTTCATCCCAATTTGCAAGTCAGTCAACAGATGATGTATTTACAGTCGCATGTCTATATACAATCGAATATGAAATGGTCATCTATCATCTGAAGTCGCAAGTGCAAAAGTTGCATTTTCCTGCTCCATTTGCATCCCAAGTGACAGTCGCCTGCTGAAGGATTTACAGTCGCCTGCGAACTTACAAACGCCTGTGTAGTCTTCTACAGTCTCCTGTCCTGGCTCTGTTTATAGCTGTTGGGAATTTTATAGCCATTAATCAATCGACTGTCCGATGTTCATCAGTTGACTGTCTGGGTCGAATACTGCCAAAATCTAGCCGTAGTAGATTTATTATTTTGGGGGTTTTCTTTGGGTTTTAGGATTCCTTTGGGCTTCCTATATATAGGAAAGGGCTGAGTTCTTTAGAACTTCTTGATGCTATTGGAAATCATAAGAAATTAATTAAGCCACTCTCAAACTCTCTTATTTCCTACTTAGAGCTCATTCTCATCTTCATGCATTGAAGTCAAGCTCAAGGGAACTCATCCAAGTGCATTTCAAGCTCATCTCATTACTTGGAGATCCTCCTCCATGCTTTGCATTCATTAATGAGTAAGTTCATCTCAAGGCATGGGTAAGAGTATTTGTTTTACTTTGTGTTTTCATTGAAACCCTAGCTTTCTGTGTGATAGCTAGCTACTCTCTGTATGAGAGTATAACCTTCTATGTGAGGGTTGGTTGAGATCTATCTGTGTAAGAGTTTAAGTCTCTCTGTGTGAGAGCAAGAGTCTTTCTGTGTGAAAGAAAGGATTTCTATGTGTGAGGATCCAAATCCTATGTAGGAGGTATCCCTGTGGGAGGTTGTATTCACTTCTCTGTGTGAGAATTATAGTGGATATTGATGTGGCTGGACGTACCCAAGTTTAGAAAACCAGGGTAACATCTTGTGTTTGCATTTGGATTTTTGTGGTGTTTGAATTTCTCTTGCATTTATAATTCCGCATTTGAAAGTTTAATTTTTAAATATGCTATTTATGCAATTAACTATTCACCCACCTAGTGTGTTGTTGTTAGTATTGCAAGGGTAAGATGATCCTTACAAGCGTAACCCTACTAAGATGGGACTCGAAACCCCAGACGGCAACGTGTTGGATCCCGATCCTAGCCTAGAGGGGGTGAATAGGCTTATAAAAATATTCTCGCGCAACCCACGAGAAAACACACTCAGTTAAAATCACAAGCAGTGTAAATAAGAGACAATCACAGAGTACGCATAGATTTACCCTGGTTCGGTCGCATCAACGACCTACATCCAACCCCCAAGCAAATACTAGCATTAATAAGTTCCTTCTGTATACCTACAATGGGGTCCTAGCTCCAACTCTCCACCTAGACTGTACCACACTCAACAAAGTACAGAACTCTACCAACCTAGTAAATGCGTATCTTGACTGCACCAACACGTTAAGACCCTCTTGTCTAGCCCCAACCAGACAAGTCCCAAAATAATCACGAATAGCGGTAAAGTTTCCCATACAGAGAACAACACACTGATACAAAATATAAAGAGTAAAGAGTTCAGACATGCTCATTTCGTGTCCATGTAGTCGTCTTTGTCAATCAGCACGTCGTCAGCTCCAGTCTGACGCAAACGGTGTCTCGATTTGACTCCTTAATCTCAATCAGTAGCCATTTGAATTTTAGTACACAAGTAGGTCTGTGCCTAAAGCAATCCTAGTGCAAACTAATATTATCTCGGCCTGTGCACAGAGCAACTCCTTTAAATCCTTTATCCACGTCAGCTTCTCACGTTCGCACGTCTACGACTTATCCTAGGGCATGCCGGGTTCTCTTCGTCGGCGACTTGATGATACGACGACGACTTGATGGCAGATCTTCATGACGAGCGGCTCTCCGGTGGCAACAACTCGACGTCCAATTCTCCTGTACGACATACGACGACGGGGCCTCGTGATCTTCTCTGACTGCTCTGCTTCGACAGTAGCTTAAGGATGATGATCGGACTCGAGTTCACAGTGACTCGATGAAGGGGTGCGAAGGTGGAACCTCGACTCCGTCAGCAAAGACGACACACACGGCGGGGTTTTGAACGGCGGCAAGGTGATGGTACATCAACACGGCAACGATCTTCACGACAGTAGTAGAGTGTCGACAACAGCAACGTGACACAGTTACGGCAGAGTGGGCTTTGAACGGCAGCGTGCTCTTTTGCCGCAGCGACTTCGACGACGAGCACTTCAGCAGCGAACAGTCTCCACGTCATGCGACACTCTGGTGGGATGAAGAGAGCAGCGACGATAGGAATCTCTTCGATAGCGGCACCTCCGGCAACGACCGAAGGCTCCGATGACAAGGTGACTTCTCCAACTCGGATTTGTGTGGGCAGCTCGGTCTTCTCCGACAACTGCAGCAAGCTTCACGGTGACATAATGAACTCATGGCAGCAAGAGGGCTACGACTTCAAGTTGATGATGTGAAGATGATACTCTACGCATGCAAGATGACGGGCAATGGGTTGTGCGTGATTCTCTGTGGTAATGATGAGAAGATTGTGGCTTGGAGAGATTTTTGATGGCCTAGGGTTTTTGGAATTTTAGTATCCGCCCTCTCTCTTGGTTTTAGCCTTGATCCTTTTATAGATGGATACTAGGGCATTGGCTTGCGACAATAGGGTACGACTATGAGAGAGTTCGGCCATGAGGAGATCCCTAGGATGAAGGGATTTGGTGATTTGAATTGCAAGTCAAAGAGGAATAGGAGATTTGTTTGGGATTTTGTTTCATCTAAATAGGAATTTGAATAGGAAAATGATAGTATCAAATCCTTGCATATCTTTCTAATTGATTTGACTAAATCCCCATGAGATACATGAGATACTCTCCATCTCATCTTGTATCTGACCAAGTCCAATTGCTTTGTGTATTACATCTCTTCTCTTCCCAAATTGCTATATGATTAGCAAATACACCAACCCTTAGAAATAACGACTTTGCCATTCCTGAGACATGCTTAGCACACATGTTAAATAGCGACACACATTTGTCATCATCAAACTAAATATCCTAGATCGTTGCTTCCAACAATCTCCCCCTTTTGATGATGACAAACCCATAAAAGATTTGAGCAAATAAATGCACGTGTGTGAAGTATGATGGAGGAGGTAATGCAATATGAACTATACAATGAACAAGCATTACAAGCATGCACAACAAATGTGGCAAGTAGGCATGCTCCCCTCTTTCCAAGCTCCCCATATTCATGTGTTTTCAAGCTCCCCCTTCAACCAATAATACCATATTACCGTTTCGTTTCAATAGTACCAAATCTTCCATTTCAATAGTACCAAATATTTTCAACACTTTTCTCCCCCTTTGTTATCATCAAAAGTTGGACTAATGAAGTCAAAACAACATCACATGCAAAAATAGAGCATTATAAATTATATCTAGCACTTGCATGTCATTTTCCACAAAGTAGACAATTCAACTTCATTGACAATCATAATTTAGACTTCACCACCAATGTGTAAGCGTGATAATATAAACATTGAAGTACAAAGGGAGACTCAATTTAGAACATCAACCAAATCAATCCACATTTTCCAATTATCATGAATATCGCTAGGATTGATGTTTCCCACCTCATTAAGAATGAGTTCAAGGTGCCAAAACGCCAAAACATAGCCTATAAGGACTCTTATATGTGGGGTTGGCAATGTTTGACGAGTAATATACACCAACGCTAAAGATTACCCATAAAGCATGTGTTGGATACTGGTGGGTAGTGTACTTGCCATGAATTGTATCCATTTTACATACGGAGCAATTTTCATGTTTTTTCATATTCATTTCTTTTTGTGCTCAATGTTTTTTCATGGCAATACACATCATATCCCTTAGAATATGCAGTTTTTATTCATCCTACATTCACTTTCCAATATTCATAAAAATAGTCTCCTAAAGTACAACAAGTTTAATATTCGTAGAAGTGCGTATGTAGGTGTAGAAATCAAATTAATCATTTCATGAAGCATGTCATGGTTACAAAATAGATTCTAACATGCGTAAGTAGCTATAACAATAATACAATGATTTCTACAAAGGATATGAATTAACATTCAAGAAATACCACTTATAATGAGTCATGAGGAGGTATTCATTAAGCACTTTTTTCGTTTTTATATATTTTTGGATTTTTTGTTTTTCTTTTATAAAGAACTAAAACAAAATAAAAAACAAGCAAACAAGCACACCAACAGAAATTAAATCAAGAACACACACAAAACTATGAAGGTATGCAATGAATGCAAAGAGGAAAAAGATATACATTCACGTCGTCATTTGACTAAGGAGCTAAAGAAAGAAAATTTCAATTCAATGCTCCTTGCCAAATCTCCATCCCACCTACATGAAAGGTGTTAAGTGTGACCTTGAAATCCAACAAGTTCCACTAGTGTTAGCCATTAAAGTTTTAGGAACCCACACTTGTTTGAACTTTATGTTCGTGTTCCTAAACGTACAATAATAGGATGTGTGACCAACACTATCACAAGTAAAGCACTTTGCATGCATATTTTTCACAATAGAAGGCACATAGTGGAATTTCTTAAATAGGCGCTTTTCAACATTTTTAAGACCAAATCAAAGTCCTCTTCTATTATTGCCATATAATTGATTTTCAAGTATGTTATCCAACGAATATTTACCAATTGAAAATTTTCTTAATGACAATCTAAATTAGAAACTTTGGATTTTAATAATTTATTTTCATCCACAAGCAAGGTGCATTTACTTAGACAAGCTCTCTTGTTTTCCTCTTCCTTCTTTTCAAATTCAACCATTTTTCTTTTAAGTTCGTTATTTAACATGTAGAGTTTATCCTTAAACTCTTTAATCACATAATCTTTTTCAGCTTCAAGCTTAAGTAAATCTTGCTTAAGCATGCTAATATAATTCAATAAGGAATGACAAGAAAGACAAGTAGCTTTTTCAGGTATGCTAGCTTTTTCCTTTTCTAGTGACACAATTTTAGCGTTACATGGAACAAGTATCTCTTTAAGAATATCCACTTCATTAGAATTGTCATAGTTTTCTTTTTGTAATTTAAATCTAGCATCCCTATAGTCATTCAATTTGAGTTCTAGCTCATTAATCTCATTTTTCAATCCTTTACAAATATCTAATAATTCAGCTTTAGTGAAGGAATTTACCTCATCGTTGTTTGCCATTAAACAGATGATAGCGGAGTGGTCTTCCACCTCTTCATCCTCATCCTCTGCTTCGATGTCCTTATCCCAAGTTAGCATCTTGGTTTTTCCTTTATCTTTAGAAACCTGAGCAGTCTCTTGTCTGCATTGCTTCGCGAAGTGTCCCTTTTTCCTGCATTTGAAGCATTCAACTCTATTAGCAGAATCTTGTTCAGAAGAATTTTTATCATAATTAAAAGTGTTAAAGCGAGGGAAGTGAGTACAAAAGTCCAGCGAGTACAAAAGATAAAGGGAAGCCTAAGCATTTTTATCATAATTAAAAAGTACAAAAAGAAATTTTCATTCATTAATAAAAATTAATGTCCAGCGAGTACAAAAGTCCAAAGAGAGGGAAGCCTAAGCATGGCTACAAACTATCGAAAGAGCAACTAAAAGTAGTAACCTCTGAAGGTGGCGACCGAAAAGTCCTCACGGTCTGGTCCTCGTTAGCACGTACTCTACGTTGACGTCCTCGGGCTCCACATACTCCGGTATGTCTGCCTCGTCCACGAACTCTGGCTGAACACCTGACGTACAGTATCCAAGAGAAAAGGAACTGTACGTCAGGTAAAGTCTACAAGAAGGGTTAGACTCTACTGCAAGTGCACCAACTATTAAACAATGGTTTACTGGTTGATTAGCATGCTGGGGTTATAACAGACGATTTACTGGTTGTTTAGCATGCTGAGGTTATAACAAGATGACAGCAGAAAGTAAATACAGCAGGGAAGTAAAACGCGACAAGTAGTAGTCGTAGCGTGTGCTATCTACTACGGGACTAACCTACAGGTGTCAAGACAAGTCGGGACGTGACGAGACAAGACAAGACAAGACAAGTGAGACACAAAGGGTTCACGCCTTACGGTTCGAGGGGGATCAGACCCTCTTACCGTGCACATGCTCAACCCAGCCCCAAACCCCATGTATGACAAGACAAGACAAGCACGATAAGGGATCACTCGCTCTAGCTTGGTGAGTGCCCTATTGCCCTCTGGGCTGTGTATCAGTACAAGGGATCACCCACTCACTGGTGAGTGCCCTATTGCCCGCAGGCTGTGTATCACGACAAGGGATCACTCGCTCTAGCTTGGCGAGTGCCCTATTGCCCTCTGGGCTGTGTATCAGTACAAGGGATCACCCACTCACTGGTGAGTGCCCTATTGCCCGCAGGCTGTGCAAGACGGGATGGGACGAGACAAGACGGGAAGGGTTATTCTAGGGTGTCCACACACACGCACACGCATGATAGCCCTACGATGTCAAAAGTTGTTGTTGTCAGGCTCAGACTTCGTCGTCAAGTCTGAGCCGTCAGGGGTCCTCCCGGACGCTATCATTTCACGTCCAGTTCTATTTGTTCACAGTTATCAGTTCTAACCAACTAAGGCCTAAGCACGGCCGAAAGTGCAAGTGGGATACACTTTCCTGCGATGGCGAGTGTGTCGTCCTCTCGAAGCGTCTCGTCCAAGCGTCTCGTCCGCGGTAGTCCGTCTGAAACAAGGGGGTCACGGCGACGGTGTCAGGTCGCGATTTTCAATAAACCTATTTAGGTTTTGTTTCTAGGTTGTCGGGACTGCCCTAATCGTCAAAGTAACAATTTTGGTGTTTAATCAGCCTAGATCGACCACTACCCTATATGCACAGAAAATTTGTCCGATGGTCGATTTTCTACAGTGAGCAGCATTTTACTGGTGCGGAAAAGTAAATTTAATTATTGTTGTCCAGTTTTAGTTAAGGTTCAGTTTTTCTACGGTGTGGGTTTGCTACGAGTTAGGGAAAAACCAACCTGGTATAACGATCGCGCATGGATCCGGTGTCGGGTCTGGAAACGGCAAAGCGTCGGCGTCGTCTGGAACTCATCGACCGTGAGTAGCGCAGCGAGGTACCTCTGGATAGCAGGGTGGTGGCGTGAAATCAGTGAGCTAATCAACGATCCTCCTCCCGTTACGATTAGCGCAAAGGTTTTTCACGATAACGACGACGTCGGCTAAAAGTTCGTGCGTGCGGCAACGTACGTGAACTCCGAGAGTCCAAGGGGCTGTAGATAGATGAAGTGGGACCAGAGGAAGATGCTTGGCCTGATGGATGGCCGACGGCATGAGCGCACGGCGGTGGGAGGCTATGAGAAGCCGGGGAGTACAAATTCGTGCCATGTCCGTTGTCGCGCGTCTCAGTGAAATTTCAGAGACGAACAGCAGAAACGGGAAGTTGCAGTGGGTAAAGGACTTCAAGATGAAGCCAACAACAGTGGAGTTGTCACCGGGGGTGGCCGGAGGTGGCCGTGCGCCGGCGGCGAAGTTCAGCTTCCAGATCTGTGAAAAACAGCTGATACGGCGTGTTCCGACGAGGATTTCGGGAGCTACATGTGGGCTATGAGCGTGAGGAAAGTTGCAGTTGATAGGGGGTTTCGATAGGAATCCAACAGCGGTAGGGTGGTCATCATAGGTGGCCGAACGGCCGGTGGGCGCAAGTTTTCCCGGAGGTGGCGCAGATCTGTAAACTGTGGCTAGATCTGAGTTCCACGGGGTTTTCGAGGAGATCGAGACGTGGAAAAAGGGTAAGGGGAGTTGGAGATGCTCGGGGGGTCAGAGAGGAGTTGATCGGGGGTGGTGGTTATCGGAGGGGGTGGCCGGAGCGGCGGCGGCGACCGTTTTCCGGCGGCCGCGCACAGCTGGCCTGGGCTGTGTTTACTTGGTGTTTTTGATGGGTTTTTTGATGTCTTGGAGAGGTGGAGATGGAGGAGAGGAGGGTGGAGATGATGATGGCCGGAGTTGGGGAGCTTGGGGGGCTGCCGTGGTGGCCGGAGGAGGAGCAAGCCAGCTGCAAATGGGTTCATGCGTGGCCTCCTAGGGTTGTGGTTTGGGTTTGTTAAAAGAGAAGAGAAACTTGATATATGGGTGTTAAAAAGAGTGTATTTAGGTGACTAGGAGAGAGAGTATGTGAGAGGAGGGGATGTAGTTTTGGGTGTGGGTAGTAGAAGAAATCCCACATGCATGATACATAGGGATTCTATAGGATTTGATTAATTTTGAAATTTCAAAAAGATTAAAGGCTAATCAACGGTTGAAAACTGATTAGGGGATATCTTCCACCACGGGCATCGAAAAAATAATACAAAAATACCGGGACGATCATGGAGACGAGAAGTACGGGGCTACGGGATCCGATCGCGTGTTACATCTACCAAAAATTATCGTAAAATCAGGAATCGTGTATTGGTACCAAAAGACCTAAACACCCTTCCATTCAAAGCCGTTTTGCGAGAAGACGGGCCGTGAGATGACGTTCCCAGAAATTACCATATAATTCTAAAATTCCATACGGTCACAACGGCATATCACATCATATACACCAAAACCAAGAAAGAGTCAAATAAAATGCGTGCATGAAAGGTACGTGCACGTAGAAAATACGAACGGTCAGAAAGCGACCGTTACATTCTACCCACCTTAGAAATGATTCCGTCCTCGGAATCACCTATAATAATAATAATAATAATACCTTAAACACTTAGGCCTATAACTCCCATCTTCCACACAATGATCTCTAATCCTATAACTTCAACATCGTTCCTCAAATAATCCATCGTAACCCGTCTTTTCACTGGATAATGCCACGACTAAACTCACATCCTAACACTTAACTATAGACCCATCACTGCTGTTCAAATTTCCAACTCCAAGTTCTCATAAAGGAATAATAATCATCTTCTCATACCATACCATTCCACTAAACATCATCGCTCAATAACATCTTCAAATTTCTCAATCTCTTTTCAATATTAATCAATCGCTAAAATGATGTTCTAGTCAATCACCAATCCAAGACAAAAACTTTGTCGATCTTATAACACCTTTCACAAAACAACAATCGCCGCGTCCTCAATACATTCCTTGTCATATCTTCCCATAAATTTATCTGCCGAATAATTGAACTATCAAAATCACATCTTATCCTACTCACTATAACTAATCACAACCAATATTAAGTCCGACTACCTAACCATCCATTTATCTCAACACGTCGTGTTATTCCCAATGTCTTCTCACGTCATCATTAACAATCAAATCTTGATGCTTTAAATGCTCTACTCATTCTCATGATCACCCTAACTCATACTATACTCTGTAGCTACTCCTATCTACCACTCGTCTAAGTCTCAAGTCTGATAAGTTATCATCCCCCCGCATATAATTTCATCCGACCAGAATTCTCGATTGAGTCCGTCACACATTTGCATTATAAATAAGACTTGGACACCTCATTCTTTTCATCCAAAGAAATCTAATCTAATATCTTTGTGTTCCAAAATCAACTATCCACCGGTACAACATATCTCATCTCACTCTAAACCTACCCACAAACATAACCCTATAACAATAACAGCTATTACTAACAAAATCATAACAATCAAACTTAACACTCCCGAAGAGGGATGGAAAGGAAGTTTAAGGCCAAAGACATATTTAAAACATTCGAAAAAAAAGTGTGGAGTTGTGGTATTGGATGAGGGAAGATAGGGGTTGTGATCTTGTGTGCTAGTCTCAAAACTTAAAGATTTTGTTTAAAAGAAAACAAAATTTTTGATACAATCATATGCAGCCAAAGATAAGTCATTCCATAATACGAAAGAATAAGTCTAAGGAATTAGCTGCTATGACGCTATCGATACCTATATGAATACCATCATTCAGACAACTCCATACGTATATCACAGACCACACTGAGTATACATACATGACACAAGAGACAATCACTAATATCCTAAAGGTAGCACACTCGTACCGGTCCACACACTCTACCTATACACATACACTACGACGACATCAAAAACCAATGGGCCCACTACTAACTAGAGATGACATAGGCAACTACGGGCACTGATGTCTACATGAAAGAAAGGAACCAAAACCAAAAGTGAAACGAAACAAGATCGGAAAGAACGAGTTTGGACAAGGCGAGAAAAAGGAGATAACTGATTGGATGGGACTAAGATATTGCCCAAAATAATTAAGTAGATGGAAGAAGGATTACGTGTAAAATATGGTATCATATACTTTATACTTATAAAAAGTAGAAATAGCGAGCAGATGGCAGAAAATATTGCAACTCGGAAAAAGAGTTTGGCGAAGGAAAAAGAGGAGAGTGGGATAGTGATTGTTTTGCAACGAGAAATTAGTTTAAACAAGGATTCTTGAAGTATGAGCACGATGAACATAGGGCTGTTTATACATATACGAGAAGAAATTTAAAGTTCTCTTTGGTTTAGAAAATATTCTAAACGTACGTGTGGTAAGTGATTAGCAATAAAATTTTGTAGTTTAGAAAAGTAATATATATATATATATATATATATATATATTGGATTTTAGAATTGATAACAAGGTTTAAAACTGAAACACGAAAGATGCCGATTTGGAAATAGGTACGAGATAGTAAAATAATTTTACGACCATGGAGGTTTCAAGATCAGTGAAAGAATTTTAACTCAACCGAAAAAACAAGAAATTTTGAAATATATAATATAGGGGTTTTCAAAGAAATTAAGCTGAGCGAAAAACTTAATAATAAATATCGAAAATACTTTTAGAGGAAGAAGAATTGGTCAAGGAAGGGATTCGAAGGATCGACGATACTCATCAGGAACGATTATGTGAATTGGAAGAAAGGAAAAGATCGCATGATGGATACACTTAGGATACGATTTACGAAGCTACGATGGAACTCTACGGTCGATATCACGAAAAGGGTAATGATCCGGGAGACGCTAGAAGTCAGGGATCCTAATTATTGGGTCGTCTGAAGGTCAGGAGAGCTCGGTTTTAAGATTTCCTAATGAGCTAGACTATAATCAGGATCTAAGGGGGAGGTTCCTAAGAGAATCAAGGTTACGTTCCGCTGGGTCCGAAGTCGATGGGCCCGAGCGAACGACTAAAAGACAAGCTCTAGAAATCTAATACGGTCAGAGTCAAGTGGGGGCTACTAAGGTATTATAGGACGAGGATGACTAAATCTTAACCAAGGCGCCTGACTATCAAACTGGGACGTCTATCTAAGTCTTCCTACCATCTAAGACTGGGAAAACCTAATTTAGACTTGTACATGGATATTAAATGAATGCGGTACTCTTATTGTTCCAAACTTTTGCATGACCTGCATGGGCCATCACTAAAACCTGTCACGCCCCACTTCCCAAAACGACGGAAGCGAAACGTGACAAGGCCCGCTTAGGCCGGAGCTGTGAAGCTCGGACCCAATAAGTGTCTGTATGGGTAACATTATTAAAATTTCCAGGTTCTTGCAATTATAAAGTTTGAAGCAACAGAAAGTACAGAAAGAAATTTTCATTCATTAATAAAAATTAATGTCCAGCGAGTACAAAAGTCCAAAGAGAGGGAAGCCTAAGCATGGCTACAAACTATCGAAAGAGCAACTAAAAGTAGTAACCTCTGAAGGTGGCGACCGAAAAGTCCTCACGGTCTGGTCCTCGTTAGCACGTACTCTACGTTGACATCCTCGGGCTCCACATACTCCGGTATGTCTTCCTCGTCCACGAACTCTGGCTGAACACCTGACGTACAGTATCCAAGAGAAAAGGAACTGTACGTCAGGTAAAGTCTACAAGAAGGGTTAGACTCTACTGCAAGTGCACCAACTATTAAACAATGGTTTACTGGTTGATTAGCATGCTGGGGTTATAACAGACGATTTACTGGTTGTTTAGCATGCTAAGGTTATAACAGGATGACAGCAGAAAGTAAATACAGTAGGGAAGTAAAACGCGACAAGTAGTAGTCGTAGCGTGTGCTATCAACTACGGGACTAACCTACAGGTGTCAAGACAAGTCGGGACGAGACGAGACAAGACAAGACAAGACAAGTGAGACACAAAAGGGTTCACACCTTACGGTTCGAGGGGGATCAGACCCTCTTGCCGTGCGCACGCTCAACCCAGCCCCAAACCCCATGTATGACAAGACAAGACAAGCACGACAAGGGATCACTCGCTCTAGCTTGGCGAGTGCCCTATTGCCCTCTAGGCTGTGTATCAGTACAAGGGATCACCCACTCACTGGTGAGTGCCCTATTGCCTGCAGGCTGTGTATCACGACAAGGGATCACTCGCTCTAGCTTGGCGAGTGCCCTATTTCCCTCTGGGTTGTGTATCAGTACAAGGGATCACCCACTCACTGGTGAGTGCCCTATTGCCCACAGGCTGTGCAAGACGGGATGGGACGGGACAAGACGGGAAGGGTTATTCTAGGGTATCCACACACACGCACACGCATGATAGCCCTACGATGTCAAAAGTTGTTGTTGTCAGGCTCAGACTTCGTCGTCAAGTCTGAGCCGTCAGGGGTCGTCCCGGACGCTATCGTTTCACGTCTGGTTCTATTTGTTCACAGTTATCAGTTCTAACCAACTAAGGCCTAAGCATGGCTGAAAGTGTAAGTGAGATACACTTGCCTGCGATGGCGAGTGTGTCGTCCTCTCGAAGCGTCTCGTCCAAGCATCTCATCCACGGTAGTCCGTCTGAAACAAGGGGGTCACGGCGACGGTGTCAGGTCGCGATTTTCAATAAACCTATTTAGGTTTTGTTTCTAGGTTTTCGGGACTGCCCTAATCGTCAAAGTCACAATTTTGGTGTTTAATCAGCCTAGATCAACCACTACCCTATATGCACAGAAAATTTGTCCGATGGTCGATTTTCTACAGTGAGCAGCGTTTTACTGGTGCGGAAAAGTAAATTTAATTATTGTTGACCATTTTTAGTTAAGGTTCAGTTTTGCTACGGTGTGGGTTTGCTACGAGTTAGGGAAAAACCAACCTGGTATAACGATCGCGCATGGATCCGGTGTCGGGTCTGGAAACGGCGAAGCGTCGGCGTCGTCTGGAACTCCTCGACCGCGAGTAGCACAGCGAAGTACCTCTGGACAGTGGGGTGGTGGCGTGAAATCAGCGAGCTAATCAGCGATACTCCTCCCGTTGCGAGTAGCGCAACGGTTTTTCACGATAACGACGACGTCGGCTAAAAGTACGTGCATGCGGCAACGAACGTGAACTCCGAGAGTCCAAGGGGGCTGTTGATAGATGAAGTGGGACCAGAGAAAGATGCTCGGCCCGGTGGATGGCCGACGGCACGAGCGCACGGCGGTGGGCGGCCGTGAGAAGCCGGGGAGGACAGATTCGCGCCACGTCCGTTGTCGCGCGTCTCAGTGAAATTTCAGAGACGAACAGCGAAAACGGGAAGTTGCAGTGGATAAAAGACTTCAAGACGAAGCCAACAGAAGTGGAGTTGTCACTGGGGGTGGTCGGAGGTGGCTTGTGCACGGACGATGAAGTTCAGCTTCCAGATCTGTAAAAAACAGCCGATACGGCGTGTTCCAACTAGGATTCCGGGAGCTACAGGTGGGCTATAAGCGTGAGGGAAGTTGCAGTTGGTAGGGGGTTTCTATAGAAATCCAACGGCAGTAGGGTAGTCATCGTAGGTGGCCAGAAGGCCGGTGGGTGCAAGGTTTCCTGGAGGTGGCACAGATCTGTAAAACTGCGGCTAGATCTGAGTTCCACGGGGTTTTCGAGGAGATCGAGACGTGGAAAAAGGGTAAGGAGAGTTGGAGATGCTCGGGGGGTCAGAGAGGAGTTGATCGGGTGTGGTGGTCGCCGGAGGGGGTGGCCGGAGCGGCGGCGGCGGCCGTTTTCCGGCGGGCGCGCACCGCAGGCCTGGGCTGTGTTTACTTGGTGTTTATGATGGGTTTTTGATGTCTTGGAGAGGTGGAGATGGAGGAGAGGAGGGTGGAGATGATGCTGGCCGGAGTTGGGGAGCTTGGGGGGCTGACGTGGTGTCGGAGGAGGAGCAAGGCGGCTGCAAATGGGTTCATGCGTGGCCTCCTAGGGTTGTGGTTTGGGTTTGTTAAAAGAGAAGAGAAACTTGATATATGGGTGTTAAAAAGAGTGTATTTAGGTGACTAGGAGAGGGAGTATGTGAGAGGAGGGGGTGTAGTTTTGGGTGTGGGTAGTAGAAGAAATCACACATGCATGATACGTAGGGATTCTATGTGATTTGATTAATTTTGAAATTTCAAAAAGATTAAAGGCTAATCAACGGTTGAAAATTGATTAGGGGATATCTTCCACCACGGGCATCAGAAAAATAATCCGAAAATACAGGGACGATCATGGAGAAGAGAAGTATGGGGCTATGGGATCCGATCACGTGTTACATCTACCAAAAATTATCGTAAAATCAGGAACCGCGTATTGGTGCCAAAAGACCAAAACGCCCTTCCATTCAAAGCTGTTTTACGAGAAGACGGGCCGTGAGATGACGTTCCCAGAAATTACCATAAAATTCTAAACTTCCATATGGTCACAACGGCATATCACATCGTATATACCAAAACCAAGAAAGAGTCAAATAAATTACGTGCATGAAAGGTACGTGCACGTAGAAAATACGAACGGTCGGAAAGCGGCCGTTACTGGTGGTTAATATCCTTTTTCAACAATTTGCCAAGCTTTATAGTCAATAGAAATTAAGTAGATTCTCATTCGATTTTTCCAATAAGCATAATCTTCTCCATTAAATCTAGGGGAACTTGGTATGGACTGACCCTCAATAAAAGCACTATCAATGGGATTCATGGTTAAACCTAGGCTAGATCCTAAAACCTGCTCTGAAACCACTTGTTGGATCTAGATCCTAGCCTAGATGGTGGTAAATAGGCTTATAAAAATATTCTCGTGCAACCCACGAGAAAACACACGCTGTTAAAATCACAAGCAAAGTAAATAAGAGGCAATTATTGAGTACGCACAGATTTACCCTGGTTCGATCGCATCAACGACTTACATCCAGCCCCCAAGCAAATACTAGCATTAATAAGTTCCTTCTGTACACCTACAATGGGGTCCTAGCTCCAACTCTCCACCTAGACTGTACCACACTCAACAAAGTGTAGAACTCTATCAACCTAGTAAATGCGTATCTTGACTGCACCAACATGTCAAGACCCTCTTATCTAGCCCCAACCAGACAAGTCCCAAAATAATCACGAATCGCGGTAAAGTTTTCCCTACAAAGAACAACACACTGATACACGAATATAAAGAGTAAAGAGTTTAGAAATTCTCAGTTCGTTGCCGTGTAGTCGTCTCTATCAATCAGCACGTCATCAGCTCCAGTCTGACACAAACGGTGTCTCGATCTGACTCCTGAATCTCAATAAGTAGCCTTTTAAATTTTAGTACACAAGTAGGTTTGTTCGTAAAGCAATCCTAGTGCAAAATAATATTATCTCGGTCTATGCACAGAGAAACTCCTTTAAATCCTTTACCACGTCAGCTTCTCATGTTCTCACATCTACGACTTATCCTAGGGTATGTCGTGTTCTCTTCGCCGACGACTTAATGATACGATGACGACATGATGGCAGCTCTTCATGACGACTAACTCTCCGACGGTGACAACTCGGCGTCCAATTCTCCTCTACGACATACGACGGTGGAGTCTCGTGATCTTTTTCGACTACTCTGCTTCGACAGCGGCTTAAGGATGATGATCGGAGCTCAAGTTCACAGTGACACGATGAAGGGGTTCGAAGGTGGAACCTCGACTTCGTCAGTAAAGACGACACGCACGGTGGGGTTTTGAACGGCGGGTGATGGTACAGCAGCACAGAAACGACGAGCTCTCGACCGCGACGATCTTCACGGCAGTAGCAGAGTGTCCACAACAGCGATGTGACATGGTTACGGCAGCGTGGGCTTTGAACGGCGGCGTGCTCTTCTGCAGTGACGACTTCGATGGCGAGCACTTCAGTGGAGAACAGTCTCCACGTCGTGCAGCACTCCGGTGAGATGAAGAGAGCGGCGATGGTAGGAATCTCTTCGATATCAGCACCTCCGATGACGACCCAAGGCTCCGATGACAAGGTGACTTCTCCGATTCGGATTTGCATGGGCTGCTCGGTCTTCTCCGACAACTGCAGCAAGCTTCACGGTGACATAATGAACTCGGCAGCAAGAGGGCCATGACTTAAATTTTATGAGGTGAAGATGATACTCTACGCACTCAAGATGACGATGGGCAATGGGTTGTGCGTGATTCTCCTTGGTAATGATGCGAAGATTGTGGCTTGGAGAGATTTTTGATTGCCTAGGGTTTTTGGAATTTTAGTATCGACCCTCTCTCTTGGTTTTAGCATTGATGCTTTTATAGATGGATACTAGGGCATTGGCTTGCGGCAATATGGTATGGCAATGAGAGAGTTCGGCCATGAGGAGATCCCTATGATGAAGGGATTTGGAGATTTGAATTACAAGTCAAATAGGAATAGGACTTTTGTTTGGGATTTTGTTTCATCTAAATAGGAATTTGAGTAGGAAAATGATAGTATCAAATCCTTGCATATCTTTCTAATTGATTTGACTAAATCCCCATACTCTCCATCTCATCTTGTATTTGACCAAGTCCAATTGCTATGTGCATCACATCTCATCTCTTAACAAATTGCTATATGATAAGCAAATACTCCAACGCTTAGAAATAATGAATTTGCCATTCCTGAGACATTAGCACACACGTTAAATAGCGACACATGTTTGGCATCGTCAAACTAAAGATCATAGATCATTGCTTCCAACACAATGACCATGAGCGGCAGGTGCTGTCCCTGTTTCGGTAACATCATTATGTGGTTAGCATATTGACATGAGTATTGTCGGGACTACCCTGACTGTGTCCATGATGAATGACGTAGTTTTAATCCCTTCGTCATAGCTATGTCGCTTAACCAAGCCTAGGGTATGGTCAACTGTCAACCCTAATAGCTTAAAATTTGTTAGTCTCCATCGATCTTTAGTTTATTAATGTCGGACTTCTTCCAACATACTTTGGTCAAAGTTTTTCTTAAGCACCGAACTAACACATGTGACACTAACTCTCTATAAACGAGAAAGGCGAATTCTTTCTTGGTCATAACTCTCCTCGCACGCTTCAAGTGTCACCTAACCAAAGACCTTTCGACAGGCCATACCTCGAAGCTAGGTCAGAGATCGAAGTGATACTGTTCACATACAGGTTTGAACGATGATCTCAAGTCTAAAGACTAACTTGCCTATCATCAATGAGAGTTATCATTGACAGATGAGTTTATGTTAACCATGTGATAACTCTCGTTGGGTCATTTAGTGAACTCATCCTCCAATGAGCACCTGTGAACGACTATGAGATCATTGTCACCGATCCATGGTGAAGACAAAGACACAATGGTCTTTTCGATGTGTCGATATCCTTTGCTCGAAACATATATGACCATGAACGTTTTTAGACTTATGCTACAAGTGGTTAAGCACTTTTTCTTGATTGAGATCTTCATCTCGATACTTGTTTGCCCTCACATTAAGTCTAAGGACTTTACCTAAGTTCTAATGTAGACTACATTTGTAAATGATTGTTCTTGATGGTTGATAGGCTCATATTTTACACTTTATTTCTGCATTTTCCATCCCATACCGATTGCTCATATCACAATTTTAATGATTATACGAAGTTTTCACGATATATTTCACTATTTCTTTGTTTAGTCCGATTTTTTGAAATATGGAGTAATCTGGAGCAAATTGGAGCCATAAACGTCTACACGCGTACCGGAGCATCATTGACGATGATATCAGAGAGCTAATGGTGCTGGAGGATGAGTAGAAAAAGAAGGAAGGCGAAAGAAACAACGTGGAAGCAAGAAGAAGGAAAGAAGAGTACAAAAACAGGCTACTCGGCCAAGTGAAGCAGCCCACTCGACCGAGTGAAGAAGCCCACTCGATCGAGTGAAGCTGACACACCCAATCCAGCATGAAGAAGAGCCAGAATATACTCGGTCGAGTGGAAATTTTCACTCGACCTAGTGAGAGGCCCACTCGACCGAGTGAGAAGCCCTCTCGACCGAGTGGAGATAAAAAATGTGAAGAAATCCTTTAACGCTTATCTGTTTTTAGAGAGGATCTGCATTAGGTCCTACTTGAACAAGTATGAATCTCACTCGACCGAGTGAGAACACTACTTGGCCGAGTGGTCTGAACTTCCAGAATGCTGTAAACCCTAATTTCTGCAGATTTCTCACTCGACCGAGTGAGCAGTTCACTCAGCTGAGTGCATCGTCGGCTCGATTCCCAAATCTAGGGTTTGCAGTTGTTTAGGAGCAAATCTGTCAGGTTTTTTGAATATTTTGGACGGCTATAAATACCCAGTTTTGAGAGCAGCCCAAAAGAGAGACTCTTTAGATAATTTTCTTAGTTTTAATTCTAGTTCTAGTTTTCTTTTGGCGAAAGGATTTGAGAGAAGGATCTAAATTTGGGATTTCAGATTATCTTTGAAAACTGGAAACCATTTGGATTTGTTTGAGACTTTTACTGTACCGTCATTTCGACGTAACTTGATTTCTATTTCTGCATTGGACAAATCTGGTTATTGTTGTTCTTTTGCAAATGGAAACTTTAGCTTGTCTCTCAATTCCATTTTAATTGGTTCTGGTTATCTGTCTGGTTTTGATAATCTGTATATGCTTGAAACAATTGCTGCAATTGAATACTTGCATGTGGATACAAAGAAAAGAAAATTAGCTGATGAGAATTCAGGTTCGTTATGGCACAAGAGATTAGGTCACATCTCCAAAAGGATAATTGAGAGACTTGTGTCAAACGATATTCTCAAACCTTTAGATTTTTTGGATTTTTCGGATTTTGATGTCTGCATTAATTGTATAAAGGGAAAACAAACTAATAAAAGGAGATTTGAAGCCAAAAGGTCAAATGACGTCTTAGAACTTATACATACTGATATTTGCAGACCATTCCCTTCGGTTGCATGGAATAGTAAGCAATATTTTATAACGTTCATAGATGACTATTCAAGATTTGGCTACATTTATCTCATACATGAAAAATCTCAGTCTCTGGACAAGTTCAAAAATTTTAAAGCCGAAGTTGAACTCCAACTAGGCAAAAGGATTAAAATTGTCAGATCAGACCGTGGTGAATACGACGGTAGATATGATGGTTTAGGTGAACAATGTCCAGGACCATTTGCTAAATTCCTAGAAGAATGCGGTATAGTCCCACAGTACACCATGCTGTGTTCACTCACTATGAATGGTGTAGCTGAAAGACGAAACAGAACGTTTAAAGACATGGTAAGAAGTATGATTAGTCATTCTTCATTACCAGAAAGACTCTGGGGAGAAGCATTAAAAACTGCAGCTTACATCCTAAATCGGGTCCCAACGAAAGCAACTAATAAAACACCATATGCGCTTTTGACAGGCAAAACACCTAGTCTAAAGCATATGCACATATGGGGATGTCCAGCTGAGGCAAGACCTTATACGCTTGTTGAAAAGAAACTGGACACACGAACAATTAGTTGCTATTTTATTGGGTATGCAGAAAGATCGAGTGGTTAAAAATTTTACGATCCCACAAATAATAATATTTTTTAGACTGGAAATGCCAGATTTCTAGAGGATACCGAGTTTGTAGGGGAGATTTAGGAAGAGACATTGTTTTCGAAGAGGAATATGTAGATATTCCTACAGGTGATCTTGTTCTTGATCAGGATTCCATTCTTGTTATAGAACAAGACACAAATATTCAAGACAATGTTGTTGCACCTCCCATTCAAGAAGAACAAACCCTTGCACCTCAAGAAACATTGACATTAAGGAGATCCACTAGAGAGAGGAGAAGTGCAATATCAAGTGACTACATTGCATATCTCCACGAACATGAGGTTGATATTGGTGTAATGGAAGATGATCCAATCAACTTCCATCAAGCCAAAAAATGGTTCTAACTCTCTAAAATGGATAGATGCTATGAATGAGGAAATAAAGTCAATGAAGGACAATGACGTTTAGGATCTTGTCCCATTATCTAAAGATGTGAAACCCGTTGGTTGCAAATGGATATTTAAAACCAAGAGGGATTAAAAAGGTAATGTGGAAAGATATAAGGCACGTCTTGTTGCTAAGGGCTTTACTCAAAACGAAGGCATCGATTATAATGAGACTTTCTCTCCGGTTTCCACGAAAGACTCATTCAGGATAATAATGGCATTAATGGCTCATTTTAATCTTGAGTTACATCGGAGGGATGTTAAAACAGTGTTCCTTAACGGGACATTGATCAGGTGATTTATATGGTGCAACCAGAAAACTTTGTGTCGGGAGACCAAAGAATATGGTTTGCAAACTTAAGAAATCCATCTATGGACTCAAACCGGCGTCTCGACAATGGTATTTTAAGTTTCATCAAGTTATCATCTTATTTGGCTTCGAGATGAATTTGGTTGATGAATGTATATACTATAAGTTCTGTGGGAGTAAATTTGCTTTTCTGGTTTTATATGGCGATGACATTTTACTTTCCAGTAACGATGAAGGCCTATTTCATGAAACCAAGAACTTTCTACCTAAGAACTTTGAGATGAAAGATCTTGGTGAAGCATCTTTTGTACTAGGAATCCAAATACACAGATGTCGTTCTCGAGGTATACTTGGATTTTCACAAAAGGCCTAGATTGAAACGGTTCTGCAAAGATTTGGCATGGAAAGTTGTAAACCATGTGATACCCCGGTATCTAAAGGAGACAAGTTTAGTCTCGATCACTCCCCTAAAACTAAATTTGAGAGAGCACAAAATGAAGGATATTTCTTATTCTTCAGCAGTTGGGAGTATCATGTATGCTCAAATATGTACGTGTCCAGACTTGGCGTACATTACAGGAATGCTTGGCAGATACTTGAGCAATCCAGGATTGGACCTTTGAAAAGCAGCCAAAAGGGCGTTCGATACTTACAGAGGACAAAAAGACACATGCTTGTATATCAGAGGTCAGAAAATCTTGAGATCATAGGATATACCGACTCTTATTTTGCAAGATGTAAAGACATCATGAAATCTACTACATGCTATGTTTACACATTTGCAGAAGGTGCCATTTCTTGGAAGAGTGCTAAACAGACTATTATAGCCACTTCCACTATGGCTGCAGAATGCATCGCTTGTCATGAGGCATACAATCATGGTCTATGGCTACGGAATTTTGTCACGGGGATGCGAATTGTAGATGGCATTGAAAGGCCACTCAAATTATTTTGTGAGAACATGTCCGCAGTTGCATTTGCTACTAACAACAGGAGCTCAGCGAAATCAAAGCATATTGATATCAAGTTCCTAATTGTTAAGGAAAGAGTTAGAAATAAACAGTTGTCTATAGGCACATTGGTACAAACTCAGACATTGCAGATCCGCTTACTAAGGGACTGCCACCCAAAACGTTTTATGGGCATGTTGCTCGTATGGGTGTCATCTCATCAAAAGATGCTCAGTTTTAGTTGGAGTTTGTAATTTTGTAGTGCTCTTATTTTTAGACAACACTTCAGTCTCCAGTTTATGCATATTTGGTTTATTTCTGCAGAAATAAAGTTCAGTTTTGTTTGGCTTTATATTTCAACTCTATATTTATAAATGTGTATGAAAATATGTGTTTATGTTTATGATCTCACGAAGGTTAAGGAGGATCGGTTGGAAATAGACATGTTAGATCATATCACATTAATTTCCATGCTACATATCCACCTCATAATCCATGTCATTCTTTTGTATTAGTATGGTGACCACTGATGGGTCGAGCTGCAATTGCTATGGCGAAGATCTCTTTGATCCCTTGCTAATATAATTGATGGACCGGATTGTTTTTGACTCATTAAAGAAATGACAGTAAGTTAAGATCATATTTGGTTGTATGCACAACGAAATATACTTATAAAGTTTAGCATATAGCCCAAGTGGGAGATTGTTGGAACTTATCCAACTAAGTTGGATCTTAATCTAACGTTGGGCTAATATGCAATAAATAATTATATGGTGCTACACTGTCATATTAAGTCCAATGTATTAGTGATCTAACTTATTTAATTAAGTGGGCTAAATGAGTTAAATAGGTTGTGGGGGCCTTTATGTGTAGAGGCTATTGGGCTTCAACTCGTTGAGGGGCCGAGTTGGAAACCCTAGGGCTAAGGAGGCTAGCATATATATATATATATATATATATACTAGTCATAACCTGTGCCCCGTGGGCACGGTTCATTTAAGATTTTTCCCCGCGAAATCTTTGTTCCCAAAAAAATTATTTCCATAGCCAAAATTGCACGTAACAACAAAATAGCGTAAAAATATTTTGCGGCATGGACACATTCGGCACGAAACAACACAATCGGCGTGAAACAACAAATCAGTGTAAAAAAAATTTAGCGGGCGCCTTGGGCGCAGAACAACACACTAAGCATAGAACAATAAATTCGGTGCGGGCACCTTCGATGCGGAACAACAAATTAAAGTAAAAAAATTTCGCGGGCTCATTCGACGTAGGAAATCATTCTCATCTTGTTTCCCCATGCATCGACGAGATGTTGGGCCCCGCATTGAGGGAGAGATTATTCAATCTGTGGCAGCATTCGTTCCGTAGCATTAAGTGCAAGTTAAAGTTTTTTCCCATATGCATTAATTGCGTGCACTCTGATATTTCCTAGAAACTTTCATTAACCAGAAAGTTTCATTTCCCGAGAAACTTTCATTTCCCTAGAAATGTTTTTCCCTCCAAAACTTTCCATAAAATCTCATCTCAACCATTCATTCCTCAAGATTAAATCCAAGCCGTCTTTCTATCAACCTGTTTGTCCAAGTCAGCTTGCCCTAGGGGCACAGTTCATTTAAAATATTCACATATCAAATTCTTAGATCCCCAAATTTTAAACAAACAATAATAATTAAAGCATAATAATTGTTATTTAGTTTTTCCAAAAAATTTAGTTATCCCAAAAATTTAATACATAGATCCACCCAAAATTTTAAAAACTTTTAGTTCTATCCAAAATTTAGTTCTCCCATAAAATTTAGTTCCCCCTAAAATTTTAGTTTCACCGAAAATTTTCACAAACTCTCATCCTACATATTGATAATGCAAACAATATATGCATATTGGCAGCTTCACGACATTGATCTTGAGTGATAATGATGTTCTCTATCTTCATGCCTCTATAAGGCAAAGGAGAACTTCTAAAGCCTTAATGAATAAAAGGCAACTGAAAACCAAAGCGCGGTGGCCTTGGGTAAATAGAATTGGTTCAGTAATTAGAAATAAAACAACTAAGCATTTGGTCAGATTCATAATTTTACTCATCATGTTTGCACCATGTTTTTCAGAGCTCATAGAGCATAGACGAAGCAACACTCTAAGAATAAACATTATGGAGCAAACTGACAACAGAAACAATCAAACCCAAAGCAAATTGAAAATGTTGTGTAAGATGCGCATAATAAATATGTCCTAATAATATGTAAACATATTTTCTTCTATAACATGCATGTTAAATGTCTGCACGTTAAATAAGTTAAAGTATTCCTAATGTTTGGTTTTTGTTAACCATGTCATTTAACATCAATTACAGACGGATGTCCATTAATCCATGGTTTGCAACGGTTAACTTACTTTGAAGCGAAAGAGGAATCGGCATATAAGACTGCAAATATTCTGAAATATTTGTGTTCTGAACTTATGCATAGGTATTTAACTTATGTGTTCTGAAATAATTGATTGAGAAGATCTCCAATTCAGAATTTGCATAAAATTTGCACTTGCACTCATATTTGAGTAGTTACACTCAAAAAATACACGATGCGAACAAAGAGTATAGAATCCAAACAAAAAATACAGAACTTGCACAAAAAATTTTCTAGCTTCCAGGTTTTTTGGGTGTTCTCCAGCCTGATTTGCTTCAAGTTCTCTAGCTTGATAAGCAATTATCATGTTTCTCTTTTAGGAGTGCATATGCTAGTGCACATAATTTTCCAGAGCAGTTGTTTAACTTCCAGGAGTGCACTTATGCTTCCAAGAGGGCATATGCTTCATAGATTCAAGTTCTCCACCTTCGGTGATACCTGAGCAACTGAAAATGTCTTAACTTTCAGTTTGAAGAATTATAATAGTTTGAATAAATTTGAAGCATAAAATCCCAGTTTGAAGCTCATTACCTGGATATATCAATATGTAGAGGGTTCAACACATGAATGTTCAAGTAAATAATTTCAGTTTGAAGCATACAAATTTAAGACATATAGAGAGAACACCATGGAATTATAAGATTTGAGCATTCCACTTTAAGACATACAGAGGGAACACAAATTCCAGTTTGAAGCATAATTCTAGTTTGAAGCAAAATTTCAGATTAAATCATAATCTTCTTATAATCTGTCATATGTTCAGAACACAAATATGTAGCTGTCAAAACACATATTTTGAAATAATCGGTATATGAGTAGACTCTGCAAAGATTAATCCATGGTATTCACCACATGTACTTGGCAACTAATAATGAGCAGCATTAGGAGAATGTTTGTAGCATTCATGTTTAGGAAGTGATTTGGCTTATTGGACCAACATAATTATTTCAAAAAAATAATTAATGATCATATCTGAGTGTGTGAATGGGAGGAATTTTATTTTTTTAATTAAAACTGTGTACATCACAAAAAAGTTAGTACAAATTACCTGAAAATATCTGAATGCTTTTGTCCAACAGCTTATGTCTTTTATAATCCCACAGATTCTAAAAGGAATAAGGTGTCTGGTGATATGCAAACATTAATCTCAAGATTTTTGATGGGAAAAGTTCTAATCCCCTAATAATCCAATGCTTTTCAGAATCGCTCTTTTGTTTCTCAGTAAAGATGCCATTAGACTCCTTTTTACCCTGTAAATTAATGCATTCACTTGACCAATTGTTAAAATTCATTTCTTTTATAAAATACAGTACAAAGCCAAAGGAACAACCAATTAAATTTCACAGGGGCAATACATCAAACATCTGGCCAGTAGCACAGCTAGCAGCAGCTTGCAAAACCACAAACATAAAGATTTCAGTAGCCTTCCATGAGATATGTATTCAGAACACACAGTAGCCTCACACAATCAAGATGTGTAGTTACATGTACCATAAAGCTTATGAACACAAATTGGCTTGAAATATTTGTTAAGTGCTAAATTCACATTAAGTTCTTTGTAACATTAAGTTCTGCAGTCCTATGTCTACAATGGACATGGATAATGAAACATTAAGATACTTCACCATGCATTAAAAAATCTGAAACATCATTACACTTCTTTATAAACAAACAATCTGAAACATTATGGATGCTTGCTGCAACATCAAAACAAACCAAACCAGCACAGAAATTGCAAATTACATATATAATAGCTTAATTGCAATTAGCCCTCACCATATCAAACCTGAGACACCATTTCAAATGAGGAATGTATGAAATATATATCTACATTTAGTAGTAACTCCTGTAAAATGAATACAAATAATATATTAATGGGAAGGTCATAACCAAATTGCCTACCCTTCTATCATTTGTTGTTGTTGCTACTTACAAAAAAAAGAGAATGAGCAATTGAACATTTAAAATCCAAAGTTAAATTAAGAACAATACAGACATATTTAACTGCTTAACTGCTATTCTACTTACTAATTAATAATTCGCCAAAGAAATTAAAGGGATGACTTGGGTGTTTGTTATTCTCACTCCCCTCATCTACTTCCCCCATGCTTTGATGTTCATCATCAGAGTAGTACTCCTCCCTGGAGTTGTGAGCAGAGGTGAGGGAGCTGCCAGTTGATCTCTGATCTACAGCAGCCTCCGGCATGATGCGAGTGGGGTGCAAGGGGAAGAGCTGAAGGTCTCAACAGAAAGAGGGCTACAATTAGTCTTCATATTCACATTGTTGGTGTTGCTGTAGCAGGATTCTTATAAGCTTCGGCTATGCTAATGATCTGCATTGTGATTGCGAGAATATAGAAGGTGAAATCGCCTTAAATGAAGAATCTCATGGCCACAAAAAAACTCTAACAACATGCATACCACCCATCAACATTCTCAAAACATGAAGAATCAATAAAAAGCGCACCTAAAGAGTTTAAATTAGCCATTCGACTCCAAATTCTTCAACAAAAACCCACTATTTTCTTAAATAAACATCCATTTATTTGTCGAGTGTGCAGCTTAGGGCTGTTGATGAACGAGCTTGAACGAGCTTGAACAGGGAGCTTGGTTTTGTTCATGAACAAAATTCATGTTCAAGCTCTGTTCGTTTACTAACCGAGCTCTAAAAACCTGTTCAAGCTTGTTCGTTAAGCTTATCGAACGAACGTAAATGAACGTAAACGAACATTTACCGAGCTTGTTCACGAGTAGTTAATCAAACGTTCTGTTCCTTAACAAGACTTATCGAGCTTGTTCGTGAACATGTTCGTGAACACAATCAATTTTGTTCATGAACAGATTTTCAATCAATCAAACAAACGTCAATTTTTTAATTAGGAATGATAATATTTAAACATAATTGCCAATGAATAAATCAATTAAATAAAATGATTAAATATTTGCAAGACAAAAACAAATAAATCCAGCATAATAACTCCATAGATCCCATTACAAGCATCCATTCCAAGCATAGTAAAAAAATATAGTATTTGTCTAAATTTACTATTTTCGATACATATTCATGCATGAACACTTAACGAGCTTGTTCACGAACATCACTTAACGAGCTTGTTCACGAACATCACTTAACGAGCTTGTTCACGAACACTTAACGAGCTTGTTCATGAACATAAATGAACGAACACAGTTATGTTCAAGCTCTGTTCGTTTACTAACCGAGCTCTAAAAATTTGTTCAAGCTTGTTCATTAAGCTTCCTAAACGAACGTAAATGAACATGTACCGAGCTTGTTCACGAGTAGTTTGTCGAACGTTATGTTCGTCAACAGCCCTAAGTGTGCTCGTTAACCCAAAAGATTAAATTTGGTGAAAAAGCAATCGTTGCATAAACAAAATTTGTGAAAGATTTACCTGTGAAGTTATCAAAGGTGAAGTTGCTTTAAAAGAAGAATCTGATGCCCGCAAATAAATCCCAATAACATGCATATCACCCACCAACATTCTCAATACCTGAAGAATCAATAAAAGAGCGCACCCAAAGAGTTCAAATTTAGCTAACCGACTCCAAATTCTCTAAAAAAACCCCACCAAATTCTCAAATAAACACCCCCTTACTTGTCGAGTGTACTTAGCGACCCAAAATATTAAATTTGGTGAAAAGAAACATGTCGAATTGCACATAAGTGAAATCGAAACCAATAAAAAGTAATAACATGTAAAAGTTCAATTGGATCTCAAACAACCAAATTTCCATCAAAAGTTATTAACTTTAATGCCCTATTATCCACAATATTTACAAAAAGGATAGCAAATACGGACATGACATTTCGATAGGTGGGAAAATAAAAACAAAAGAAAACCCCTTTTCAATGAAAACCCTACAAAATTTTAAAAGAGACAGAAAAAAATTAATAAGTCAAAGCTTCTCACTATGTGAATATCCAAGAACAAGGAGAAGGCTAGGGAAAGCACACGGCCAATATCGTTGGCCACCACCATCAGCACCTTTGCCCTCTGCAACCAAAAATATAATGCAATAATGCAGGGGCATAGTACCAACCATAATTGTACCACTACTTTGAGGATCAAAACATATACAACTATAATGCAGGGGAATGATAACAACCATTTTATGGTTAGTTCAATATTAATAATTGGAGCACATGCCTGTAAAACTGTGTAGTGTAATGCGACACCAATCCTCATACAGAACTGAGTTAAATATTTCAGATGCCTTGTGTACAAAAAAAGAAGAGTACATAAATAAGCCAATCAAACAATTAAGAGAGAGTCAGGAGCATGGGAAATGCAAAAATATATGGATCTCTTGCCAACAGGCAACACCCAGTTATTACTGTAGTTTTGCATGCAAGAAATTCTCTAAAATGTAGAAAAGGTAATATAATAACAATACATGGAGCACTTGACATTGTAGTTTGGCCCCAACTGTAGAAAAGATAATATTATAACATTTATTACAATACCAAAATCATGCAGTAGATGATTAAATTTAGAGGTCTAAGCCATCATCTAGATAAATCAAGAAACACATCAATTTTTTTGGGGGGATCCAAGTTCACTACATAGTACCACACGTTCAACACTTCTTGGAAAAATTAATTCGACATTTGGATTCAAGGAAGGAGATGAATACATTGCTCATCATCTGAAGTAAATGAGATGGTTGATGAATAATATACATGTTATGCCTCTACAACACACTCTAGAGTACTGTAGTCTTTAACATGTGTATCCTGAAATTTTGTAGGGTAGATTCTGAGTCAACAATTATGAATGACTAAGTTTATCAGAGTCAGTATGTCATCTCCCACATGAGACCTCTCCAGTCATAAGGAGTTCCATGTTTACACAAACCAATGCCCATATTTCTTAAAATATGCCAACAAAACAATCTGTACATTTCAACAGAATGTAAAATTTGCCGCCTTCAAGTTAATTTATAAACATAAGAAACTGTCAAATAAGAAGAGAAGGTTTATATGCACTCTTTAATACAAATTATGTAGCCACTAAAAGAATGTAATTTTTTTATTGGACATATAGTATACTTGCATTTGACGTGTGGTGCATCACCTGTAGCTTAAAAAGTTATTCTGGCATAAGAATTGGCAATGTAATTTTACATGCTGGGAGGACCATCAGCATGGACGCCTCCAATATTTCAAGTTATTATCACCGATTGCATTAAGTGCAAGCTGATTTACCACCCAATGGCTTAAAAAGATTGAGTGGTCTTCTAAATATAGTGAAGGCCTCATGTTCTCCATTTGCTTGACCTCTGCTCTACAGATTCATTTATATAGGATTCCTTGCAAAATTAGGGTTCTTTTGTGCATTTACATACTTAATGATGTCTGATGTTAAGGAATGAGATGGATTTGCTGGCCAGGATCCCCTTATTGTTCTATGGTGTTCTTGACATTGCTTGGAAAGTGTTTTCATTGCATTTAAAGAAAATAAATGTTTTTAGCAACATTAGCTAATATGATAATATGTTTCTAAAAAGAGGACCCTTTAAGTAAGCCCAAGCAAATAGCTGTGGTAAAGAGAAGCCAGAGGTTTCTCTCAAGTCTCAACAACAGATGCATCTGGCCAACTATAGTTGATCTCTTCTATCTAATATTTTTCTCTTACTTGATCTCTTGGTGAAATCTAGTGTCCAACTGTATTAGGTGACTGCAAGAATTTAGTTAACCTGTACAAATTTAAGCAGTTTGAATTTAGGGCTACTCTTAACATTAATGTACATTAATGATCCTCTTAGTGCAATTAAATTAATGCAAGAAATTTGTACAGTTTAGTGCAATAATTTAGTGCAAGAATTAAAATTAATGTACAGTTTGCATTAATGCAAGAATTTATCATTTACATTAACATCAAACATCCAAACTCTTAACATTAACAGTAATAGTATTAGGTGACTGCAAGAATTTAGTGATGTTAACTTTAAAATTAATGATACTCTTAATGCAAGAATTTAGTGCAAGAATTTAGTGCTCTTAACATTAATGATACTCTTAACAGTAACATTAACTGGATTTAAAGTTGGATTTAATATGTTGTAGTCCCCTAACAAAAGGATATCAGTTAAACTGAATTAACAAAAGCATAAACCCAAACAAAGGATAATCAATTAACAGTAAAACCAAGATTAACATGATTAACATTAATGATACTCTTAACATTAACATTAACAGGATTTACAGTTTAGATGCCTAGGATGTAATATGTTGCAGTCACCTAACAAAACTAAGGATAAGTTAATTGGATGGAACTGTTTTCAGGTTCATCTGAAGTAACAAATTAACAAAAGGATAATCTCGTTGAAAATTTGAATATGGAAATTAACACATTACATCCAACCCCAAAACAAAAGGATAATCAGTTAATCTGAATTAACAAAAGCATAAACCCAAACAAACGATAATCATTAATGTTAATTTCAATTGATAATTCAATTTCTTAAAAAGCCCTTCATTTGGGAGGAAACCCCGAAAACCCCATCTTTAACAAAATGTCACAAACGAAATCATCAAATCATATGGATTAAGGTGACAAATATGTATTCAAAGTGAAAAACCCCCACCTGTATTATACATGGAATGGAAACATGGAATATGATGTTAAACTGTATTCCAAATCATCAATTGTCACAAATGGATAATTACAAATGGATTCCATTTCAGTATAATTACACTGAAAAACATATGATGTTACATGAAAACCCCATCATATGATGTTACAGGAAAAACCCATCATCAATTTGCATGTATTCCATTTCTGTATAGATTTTATAAAGAATAAAGAGCAAATTTCAGTATAGATTTTATAACTATGTATTCAAAGTGACAACTATAAATGTAAAACTATATGTCACGCCCCGCTTCCCAAAATATGGAGGCGAAGCGTGAGAAGGTCCGCTCAGACTTGAAGCTGCAAAGCTGCAAGTCCGATAAGCGTCAATCAAATTTAAAACTGCAGGCCCTTGCAACGCGAATGAAACAAAGATAATAATAATGAAATGAGACAAAAGAAGCATCTCAGAATATCCATAAAATAAGTTTCCAACATCACAGAAAAACCACCAAGCTAAAAGTAAGAGACTAAAGGCCCAAACATGGCCAACAAAAGTACAGAGTACAACGACGGTGCTACGCACCAACAAAACTAACAAAAGGCCTAAAACAACATAAAGCTCAACAAAACTCAAAGCAAGGTCACCGGTGTCCACCAAAATCCTCATGTGCAATCATGGACTCAGACTCAGCGTCAGCAACACATCCCGTACGCAGCAACGATCTCTGGCTCAGGTCTAACATGTGTCACCCAAAAGAGCAAGGGGCACATGTCAGCAAGTCTGGAAGACTTGTGCAAGTGAAACTGAAAGTACAAGTAAGAGCAACCTAAAAGTTCTAGCATGATGCAATGACATGGCAGTTAAAGTAATGAGTGCAACAGGTAAAGTAAAGCGAAGTAAGGTACGAGCATGGCATGACATTCACAAGACAAGTACAAGACAAGAAAAGTAAGCACCTCGTGCACAGAGATTCCGTCCTTTGGCTAGAGGGCTGATCAAGCCACTCCTAAGCTCAAGTGACCGTTTATCCCTACCCCTCCACGTGTATCGGGCATTGGTTTCTGGCCAACACATGAGGCCCGCTTCTGGACCACGAGCCAGGAAGTGTGTAAACAAGTATGGCGTAGGGGTGCACCTAGCCGGACAAGTAGTACAAGGACAAGTATTGTAGCGTGTGCTACGATGCAACAATCAATGCATGGATGACATGGCATGGCAAGTAGTAAAGCGTACAAGTAAGAAAAGTAAACGTGACAGTTTAGTATGCATGAATGACAAGTTTAATGTTTGGATCTAGCTTCGTTGTCAAGCTAGATCATTTAGGTGACGGATCTAGTTTCGTTGTCAAACTAGATCAAACAGGCGTCTAGCCAGCTATCATTTCACTGACTAGTCTCTTTTACGCTAAAAGCAAGTAAGTGGCCTAAAAACATGGCCCTACACAAAAGTTGGCAAGTTTCACTTGCCTGCAACTATCACGTCAAGAAAACACCGTCCAACGAGTCCAAAGTCACGATTCCTACGTGCACAAGTCCACCGGCCTAAAGTCCATATTATTAATCTTGATTAGTGAATTTAAAATATTTAAAATACTTTGAAAATACTGATTTTAGTCTTGATTAGCATGCATTGGGTTGGGGGTCCTAGGGGTGCAAAGCGTTACCTCAACACGACGCGAAAGCTACACCGGCGTCGGGAAGCGACGCCGGGGGTTGGAATAATATGATCGCACTCCAAGTCCAGATTCCAATTAGTTTCCTCGCTGGAAATTCAGAGCAATCAACTCGGGGCGACGATTCCAGATTCCAAAGCTCGCACGTGCGACGACGGGCTACGACGTGCGACGACGTCGTACGCGACGAATCCTCGAAGAGCAAGCACCTTGGTGGGGCCCACAGTACTCCTAGGGGCCTTTGGGGGACCCACAATAACTCTGGAGAACTTGGGGGGCCCACGGTGGCAAGCGGTGCGACGGATGCGGGGTTGCGACAAGTGACCCTCGGTCGTACCCCTCCAATGCGGGAGAAACCCTCGGTCGTGCGCTGAGAATGCGGGCTGCGACGATTTGGGGCGTGCAACGGCTGCGGGGTGGCTGGGTGCGAGAGCTTCCGTCGGTCAGGTCGAGAGAACGGGTCGGTCAGGCGCTTGGATTGCGGGCGGGCGACGATGCAACGCTGCAGCACTTGGGCGCTCGGTCACAGCGGGCGGGGCCTTCGGTCGGGCACGGAGCGGAGCGGGGGACGAAGCGGGCGACAGCTGCGGTGCGGGGCGGGCGCTTGAGCTCTCGGTCTGACCGAGAGCTCCCTTCGGTCGGTGCGGAGGAATTGAGCGGAGCGGCTGTGCAGCGATGCGGGCCAAGCTTGGTGCGGGGGCGGCCAGCGGTCGGAGCGGGGGTTTTGGCCTCGTTTCTTCGGTCGTGCGGCCGCCGTTCGTCGCAACGTTGCGACGAATCGTCGCAACGTCCAAAATGAGTTTGGAAGAGGCTAGGGCTAATTTCTTTGGAAAATAGGACTTGCTAGGGGTTGCTTATATAGTATAGGTGGGTTGACTTGGTCTAGGGCTAAACCTAATAGGATTAGAAGTTCAAAAAGATTTAAAATTTGAATTTAAACTTCTCCAACCCAATCTAGGATTTGACCTGGTCCAAATGAGCTGGAAATTGGCTCAAAAATTCTTTAAAACGTTTTAAACTCAAATAAATTTTATTTGGCCGAAATTAATTTAAAAATAAATTATTAAAAATAATATAAAACTTGTAAAAATTATAAAAGTGGTCAAATAAACTCCAAAAATTATAAAATAAATATTGTGGTGATCGTGGCGACGAATGTGAGCTAACTAAGAAGACGGATCTCAGTTTCGATGTCGGACGACGGAACTAAAAATAGAAACGTCTCCCGTCAAGAGTGAGAATCGTCACGTCTCATTGAGTAAGTTCAAATTGTGGGAAAACGACTCGAGGAACGTCGTTCCAAATTAGTGCCACTATTTAATACTCTCAGAGACGTTCGCAACGGCATATCACACAAAAGTGTTCACCAGCAAACAAAGTCTAAAACAAACACGTGCACGGTCAAAAGCACGTGCACGAACAACGTACCACGAGAAGTGGTCGTTACATCCTCCCCACCTTAGAATAAAGTCCGTCCTCGGACTTTCTAATATATCTAGTCGCTCTAATAACTACCCCAGTCAAGCCACATTATAATTTAAACCAAGTATAGTCATTGCAAGTGCTTATATATGCACTAAGTAGTCAAACATTAATACCACCAATCACGTATACATATACATTCACGTACGTCATATACTTATACCTATTATAGCCAGTCAAACTCATACTCGTATTTCAATCGTATATATAAGCATGCATCCCTTATATAGCTATTACCTACCTAATCACAAAACAATAATTCAGATACTTATATAATGATAGTTTCACGCGTAGCCAATACAATCATCGTTCTACCTGTATGTAGCTACCTATGCACAAACATCAAGGGTTTACTGCCCTCTAATATTCATCCAATACCAAACATCTCAACTCATATAGTCACACCATACCATTATTAAATCAAGTTCACTATATCTAATATACATTCACCGTTACTATAATTTCACAATATATAGTCATTCAAATACACGCAAATAGTTCGCCATATATTCACATCACGTACGATCCTATAACTGTATTTACGACACGCCACATATACTATAGTCATCAAAACCTATAACTAAGCACATACTTACCCGTGCATGGTGCACTCCCATACACGCTAATATTTCATTTACGCACACCAATCATACTATTGTATAACTAGCACACAAACACACCTAATTTTTTTTTTTTTTAGCTAGTACACATACGTTCACATAACAAGTCCTTAGTATTTAGCTATATCACAAGACCAACACCTATAACTATATACTGGCGTAGCGACCCACAATCATGTGCGTAGCACAACCAGGCACAAACACTTCTATCACCATACATACATCAAGCATTTCTATATTCAAACTACAATCATACATTCAATATACTTAGAGTATACTCACTCAAGCTTGAGTGAGACTCAATACACATATCAGGATATTCTATATACGTAACACTGCATTCGTACTTATACCAATATCACTCCAATATTTATATATATACCTACCAATACAACCATATACATACCATAAGTCAATCACACTTAATATTAGCCCGGTAATACTTACATAGTTCGGTCATTTTATACGCCATAATAATAATAATATAGACATCAACATGCGTATAATTATAATACACTCCCTAGTACACGCATACGTATTCATCGTATAGTCACACACACATGTAACTTATATATATATATATTCACACCATAGCCTACTACCTATAATTAGTATACTAACTCATCCACACATACATAATTAAGATGTGCAATAGTCGTGTATACCTCACGGTATGCACTCATGCAACATCCCGTAAAAGCAAGCAATACCAATCAAAATTATAATCCTACTACCATATGTATATCACCTATATACTCATGCAACAAAACATAACTACTTACATATAAGCACCATATATATCTACCTACGAGCACATACTCACTCGTACTAGTATATAGGTCACACAATAGACCTACTTACTTATATATATATGTTCACCCATTATCATCACACCTAGCATATACATAGCTTTACCAATCATTTATTTCAACCATTATAAGTATTACATACACTACTTAGATATTCCAACGCTAATTCAAATATACACAAGCATCCCTAGTATAGTATATCTAACCACTCACAAGTCTATACATTCTAGCACACAAACAACTTCATAATATCACGAATAACTCTAAGTACATATATATATCACACAATAGGCAAGCATCAATATACTATGGGGGTACACTCATTCAAGCCCACGTACACAACTTAGGTACGTGCACAACGACACCTCACAAGGGTCCAAGGGTCTACTAACAACTAAGGGTTGACACAGACATTGACGGTCCCTAAGGCCTAAGCAATAAAGAGAGATCGAGGGCGAGACGAGGGAAGGATCGACAAGCACGAGTTCAGATAGGACGAATACGAGGAGACGGCTTGGTTGGACGAAACATTGACTCAAAGGTGAGGTTTAGGTTGAGGGAAAAAGGAGATGTAGTGATGCTTGAATAGAGTACAGAAAAGCAACTAGGATAAATAGCATAAGCTAAAATACGCAAAATTGAAAACGGTTGTACTTTAAAATCCTCATCTGAGAAGAAATGTTTGGGGATCGATAAAACGAGTTGTTCAAAATAAATCTGAGTCGAATATTCAAAATAATAGAAAATGGCCTATTGGTTTTTTTAAAAAAATCCTTTTAAAAGGAAGTAAAATCATTTACGCGAATATTAAAGACATGGTTTGGAAAATTCTATCCGTCGGTAATTTAATATAATGTTGTCAAAAGTTTTGGAAAGTCGAAGAATGAATTCGAGTAACGGAAGAATTTAAACTCATGTTAAATGCTTTCAAAACTTTTAGGCTATGGAAAATTTAAAATAATCAATTTTGAAAATTCTTTTAGAGAACCAGTGTTTGCCAAAAATCAGAAACTGATTTACATAAGGTTCTTAATATACGAGCACACAAGTCTGGCACGGATAAAAATAGTTGAAAGTAGGTATGGTGCACGGAAAAAATAATAATATTGACTTAGTATAAGAATTATCGAAGTCGAATAGTAAGTCTTTAAAATCAAATCACGGAGGGTCTAAATCAGGAAGTGGTTATGAAAATAGTAATTTCAAAAATCTGAAACAGGGAAAACGATGAGCAAAAACCAACTTGCTGAAAGCTGAAATTCCATGTGTCTTGAAAAGTATATTAAAAGTAAACACGATGTGTTATTCGAATGGCATAAATAAGAAGGGAAATTATAAATCGAATTGAGCAAAATAAAAGTACGGTTCAGAATAAAATTAATATATGAAAGAACAACACACTTACACAAGTACGAAAAGCATAGACTGGGAAAATACTATAAACTAGCATTCAAAAATTCCTACAAACATTTTTAAAAATTTAAATCAATGAAGAAGTATGAAGTATAAGTATATTAAAATTTTGAACAAGTTTAAAGCTAGGGAAAGAGAAAATCGAAAGATACTTTTGGAAGATTCAAGATTGTAACGGAAAGGTTTGAAAATTGACGACAATCGTCATGAGGCGATCTCGTGAATCGAGGCAAGGGAATTGGTCGGAGATCAGACATTCATAAGCCTAGGATATGAACCAGAGGAGGCTACGGAGAAACTCCTACGGTCGACCAACTAAAGATTAGGAACTAGGCGCTAAGACTTCTAAGGATTAGACGGTAAAGAAATGCGTTCAGCTTGGTCCGAAATCGATGAACCCAAAAGCGAACGACTAAGGGGATTCTAGAAGCCTAATATGGTCAGGGTTAGGCAAGGACCACTAAGGTAACTCCTACGACGATTAGATCAATTGCTAAAAGGGAGTCTAACTACAGTCAGGGCCTCTAACTAGCAAGCACAGACGTCTAACTAAGCCTTCTTATCACCTAGTGTCCTAAGAAAGCGACTAGACTCGGGGCTTTATAACTCGGATGTTGCAATTTATTTAATGGACATTCTGTTATTATCGTTGTTCCGTTAATTCACAATTGCAAGATAGGACCTGCATGGGCCACCAACAAAACCTGTCACGCCCCGCTTCCCAAAATATGGAGGCGAAGCGTGAGAAGGTCCGCTCAGACTTGAAGCTGCAAAGCTGCAAGTCCGATAAGCGTCAATCAAATTTAAAACTGCAGGCCCTTGCAACGCGAACGAAACAAAGATAATAATAATGAAATGAGACAAAAGAAGCATCTCAGAATATCCATAAAATAAGTTTCCAACATCACAGAAAAACCACCAAGCTAAAAGTAAGAGACTAAAGGCCCAAACATGGCCAACAAAAGTACAGAGTACAACGACGGTGCTACGCACCAACAAAACTAACAAAAGGCCTAAAACAACATAAAGCTCAACAAAACTCAAAGCAAGGTCACCGGTGTCCACCAAAATCCTCATGTGCAATCATGGACTCAGACTCAGCGTCAGCAACACATCCCGTACGCAGCAACGATCTCTGGCTCAGGTCTAACATGTGTCACCCAAAAGAGCAAGGGGCACATGTCAGCAAGTCTGGAAGACTTGTGCAAGTGAAACTGAAAGTACAAGTAAGAGCAACCTAAAAGTTCTAGCATGATGCAATGACATGGCAGTTAAAGTAATGAGTGCAACAGGTAAAGTAAAGCGAAGTAAGGTACGAGCATGGCATGACATTCACAAGACAAGTACAAGACAAGAAAAGTAAGCACCTCGTGCACAGAGATTCCGTCCTTTGGCTAGAGGGCTGATCAAGCCACTCCTAAGCTCAAGTGACCGTTTATCCCTACCCCTCCACGTGTATCGGGCATTGGTTTCTGGCCAACACATGAGGCCCGCTTCTGGACCACGAGCCAGGAAGTGTGTAAACAAGTATGGCGTAGGGGTGCACCTAGCCGGACAAGTAGTACAAGGACAAGTATTGTAGCGTGTGCTACGATGCAACAATCAATGCATGGATGACATGGCATGGCAAGTAGTAAAGCGTACAAGTAAGAAAAGTAAACGTGACAGTTTAGTATGCATGAATGACAAGTTTAATGTTTGGATCTAGCTTCGTTGTCAAGCTAGATCATTTAGGTGACGGATCTAGTTTCGTTGTCAAACTAGATCAAACAGGCGTCTAGCCAGCTATCATTTCACTGACTAGTCTCTTTTACGCTAAAAGCAAGTAAGTGGCCTAAAAACATGGCCCTACACAAAAGTTGGCAAGTTTCACTTGCCTGCAACTATCACGTCAAGAAAACACCGTCCAACGAGTCCAAAGTCACGATTCCTACGTGCACAAGTCCACCGGCCTAAAGTCCATATTATTAATCTTGATTAGTGAATTTAAAATATTTAAAATACTTTGAAAATACCGATTTTAGTCTTGATTAGCATGCATTGGGTTGGGGGTCCTAGGGGTGCAAAGCGTTACCTCAACACGACGCGAAAGCTACACCGGCGTCGGGAAGCGACGCCGGGGGTTGGAATAATATGATCGCGCTCCAAGTCCAGATTCCAATTAGTTTCCTCGCTGGAAATTCAGAGCAATCAACTCGGGGCGACGATTCCAGATTCCAAAGCTCGCACGTGCGACGACGGGCTACGACGTGCGACGACGTCGTACGCGACGAATCCTCGAAGAGCAAGCACCTTGGTGGGGCCCACAGTACTCCTAGGGGCCTTTGGGGGACCCACAATAACTCTGGAGAACTTGGGGGGCCCACGGTGGCAAGCGGTGCGACGGATGCGGGGTTGCGACAAGTGACCCTCGGTCGTACCCCTCCAATGCGGGAGAAACCCTCGGTCGTGCGCTGAGAATGCGGGCTGCGACGATTTGGGGCGTGCAACGGCTGCGGGGTGGCTGGGTGCGAGAGCTTCCGTCGGTCAGGTCGAGAGAACGGGTCGGTCAGGCGCTTGGATTGCGGGCGGGCGACGATGCAACGCTGCAGCACTTGGGCGCTCGGTCACAGCGGGCGGGGCCTTCGGTCGGGCACGGAGCGGAGCGGGGGACGAAGCGGGCGACAGCTGCGGTGCGGGGCGGGCGCTTGAGCTCTCGGTCTGACCGAGAGCTCCCTTCGGTCGGTGCGGAGGAATTGAGCGGAGCGGCTGTGCAGCGATGCGGGCCAAGCTTGGTGCGGGGGCGGCCAGCGGTCGGAGCGGGGGTTTTGGCCTCGTTTCTTCGGTCGTGCGGCCGCCGTTCGTCGCAACGTTGCGACGAATCGTCGCAACGTCCAAAATGAGTTTGGAAGAGGCTAGGGCTAATTTCTTTGGAAAATAGGACTTGCTAGGGGTTGCTTATATAGTATAGGTGGGTTGACTTGGTCTAGGGCTAAATCTAATAGGATTAGAAGTTCAAAAAGATTTAAAATTTGAATTTAAACTTCTCCAACCCAATCTAGGATTTGACCTGGTCCAAATGAGCTGGAAATTGGCTCAAAAATTCTTTAAAACGTTTTAAACTCAAATAAATTTTATTTGGCAGAAATTAATTTAAAAATAAATTATTAAAAATAATATAAAACTTGTAAAAATTATAAAAGTGGTCAAATAAACTCCAAAAATTATAAAATAAATATTGTGGTGATCGTGGCGACGAATGTGAGCTAACTAAGAAGACGGATCTCAGTTTCGATGTCGGACGACGGAACTAAAAATAGAAACGTCTCCCGTCAAGAGTGAGAATCGTCACGTCTCATTGAGTAAGTTCAAATTGTGGGAAAACGACTCGAGGAACGTCGTTCCAAATTAGTGCCACTATTTAATACTCTCAGAGACGTTCGCAACGGCATATCACACAAAAGTGTTCACCAGCAAACAAAGTCTAAAACAAACACGTGCACGGTCAAAAGCACGTGCACGAACAACGTACCACGAGAAGTGGTCGTTACACTATAAGTTAACATATTCAGTATAGAAAAACTCTATGTATTCAAATATATTCAAGTTGACAAATATGTATTCAAAGTGAAAAACTATAAGTTAACATCATATCCTGGATTCATTGAAGAAATATATTAATTACAGCATATGTGGTGGTTGGCATGCATTTAGAGTTAACATCATATTTGAATCAAACACCACATTTATACACCACATTTGAAATCATATCCTGATGCAACCACATTACCTGATTCTATGGTCTAGGTGCCATTCTAACACAAAAAACAGTCATATAAAAGTTTAGCATGCCTATCGTATATGCTCAAACTCATATGGAAAGTTTGTTTCGAAAAATTAACTGATTGATATGAAAATTCATTCCAACATGATACAGCTTCACACGTAGCCTTGCATTCCTACAAACTCGTTGTGCACATACATAAGTTGCAGTAATTCATGATCTGGAGTTATGAAACATGACTAATAAATGCAGAAGAACTATATCAAACTATGATTATAGAAGCTTGTAGGTGATTAATGGCCAGAAGAGCATTTCAAACATCGATCACCTTGATCACTGAACTGCTCATTAAAAGTTCTTCTGCTATTAGCTCAAATTCTGAGAAAGGATAATTTAAAATGCCAAAAGTCATCACTGTGCCAGACCCTTGGACCTGCAAAGCAGCCAATAGAAACTCTCTTAGGATGACAAAATTTTCATGCCCTAAGGAAAAAAATTTCTGAAACACATGCTAGTAGCCATACAACAACAACAATAATAGAACATGTATACACAGTCAACAACCAAGCCTTTGTAAATTGGCCTGCACACATTTGATTTCTAAAATAGCTCATGACTTGTTATGCTAAATTACAGTAAACAAGTATGAGTATTTTTAAGGTTGTAATAGGAAACTACAATGAACTTTCTATTCATTACTCGCATGAACTTGATTTATTATCAGCAATTTCCATGAAATTTAACTTCAAATTAACTTTCAATGATCAGAACAGTAGATCTGAAAAGACCATAACTACTAATAAGGATAAAGAACCATCATCCAAAACTCTTCTTTCATTTTCTTCAAAACCTCCGGCTCCCTCGTTTCCTTCATCTGCAATAACCAAAGTCCATCTCTTTTAGTTTGAATATGGGAAAAGTGCAATTAAACTCCAACTTTGCCCACCATTCTGTAACTTCTCTCCACAATTAGAATATCAACCGACCTATGAGAGAAAATTAAAGGTTTGGTATCATGAGAAAAGGTGGAGATAATGAAGACTAATTCCAAAATTGCAAGTCATTAGCTCATTTATTTTTTCCGCATCCCTAGGGTGCTCAGTTTGTGAGCCAAAGATTAGGCTCTTGATGTCGAGAAGATGCATGCCTGTGAATCTCCTCCCTTGCATCTCAATTGCCAGCTGTAGCTCGATCGTCTGCTGCTCTTCCATCTTCCTCCTCAGTACTACATCCTGCTGATTGTTGTATAGCATCCTCGCACCCAGTTGTTACAGATCAGCAAACTAAAACTGGGAAAAGAAGAAGAAGAAAGAATCAAGAAATCATACCCAGTTTTTGCAGATCATATGGGTCTCTAGAATCTAATCTAGTGTGAGTAGTACACCCAGAAAAAAGCTACAATTTGAACGGGACAAAAACAACATGGTTGAAAAAATCTATAATCTTTATAAAACTTTAAGAATTTAAGAACAAAAAATGTTTGAATAGAATAAATAATAATCGAGCATGCTTCTTCCTTCATTCCCTCCAAAATCCGACCTTTGCTCTCTCGCGGTGCTCAGATCGTCTCATCAACTCACGAAGCTGAGCCTCCCATGTTTCTCTTGGGAAGTCGTCAGAATGCACAGTGAACATTTCGTGTCTTCCTCCTTGGTGGCAGATCCGGCATGGTGATGTGTCCGGAATCAATTCCGAGACGATGTCGTTTACCACAAGCGCACGGTATAGTGGCAAGTGGGTATCGAACACGGGGAAGCGGTGCTTTACTACCTATCTACTCTTAGGTTGAGTTAGACTTGCGGGTTTACTAGTGGATGTGGAATGTGGAGGGTCGTAATGGTGATGGATGTGAAGGTTGTGTCACTCAACGTCACAAACAAAAGGGTCCACACAAAGAAAGAAAAATAAAATACAAAAGATAGGTCTTTTGGACTCGCCACTAGGACCGTCGGATGTCGACGCTAGGTTAGGACTCTTACGTTGCATTGGTTTAATTGGGGATTTGTAGTATCTAGAAAGTGAATTCATGCGTCTAAACACCATGAATCTAACATATCACATTAGCCCGTAGGTGCACACAATACGTGCATTAAGGATCTACAATATTCTTACCACTCTCGTGGTTCGAATGCTCTCAACTCATACCACTCTCGTGGGTTAGAGCTTCGAGGTATTTTGGTGGCTCTTATTGATGCAATGGCAGTAGCCGTCAATTAGTTATATAGTTCGTCGGTGGATCTCCCAAGGCACGAGCCGGACATGGTCACATGCCTCGGTTGAATCCACTAACTGCCTAATTAAATCCGTAGGATATTCCTTAAGCTAATCAATTCCACCGACCGTGGGCATGATCTCAGTACGAATTCTCCTAGGGATTTTAATAGATCAACCAAAATACAACCCCATTTATAACCAACGCACCATAAAAATCCCAACTTTGCAACTAAGTCCTAAGATCCATGGGCTAATCCCTTAGCCCTAGAAAATACTACTCATGCATCATAGGAAGAACAATAGAAGATTCAATAATAGCAAGAGAATTCATCCTAGCATGCATCAACGAGATATTCAACAAATAATCACAAAGAAATAACAAATAAATAGAATTAAAGAGACAAAAGTACTTATCTCGATACAAAGGAGGGGCCTAGGGCATGGCCAAACTCCCCAAAAGATCGTCTCCACAAAAGTCTAAGAAAGATCTAAAAATTCTCTTTAGAAAAGTATACAAAAATCTCCCTCAAAAACTCTCTAAAACTATCCCTAAAACTCCCTACCAAAAACTCTACCGAACTCCCCTCGACGGCACAGAAGCAATCCTCCAAAAACCCTCAAATCGTCCCAAAACCCCAGGCGCAGATCAAGTTTGGGCCCACAGTGACTCGGCCCGAGCACAAAGCTGCTCGGTCGAGTCATTCGGCAGCTCGGGCCGAGTTGGAGGCTGCTCGGTCCGAGTTTTACAGAGAATCAAAGCACCAAAATACGTCGCTCTTCTAACCCGGGTGCTGCTCGGTCGAGTAGGAGCTTACTCAGGCCGAGCAGGAGGTTGCTCGGTCGAGTCGAAGGTTGCTCGGCTGATTGGGACTAAAAAATGCATTTCAGCCTCATTTGCACAGGACTCGGGCCGAGTAGGAGGTGCTCGGGCCGAGTAGGAGGTTGCCCAGTCGAGTCAGACACCAAAAACAGCATTCTGACTGTGTAGTGCATAACTCGTGCCGAGTAGAGTGCTACTCGACCGAGTAGGCTGCTGAGAACAATTTCAGCACTGCACCATCAACTTGCAGAAATTCCCCAGGGCTCATTCGACCTCCGATTGGCACGTTCTTGGTGGAGTTGGAACCGTCTTGAAGTCTACTACCTGGGAACAATATCAAAAAAATAGTGAAAAATCCCAGGTGATAGCAGATTTAGAAATAGTGCACGGTTGTCATGTTTTCAGCACTTCAGGTCGCTCGATTCCTTCACCGCATCATAGTTCGATCGAGCGACCTTCTCTCTTGCCTCTTTCTTGCTCCAGTATTCTTCTTGGCACCTCGAGCATGTCATCATGAGTCTCATTGGTGCTCTCACGTCGCCGATCGTCTTATTGACTCCAAATTGCTCCAATATCGCTCCAAATCCCTGAAATGGAATAAATGCTCCGAAAGTCATATTATTCCAAATAATAGCGCAAAAGTGTATAAAATATGTAATTGAGCAATCATTTTGACATGTAATCTTATCGATAAAATGTGGAATATAATGACACATCACGTGGCTTCCTCCTCCGGTGGCAGATCCAGCATGGCTCCTCCTCTGGTGGTAAATCCGATGTGGCTTCCTCCTCCGGTGGCAGATTTGGTATGGGGAGGGGTCGAGATGATCAGCATGTTTTGAGTGGGGGAGATGAGCTAAGGTTTTGGGGGATATTAGGGATGAGGGAGGGAGGGAAGGAGGGGGGAGATTTTAAGGGAGCTGAGATTTTAGAGGTGCTGCCCTTAGCTTTGGGGGTTGGGAGCAATGTTTGGGTTGCGATTTTAGAGGAGCTGTGATGCTCTTTGATGATGGAGAGAAGACTCTCAGCTAATGGTAGCAGGAGACAGCGGGATTTGGAAAGTAATAGGCCTTTGGTTTTTCCCCATAGGTTATCCCCTAAAATTCAAGATTTCCCCTCAAAACTATCTCTCTCATATATTTTCAAATTCAAAAACATCCCTCAACCCTTCCCTCCAAATTACACAACACTTTATCTTTCAATTTCTCTTCACCCAATTTATCTTAATCAATTTCTCTTGCCTTAACCAAATTCTCTTTTCCAAGTTGTATTAACCAACAATTGATTTACCCAATTTCTCATCTCTTATCCAAATTCTCTTATCCAACTCTTATCCAATAACCCATGATAACATCCCTGTTATATATATATATATACACACACACACACACACACACATACTAGTCATAACCCGTGCCCGCGGGCACGGTTCATTTAAGATTTTCCCCCGCAAATCTTTGTTTCCCAAAAATTAATCGACACAATTCAATTAAGATTTTCCCCCGCAAAATCTTAGTTCCCCAAAAAATTATTTACACAATTCAATTAAGATTTTCCCCCGCAAAATCTTAGTTCCCCAAAAAATTATTTACACAACCAAATGAGGACACGGACACCTTCAGCGTGGGTGCCTTCGGCGTGAAACCATAAATACGGCGTGGGCGCCTTCGGCACGGGCGCTTTCGATGTGGAACTACGCGCGAGAGCCGTCGGTGCATAACAACAAATTCGACGCGGGCGCCTTCGACATGGTACAACAAATTCGGCGCGAACGCCTTCGGCATGAAACAACGCGCGAGCACATTCGACACGGAACATTAAATTTAGCGCGGGCGCATTTGGCGCGGAACAACCAATTAGCGTAATAAATTTTAGTGGGTGCCTTCGGTGCAGAACAACCAATTCGGCGCGGGCGCCTTCGACGTGGAACAACCAATTAGCGCGGTGCGTGCGCCTTTGGCGCTGAACAACCAATTAGCGCGGTGCGGAACAACCGAGTGTTTTGTACCATCATGATTAAAACACACGGTTTTAAAACCGAGTGTTCCGCACCGAATGTGAATAGCATCACGGCGAAGGACAAAATTGAGAGGCAGTTTTAAAACTGAGTGTTTTAAAAACGTGTATAATTCCAACTGACCGTGTGTTTTCAAAACGTGTGTTTTAAAACCGTGTATAATTCCAACTAAATTTAGACCGCGTTTCCTCCCCCCATTAATTCCAGACCGTTTGTTTTCCACAGTGCGTTTTAAAACCGTGTATAAATAGATTGTCCTAGTCATTTTTAGAGACACGTAGGACAAAATTGACACATATGACAAAGATTCATAACCCAGGCCTGCAGGCACGGTTCAATTACGGTTGTAATGAACTTACATGCTCTAGAAATTGGTTGGTTACTATTGCAAACCCTTTATTTTCAACTTGTAACTTCCACCACCCGATATTTTTATGTTATTGAAGGAGATAAATGAATGTGCAAACATACTCAAAAAGATATCACCATGTGTCCATCTGATCAAGCAGACCAACAATAACGACAATAACGACCAACAATTTTCACATGCACATTCACCAAATATTTATTCTGCAACACAAAAGCTCAATACACTCAAGGTTGAGTAAAAGATGTATTTCTTCCGCCACACAAAAGCTCAACATGAATTTATTGTGCATTGTGATCCAGCAACTCAGAACCCATGAAACATTGCTAAACATGAATGAGGCCCGTAAAGAAGAGCACACCTGGACATTAAATTTGAGACTCAATCAATGTATGGGAGGATACATTGAATTGAGACTCAATCATAGAAGAAAGAGAATAGCAAGACATTGTGCATTGTGATCCAGCAACTCAAAACCCATGAAACATTGCTAAACATGAATGAGGCACCGAAAGAAGAGCACACATGGACATTAAATTTTAGACTCAATCAATGTATGGGAGGATACATTGAATTTGTACAAACTGGACATTCAAGAAGCTCATGCACTCCACTTGAAGAAGATACAATGGCTTTAACCCCAGAAACAGAAGAAGGCTTACTGAGCAGAACGTCTCCAAGTTCATTTCTATCAACATACTGTTCCCCATCCAAAGTTTGGGATTCAGGGACATCCATGCAAATATTACCACCAGGAGCCATGCCTTCTCGTACAATAACTCAATAGAAAAGATTCTAATGATTCCTTATATTTCGCACTTATCCAAGATGCCCTTATTCGCAGAATGCATCCTTTTCAGTTCCATGTGGTGACAAACATATGGCAGCTTCCAATCCTTTAATAACGCTAGGCAAACAATCCCCTAGAAGTTGACGTCATGGAATAACCTGAGGATGCCACAATTACTTAAAGTAACAATAGCTAAATTAAAAAACGAACTAAAAAAATTAACATAAATTTGGTAATTATCGAAATATGCTACTAAAAATTTTGATGGGACACTAAAGCTGATAAAAATGATGGCCTTTGATTAAGTTCAATCTCCTCATTTCCTATAAGTAAGCAGAAAAGGGGAGTAAGCTTATCTGGTGAATCTCCAGTTCCAGATATCCAACTTTTTATAAAGTTTATCAATCAAAGGTTGTCAACCCTATCTTAGCAATCTAGAAGGCTTACAGAGAATACCAAGATAATTAATAGAAAACTTAACACTAACTATTCAACCCTCAGCCTGATCATCTTATTTATCCTAATCTTTAATCAATATCAATGTACTCTTATGAAATTAACCTTTAGCCCTGAGGCTAACTGAAATTCATATAATAAAAGCTTCAGATCTAATAATTGATTATTATCAGACTTACAAAATATATGAGTTAGCATACTAAAGACTCAAAACTGAATTCCACTTGAATGGACACTGTTTTCTCATCTATGTTGATCCAACACCAAGTGAACCAAGGAACAACACAACAATATTAGTCTTAGGCAATAGGAACGCAGTCATAACTTTAAATTACTACTCAAACAATTTCATCTCAGTAAACTACATTTAATCAATGTCTACGATCCCCAAACTACAATGTAGCACAAAGAAGTATAGGTGCATACTTCACCTTATTCCAGGATTGCACAGACTGTGAATGAGCTTGGGATTAGCACTATCGACCGGATGTTGAAATCTGAAGGATCACAACCAACCAAACATCCAAAAATGTAAGCATAAAAATACCAGGAAAAGGAAGCATTAAAATAACAGGAAATTAAGACAGTGTCCTCACAGCCATATAACATGATTCCTTAGCATGCCTATTTTGCACAGAGTTCTTCACATAAGCATGAAATGGCAAAGACACTGTCCTCACGAAATTAAGAGTGAAAGGAAAAGATTATTAAATATCAGAGAAGAGGCAGGCTGAGAGATTAACGAAGTAAACAAATTAAACAAACTAATTACAGTAAAGAAAGAGTGAAAGAAGAAGCAGGCACACTCTGAATAACAAAGAAGAAGCATAGGCTGAGAGATTAAGAAATCACCTGCGAGAGGGGAGTCAAATGCGAGAGGCGAGAGGCAAGGGAAGTCAAAGTGGGAAGCTTGCCTGCGAGATTCATTAACGGGATGTCAAATGAAGAAATCACTGCGAGAGTCAAGGGAAGTGTGAAGCTTGCCTGCGAGATCACTGCGAAGCTTACATGCGAGAGGCAAGAAATCACTGCGAGATCACCTTGACTTCGATGCGCAAGAAATCACTGCGAGATCACCTTGCCTTCGATGCGTGCTGCCTTGGTTTTGGGGAAGTCGATGCTTACTGCGAAGCTTATTTGGGGGAACACGGATTCAGATTTTGGGGAAGTCGATGCGTCATTTCTATCTGGGGGGAAGGCCAGGCGTTGGGGTTGATGCGTCATTTCTCGCAGTGACTTTGGAAGAAAACCCACAATTTGACCCTTTCACTGTACAGCTGACCCCACACTATTTTATCCTTTCGTATTTCTCATTTCAACTGACCACTACTGTTTTAAGCTCATGCTAAAAGTATACCCAACCAAACAAAACACACAAATTCACTCTTTCTCTTCTCAGCTGACCCCACCCTTTTTTCCCTCAAAAATCATAGTTTTTCCCCCAAAAACTATACTCCCAACTGATCGCATCCATTGATCTTCCAAGATCAAATCTCAGTCGTCTTTTATCTTGTCCTAGTCAGCCCTAGGATTCAAAAAACTCTGTCAAATGTATTATATATATATATATATATATATATATATATATATATATATATATATATATATATATATATATGGATTTAATGTAGAAAAGCTGCCACCTGATCGAATGGATCAGGTGGCAAGACACATAAAAGGTGGAGAGTACAAGCCCGCACACGGGCTTGTACTCGTTGGGGCCCACCCCTTTGTGTCTTGCACCTGATCCTTTGGATCAGGTGCCACCTGCTCTACATTAATCCATATATATATATATATATATATATATATATATATATATATATATGAGGAGGGATCAAATGACCCCCAAAAATAACCCCCTAAAATGACCCCCTATCAAAAATCCTATGCCCCCCATTTTTTCGGAAGATCCGAACCGTTCATCTTGATCTCCACCCTCTAAATACCTTACCCACCAATTTTCAACCCGATCCCATGTGTTTTGCCCGTTCATCAATCATTCGCAAAAGTTCTATTCATGCGAAACCGTTAAATTTGGGTCGGATGGATGAAGGGGCAAAACACATGTGATCTAATGGATCAGGTGCTTAGACACAAAAAAGGTGGGAAGTACAAGCCTCACATGGGCTTGTACTTATGGGGCCCCACATTTTTGTGTCTTCGACCTAATCCAATGGATCCGGTGCCACCTGCTCTATATTAATCCCATATATATATATATATATATATATATATATATATATATATATATATATATATATTGAAAAGTAAGTGTGAATGTATATTGATATAAACATGTCTACATCTAGGCAAGAACCAGCAGCAGAGCAGGTGGGGGAGAGGCCAGGAAGCAGTTACCCCACGCCAGAACTACTAGGAAAGTGCCAAGAAAGTACATGGGAAAGGAAATCTAAACCTAAACTGGGGCGGCGCACAAAAAAGGCCAAGGGGAGACCCCAGTTCTAAAAAAGAAGGAGATCCGCAGTATCAACATCACTAAAATCAAAACTAGCCATGCCAGCAGAGACGTCAGAAGAGATCATGTCAAGGAGAACAGTCTTGGGACACCGCAGAGAGCGAAATATACGGTTGTTCCTCTCTTTCCAGATATGCCAGACCACTGCGGAGAAGACGAGCAAGGAGAGCTTGCCAAAGGGGGTGGTCTTACCCCTCGCTCCGAACCGCCGTATCAGCATATGAGCATCAACAGTAATGGATTTGGAGCGAGAAGGAAGACCCAGATGGAGCTTACATGCCTCCCAAACAAAAGCACTGTAGTCGCACCGGAAAAAGATATGACGCGTGGTCTCAGGGTGATCACCACAGAGGACACAGGCTGACTGGCCACGAACCCCTCGCTTAGCGAGCTGGTGAGTGGTGGGAAGGCGGTCGAGAAGGGCACGCAGTAAGGTGAGGGAAAACTTGGGCGTGTGCCCAGGGAACCAAACCATAGGAGCAAGCCGAGAAGGGGCTGAGTGACAGCGCGTGGACGACCAGGCAGCTCGGAGGGAGCAACCACCATCTGACGCCCATTCCCATGAATCTGGTCCATCGGTCACAGAGATGGAATCAAGCAGAGGTAAAATGTGGTGAATCTCAGTAGGAAGGGACCAACCACACCCATCCCAGAAGTCGGCAACCCGACGAAACCTCAGCGGAGTGGGAGGGGTGCACAACAAGGCTAACGGGCCACAGGGCAGCCAGGGGTCATACCAAAAGGAAGAGGAGCGCCCATCCCTCACAACACGACGAAAGCAGGACATGGACAAATCCCGAAAACAGAGGACATGCTTCCAAGATCCAGAGTCAAGAACAGAGGCCTCACACTGGAATAACGGCAAGCGTTTCAGATAGGTATCGCGCATGTAGCAAGCCCAGGGCGAGGGGGAATGAAGGAGCCTCCAAAGGAGCTTGCTACCAGCCGCAACTCCCACTTCACAGAGACTGCGGAGGACAATCCCCCCTTCACACTTAGGCAAGCACATGTCTTCCCACCAGCAGAGATGGAGCTTGGATCCCCAAATGAAATCCCGACACAACCGATCAACAGAGGCCAAAACCGTGGAGGGGATCCGAAAGGACTGGATCCAGTAAGAGACATACCCGTGGATGACCGTGCATACCAACTCAATGTGCCTCGCCGTGGACAGGAGTCTGGAAGACCAACCGGAGATCTTGGCCTTACACTTGTCAATCAAACTGGAGTAAAGCTTCGCAGCCGGGTAAGAGGAAGAGAGCGGGAGTCCGAGGTACTTAAGCGGAGGATCGGCTAGAGGTATACCTAGGATGACGGCGAGCTCACTGCCAGAACAAGAGCCCTTACTTAGAATAATCTTGCTTTTTCCCCTGTTCACCTCCAGACCAGCAAGGAGCTGGAAGGAGTCAAGAAGCCTACCCAGCTCCAGGAAGGAAGAGGCCTCAGCCTTGCAGAAAACCAACATATCATCTGCGAAAAGGAGGTGGGACGGGATACCCTGGACCCCCCTCTTAGCAGGACGAATGGCACCAGAACGGGTGGCCGAATCCATGAGGAGCATAAAGGATTCCATGACCAAGACGAAGAGGAAGGGAGAAATAGGGTCCCCCTGACGAACCCCCCTGTCGCTCCCAAAGAAACCAGCTGGAGAACCATTGACGAGGACGGAGAAAGAGGCAGAGTCCACACATACCTTGACCCAATGAACGAAGGAGGGGGGAAAGCCAAGCCGAGACATAAAGTGATAGAGGAACTCACGGTTGATGCTGTCAAATGCCTTGCGAAGATCCAATTGAATGCAAGCCCTGGACCCCATGGAAGCAGAGAAGTCCCTAATGAGCTCATGGGCGAGGAGAGAGGAATCGGAGATCAGACGGCCTTTGATGAAAGCGGACTGGTTCCAGGAGATGAGACCCGGGATGACTTCAGCGAGTCTCCTACCGATGACCTTGGAGATGGTCTTATATATCACATTACAGCAGGAGATGGGCTGGTAGTCCCCGAGAGAGGAGGCCGTAGGGGACTTGGGGATGAGGGTGAGGAAAGTGTGATTGATTTGCTTCAGAATGCACCCAGAGGAGAAGAAGGATCTGGTGGCATGCAAGACGTCCTTACCGACAATCCCCCATATGTCCTGGAAGAAGAGGGGAGGGAAACCATCCGGGCCGGGAGACTTATCCCTGTCCAAGGAGAAGAGGGCCTCCTTGATCTCAAGATCGGAAACGGGGCCACCTATCCACTCACAGGCCTCAGGATAAAGGATCCGCTTGGGCACAATCTTAGGGAAGGAAGAGGGGTAAGAATCCTGGTGGAAAAGGGAAGTGAAGAACTCAACCGCATCAGATCGGAGGGTATCCATCTTGGTGGCAGCGCCCCCATCAGCCCCAATCAAGTGAAGAAGACTATTCCCAGCCGCACGATCTTTAGAAGCCGCATAGAAAAACTTTGTATTCATGTCTCCCTGAGAAAGCCAAGTCTGGCGGCTCTTCTGCCTCGCCTGGCTCTCCTCAATGTCAAGGCTGGAGGCCAAGAGACGGCCAAGGGCACGGTTCCACTGCAGGAGGATCGGGCAAGTGTGGAAGGATGGTTCAGCCTGCAAAGTAGAGATGTCCTGCCTCACGACATCCGAGGGGGGAAAGTGGTGACGGGCACTGGGCCAAGAGCCGATGGCAGCCTTGAGGCCTTTAAGTTTTGAGACAAGTCTGAGCATAGGGGAGCCAGAGTAGTGGCCTCGCCAGACCGATAGAAGAAGTGCATAGAATCCTGGTATCTGGAGATAGTGACTGAAGAAGCGGAATGGTTTCGGACCGGAGTTGGGAGGAGGTAAGATCTGGAGCGACAGCGGTGAGTGGTCACTGGTACCGGGGGGTGGTAGGAGGCGGTTAGCATTGTTAATTTCGTTGTCGTCATTCAATTTAAGCTTCCGCAAATTGATTTGGTAGTTGTGTGCAATTTAATTTGGAATTATACTCCTTATTATTTTAAAGTACTATTCACCCCCCCTCTAGTACTTGTGCAGTAGCTGGTAGGGCATTACATTTGGTATCAGAGCCAGATACACAGCTATGTCTGCCAACGACAACAAGACCGTGCCTCCACCTTCCAACTATGACACCTTCAGGAACCGTGAAGGAGCGTCATCGGTGATGGAAGGACATTCCTCTACAAGGCCTCCATTCTTCAACGGTACCAACTACGGGTACTGGAAATGTCGGATGGAAACCTTCCTCCGAAGTGCATCTTTATGGAGGACTACAATGAAGGAGTACATCGAGCCCGAAGAAGAAGATTTTGAGAAATGGACTACCGCGGAGGTCGCCGCGGAGGTAAGCAATGCCAAGGCAATGAACGCCTTACAATGCGCATTGGAGCCCGAGGACTTCAATAAGATATGCACATGTAAGAGTGCATATCAAATTTGGAACTCTCTCCTCATACTACATGAAGGGACGAGTCGGGTAAGAGACTCTAAACTCGTAGTCGTAACCAAAGATTACGAAATGTTTCATATGCAACAGGGCGAGAAGATGAAAGAATATTACGCTCGCTTCGTTGACATAATAAACGAGTTAGAGGCCCTCGGCAAGACCCACACTCAAAAGGAGAAGTGCTTAAAGCTTATTGAAGGACTTCCCTCTTCTTGGGAAAAACGTACCTTCGCCATCGAGGAAGGTAATGACATGAACAAATATACCGTAGTTCAACTAATGGGTACTTTGATGTCATACGAGGTACGCAAAGATAGCAAGGTGAAGCTACAAGAAAAGATGAAGTCATATTTGAACCTAGATGCGCCTAAGAAAAAGGCGATTGCATTCAAGGCGGCTTCATCCACATCTTCCGATGATGAAGACTCGGAAAACGAGTTGGACTTGGAGTCCATGGCACTCATGGCCAAGAAGTTCAACCGTTTCTTCTGGAAAGGTAACTTCAAGACCAAAGGTAAATTTGGTTCTTCTAACGCCTCTTCCTCTCCTTTGTGTTTCAAGTGCAATAAGCCAGGACACATGAAAGCAGAGTGTCCTCTCAACAAACAAAAGGAGAAGTGGAAGGCGCCAAAATTCGATAAGTCCAAGAAATACAAAAAGGGGTACAAGAAAGGACTTGTCGGAGCAACATTCACCGACTCCGAGGATTCCTCAAGCGGAGAGCCGGATGATGAGAAAGTGGAGCAAGCACATATGTGCTTCATGGCAAGAGAGGAGAACGATCAAGGATCCTCCTCTTCCGATGATAGTAATGACGAAAGCGATGAGGTAACGATGGATGATCTTAGAAATGCTAACTCTCAACTTTGGTCAAAATACACTAAGTTAGTAAATAGATATACTAAGGTAAAAGATGACCTAGCTAGCATTCAAACATCGCCTAAGACTATCATCACCAACAACGACACCGTTGTTGAAGAGTTAAGAAATGAGATTGTTAATCTCAAATCTAAACTTGAACATGTTAGCATCGAGGATCCGGAAGAACATAGGATAGCGGATTTAACTTCTCAAAACTCGACTTTGAGTATTGAGAACGAGAATCTTAAATCTCGTGTTTTTGTGCTCACATCGCAAGTATCCAATTTGGATACTTCTATGCGTTCTCTCAAAGAGAAATATGAGAACACATTGGGCCGAATTAACAAATTCAACAAAGGTAAGGACCATTTGGATAAAATCCTAAGTGACTTACTTCCGGCCAATCACCACATTGGTTTGGGGTATACGATGGGATGTCCATCCAAAGCGGCCACTACTTTTGTTAGGCCAACTTCCGGTGACTCTACGAGTGGTAGCAAACACTCTATTGATAGTTCATCTACCAATGGTGCTTCCACCTCGTCCACGCCCTCTTTTGGAAAGAAACCCACTTTGGGTGGACCTCCAAAGAAGGGGCATGCTTATATGTACACCAATACCATGCCACGTAGGAACACACGTCCTACTCCACCATCTCACACATATGATGATTTTTATGCAACACATTCTCGGGCACGTGCACACTATGTGAGACACCCTCACGCACGTGTTCCCACACATGCATATGTTCACCCACCGCATCATATGAATAATTCTCGTCGTGCACCATTCCATCATGTCCCGTATGCCTATCCACAACATGCATCACGTAGAAATCAATGTCGCATGCATGCACCCAATAGGATGATGGCTCCCAAAATATTCACTATTTGGAGCCCAAAGGACACAAGCATGGACGAAAAACAAATGTACATGAATGTTTATTTTTCGGATGTTGTGCATAGTAAGAATTATGTGGGGAAGTCTAAGTCCACTTGGACTTGGCTTCCAAAGGTCTAATCCCTTGGACCCAATGACCTTGGGTACCATGATATGAAAGTTTCTATCTTTAGGTACTCAAGGAAAAGAAAAAGAAAAGGAGCAACAAATTTAAATTTAGCTCCAAAGGGAATTGGATACTCGATAGCGGGTGTTCAAAACAAATGACGGGTGACGCTCGATTGCTCTCCGGAGTGGTTCCCATTGCGAATGGAAACCGCGTCGTATTTGGAGGCAACGAGAGCGGAACCATCATAGGTGTTGGTAAAGTCGGTAACCCTTCTAAACCATTAATTAGTGATGTTTATCTTGTTAGTGGTTTAAATCATAATCTTATTTCAATAAGCCAACTTTGTGACAAAGGTTACAAAGTTAGCTTTGCGAAAGGATTGTGTCATATTTTAAGAAAGGATAATGAAAAATTATTATTTTCCGGAACTCGTCGTAAAGACATTTATATTTTGGATCTTCCTAAGTCATATGAACAATGTCTCGTTGCCAACACAAGTGAACAACACTTATGGCATCGACGCTTTGGACATGTGAACTTTGGAACACTATATAAGCTTTCAAAATTGAATTCTATTAAAGGTTTTCCGAAGCTTGTTTTTGAAAAGAAAAGTTTTTGTGATTGTTGTCAACGTGGCAAGCTTCCTAAATCTTCATTTAAACCTAAGAAAAGCATCTCTACTAAAAGGCCACTAGAGCTATTACATCTAGATTTATTTGGGCCAACTAGAGTAGCTTCCTTAGGAAATGCAAGGTATGGACTTGTCATCGTAGATGACTATTCAAGATTTACTTGGGTATTTTCATTGTGTAATAAAAATGAAGCTTTTGAAAACTTCACAATTTTTGTTAAGAAAGTGTAATGCCCTACCAGCTACTGCACAAGTACTAGAGGGGGGGTGAATAGTACTTTAAAATAATAAGGAGTATAATTCCAAATTAAATTGCAATCAACTACCAAATCAATTTGCGGAAGCTTAAATTGAACGACGACAACGAAATTGACAATGCTAACAAACGATGTTAATGGGTTCGGATCCACCCAAGTCTCCCCGACTTGTTCCCGGTGATCCTACGTCCCAACCACCCGGATCCCCTCCGGATACTTGAGTTAGAAACCCTAACTCAAGATTTCCACTATGAATATCTTGTGAAAAACCTTCACAAGATCAAATCATACATGCAATGGCAAAGTGAATCCCACAACCCGGGATCACAACCTTCTCTCATAAACGAGAGAACCAACAAGCAATATAAAAGAGTTTATATGAAATAAACAAGCTTACCACAAAATCCTATACCTTGAGTTTTTCTTACCCAATAGGTGGAATGAAGGATTTGAGGAAGATGAAATTACCAAACCCTAGCACCAAGGAAATGAGCAGCAATGGGTGCCTAGGGATGATTTGGAAACTTGAATCAAGCAATAGCTTGAAAAGCTCACCAAGAACAAGCTTCTCTCTAGATCTAGAAATGAGAGAGAATGGGTTTCTTGTGAGGAAGAGAGCTTTAGATTTGAGGGAGAATAGCTATCTCTTTAGAACTCATTGAATCTCTTAATAGCAGCTCTATTGAAGATAGAAATGACCTAGGTTCGTATTTATAGGGTCCCATAAAAACAAGATAGGTCAATCTCCAACGGAAAGAAATCTGTGAGAATTAGTCGGTCAAAGAACACTCACTGACCGACTAGTTCATCAACTAGTCGGTCAGCCAAACAACGTGGACCGACTAAGAGTAGATCTGAGAAGAAAGAGAATTTCAGACCTAGACATCTAGTCGGTCCAAGAACACTGTCTGACCGACTAGTTTCATAACTAGTCGGTCATCCAATGAACGTAGACCGACTAAGAGGCAAAACAACTTAGTCTGAAGGCAAGTTGACTTAGTCGGTCTAAGAACAAAAATTGACCGACTAGATTGTCAATTAGTCGGTCATCAAACGTTCTTAGACCGACTAACGGTAAACAGTAGCTTAGGAGAAATTTAGAGTGAACAGTAAGTCACAACTAGTCGGTCAAAGAAGCATCACTGACCGACTAGTTCACAAACTAGTCGGTCGGTGAGTCAACGTAGACCGACTAACTGTAAACAGTAAAGTCCAAGAAATTAAGGAATCAAACTAGTCGGTCCAAGAACAGTTGCCGACCGACTAGATCACCATCTAGTCGGTTAGTACTTGTTCTTGTACCAACTAACATGCACAACAAAGTCCGAATCGAAGCGCGACGCTTCGAGGAAGTTAGAATGAACTTGTGCAAGAATCCTAGAGCTACGAAATGAGCGTAATGAAGATAGAAACGTAAGATATACTCAAGGCTTAACATTCTAGCAATCGAAACTAAAAGACTATAAATAAAACCTTAATAAACGGTCTTTGAGAGCTTCGATTGAATCTTCATAACTTCCAAAGCGCTGCAGGAGCTTCAACGAAGCTTTAGGCTTGAATACGAGCTTTTGGAAGTGTTGAGATGTCGCTTTGAATATTCTCGTGAAATTGGCGACGATCTCCAATACTGCGCTCACAAAATGTTAGTTCATGAATTATTTATGTTTGCTCATCATCAAAACCAAATCCGGGGAGTCCAATATTCAACATTCTCCCCCTTTTTGGTGATGACAACCCAACATAAATAATAATCAAAAATAATAATTCAAATGTAAAATACTTACTCCCCCTGCATTGATGACACGTTAATTCCCAAATGAATATATATGAATTGCATCAATCAGACGAGTAAGATATATAATGAGAATTGATTTTTGAAATATCGGATTTTGAAAATCCTTATATGTATCGTAACTCCCCCTGAATCTAACATATCAAACTAGATTCTTGGAATGGAGTTAAATTTTTCATTTGCACTATTTATTATCATTATCTCTCCCCCTTTGGCATTATCCCAAAAATGGGGGGCATACAACGACAACAATTAGGAAATGTAAAATCCAACATCGGGAGTCGTAGACAATGACGATGGAGCTAATTGACACCAAAAGAAAAACGATTAAATCAATTCAAAGTGTGCCAATTGTCCATTATCACAAAGTGAAAATCAAAATCATCAAAAATACCAAATAATTATTCATTAATTGAATAAAGAAACATACTCTTCAATATTCAATATACTTGGTTAATTTTGTGCATGGAAAACAATTCTATACAATTATAGAATTTAAATCTATTTAACCAAGTTTTTATGCGTCGAGCGACGAAATCTCATTTCAAATACATTCAACGAATATTAAAATTTGCACGACGAATAAAAGACAAAGTGAATGACGATGAACATATATATATGCAGAGACAACATGAGTATATCCAAAAAGATATCACATCGAATATATGAGATACATCATATCAAGCGCTACATATCATCAAAAAGAAATACATCAACATCATCGATACAATATACCCATCAAAATGAAATACACCATCATCATCATCATTCTCATCAAGATAAATACAGCAGCAGCGACGACATCCAAAATACATCAAAACATAATAACCCTCATACCCTATCCCAACCCATAATACTCTCGCTAAGATATATCATCCAAGGCGTATATGGAGAGTCCTCGGAACAACGATCACGAGGAGGAGGCAGGATCTGCAGCGTTCGTGGGTCCAGTCGACGGAGTGGACTCAGGCTCTGCAGGGAGAAGAGGCGTCTCAAAAGATGGAATCGTCGGGGCAGGAGTCGAGATCTCAGGAACAGGCTCTACAGCAGCAAGGGTCTCGACAACAGAAGTGTCAACTGGAATAGCAGCAGGCTCAGCAACAGGGTCAACAGCAGGCTCTGAAGACTGAAGTGCTGGAGCAGAAGGCTCTGGAGCACCGGAAGAGGTGCCAACTCCAGGAGCAGAAGAGGAAACACCAGCAGCAGCAGCAGTGGCCTCATCGCCACGGGCAAAAGAAGTGACAAGCTCGTCAAGCTCCTCATCGTCCATCTCCTCGGCCTCAGACACCGAAGGAGGAAGCTCAATCCCCATCATACGAGCCATACGACATACGACCTCCTCAGTACGAGCCAAACGGGAGTCGTGCTGACGAAGAAGACGTACGACATCGTCCAAAGAAGCAGGGGAAGAGGAGGCTGCAGCGGCTGACGGAGTAGACTGAGAAGCAGATGCGGTAGACCTCTGCACGTGACGAAGTGCCGTTAAAGATTTCTTCACGGCCGTCGCGTTCAGAGGCGTACCCAAAGGACGCTCATCGTCAGGAGGGAGAGGAACGCGAAAATGACGGAATACGAGTGTCAACAAGCAGGGGTATGGAATGTGCGCAGACTTATTGGTCTTGCGTATACACTCGAAAGAATCCATCTTATCGAGTATCACGCGAGCCCAATTTATCTCGCACCCCAAGAAAAGAGCGTATATGAGTTTCAAGAACGGCTGAGATGGGAGTGAAGAGGATCCATATTTCGGGAGGAGGCATGACTTCAAGATCAGGTTAAGAACCCACGCATTCGGCTTAAAGGATTTCGAAGGAACACCAATGAATGCGGAGGGGATAACCTGGAAAATCTCAGAAAGAATAGTCTGATCCAAGGAAGAAATGTCGTCTACAGAAATGTCTGAGGGGAGGAGACCACACGACGCACAACCAAGGATCTCCCCCAAGATTTCTACCGTGAGAACTATAGGAGTTCCCAAGACAGTCGTCTCAATGGAGTGGCTGGCGTCGTACTGGCCTCGAATACGGTTAGCATAGAACAATTTCACGAGGCGAGGGTACGGTTTGGGATTGGCCTTGGGGTCGTATCGGAGATAATCTAGAAGGCCACTATAAGATAGAAGATCAGCAAGGCCGAGGAAATCAGAGAACTGAACATAATGCTCTAACAACAGTGGACAGTGTTCTATACGGTTGTACGCGGCGAGACACTGAGGGTCATCGCGGCACAACGATATGTCTACACCGCCAACTGGCATAGGAGCTTTACCCTTGGCCTTACGGGTCTTCGGAGGTGGGGTAGGATCCCTAGTAGGCTCATCCTCAGGGATAAAATCAGTATCAGAATCGGAATCGGGAGGAGTAGCCGGAGTGTGAAGAATAGGCTTTTTGGTCTTGGATTTGCGGGGCTTGACGGATGCAGTCCTAGGCTTCTTAAGAGGGGGCGACGATGGAGAGGCTTGGGTAGACTTGGCACGACGCTTAGGTTTCGGGGGATTCCTAGCGGTAGGTTGTTCTACGGTCATTGGAGAGGCCCCGGAAGAAGCGATCGGAATACGAGTCTTAGCCATAGTTCTAAGAGCACACGCAAGTAATCACGGAGGATCAACAACCCTAAGCACAAAACCTAGAAGCTAGCACAAAACCCTAGAAGACCAAATGAAATCGAACACACAAACCCTAGAGGAGAAATTTCGAAACCCTAGAAATCCTAGGAGGTGAAAACGAACCCTAGGGCAAGAAATTGACCTAGGAGAGGGAGGAATATACCTAGGGGGTGGAGTCGACGGCGGCGGATGGCGGCGATGGCCGGAGAAACGGCCGGAGACGACGGAATGCGAAGGGGCTCGAAGGGGGGTTTTGGGTTTTCGAGTGAGAGATGGGGAGACAAACCGACTAAAAGTGATTTTAGTCGGAGGAAAACGTGTATAAGTCGGTCGGGATGCGAAAAGACACAGCTGCCCTAACACACTTAGTCAGTCACAGTTCAAGTACTGACCGACTAGATTACGATCTAGTCGGTCGGTCAATGAGCTTGAACCGACTAAGTCGAAACAGTAGCTCAGATGAATTTCTAGGGCAAGAATTAGTCGGTCGCAGTATATTCACTGACCGACTAGTTTTCAATCTAGTCGGTTGGAAAGTATACTATGACCGACTAAAGATAGAAAAAGATAGGAGATGGATATTTGCATGAGCTAGTCGGTCTGAGTTCATTTGCTGACCGACTAGATGAGCATCTAGTCGGTTGACAAGTGAACTGAAATCGACTAGAAGAGTCCAAAAGTAGAATTTTGATTTCTCTTCACAAACCACTTGGATGATACATCCAAACTCACTCATTAGTCATCTAAATTACCCCATAAAACGTCGAAATCTTAAATACGACATTGAAATACGAATTCGAGCAATAAATTCAAATACTTCACATAAAATTCCCAAAAATTCAATTAATCTAGCATGAATGAAATATCGCGAAATATATTAGCATGAAAGATGATTGAATTAAAATATGAATCCTATATCTCGGATTCACCCATAATCCCCAATTCTCGACGCAACCGCACAAAGGAGTCCTCCTTTAGGGGTTTCGTGAAAATATCGGCGATTTGCTTTTGGGTTTCAACGTACACTAAAATGATGTCCTTTTTAGCAACATGATCATCTAAGAAATGGTGTCGGACATCTATGTGTTTCGATCGGGAATGGTGCACCGGATTCTTTGAAAGACAGATAGCACTTTGGTTATCCACCATGATAGGGCTAGTATCACAATGAATACCAAAATCCTTCAATGTGTGTCTCATCCAAAGAACCTGGGCACAAGCGGCACCGGCGGCAATGTATTCCGCCTCGGTGGTTGAAAGTGATACCGAATTTTGCTTCTTGGAAAACCAAGAGACAAGAGAATTTCCTAGAAAATGGCAAGTGCCACTAGTACTTTTCCTGTCGGATTTGCATCCCGCATAATCAGCGTCACTGTATGAGACTAACTCATACGTGCTAGATCTCGGATATAGTAATCCAAAATCTAAAGTGTAACTTAGATAGCGAAAAATACGTTTTACCGCTACTAAGTGAGAATCCTTAGGTTGAGACTGATAACGAGCACATATACATACGGCAAACATAATATCGGGCCTACTTGCGGTAAGATAAAGCAAACTACCTATCATACCTCGATATAGACGAATGTCTACATCCTTACCGCCCGAATCCTTGTCAAGATGCGTAGTCGTGCTCATCGGAGTCTTTTTCCCGGAGGCATTCTCCATTCCAAATCGCTTTAGCAACTCCACCGTGTACTTCGTTTGGTGGATGAAGATTGCATCGTTCATTTGGCGAATTTGGAGACCTAAGAAATATTTGAGTTCGCCCATGTGGCTCATCTCAAATTGTTCCTTCATAACATTAGAAAACTCTTCGCAAAGAGCGAAGTTAGTAGCACCGAAAATGATATCATCAACATAAATTTGAACTAATAATATATCATTATTCGCATGCTTAATAAAAAGTGTTGAATCGGCTTCATCCATTTTAAAATTCAAATCCAAAAGAAAATTCTTTAGGCGATCATACCAAGCTCGAGGAGCTTGTCTCAAACCATAAAGAGCTTTCTTTAATTTAAAAACGTGATTTGGAAATTTTTCATTAATGAAGCCCGGAGGTTGAGAAACGTAAACTTCCTCAACGACATCTCCGTTTAAAAATGCACTTTTAACATCCATTTGAAATAATTTAAAATTCTTATGGCATGCAAAAGACAATAATAATCTAATTGATTCTAATCTAGCTACCGGAGCGAAAGATTCTTCGAAATCGATACCTTCCTCTTGTCGATAGCCTTGAGCTACTAACCGAGCTTTGTTCCGGACGACGACTTGGTTTTCGTCGGTCTTGTTCTTGAAGATCCACTTTGTCCCTATGACGGTGTGGTTCTTCGATGGCAATGGAACAAGCTCCCAAACTTCATTCCTCTCGAATTGAATGAGCTCCTCCTCCATGGCTAAGATCCAAGCGCTATCTTCACATGCTTCATTAATATTCTTTGGCTCTATCGATGAGGCAAAGGCACAATTTGCGAAGTGGTGAACTTGCGATCTCGTCTTGACACTATCATAGATATTGCCAATGACTTGCTCATGGGGATGGTCACGAACCGAATGAAGCCGTTTGGGAATACCTTGATCACTTGGAACATTCTCAACAACTTCATTAGTTGGGTTAGTCTCAATAGAATCAATAGAATCATTAGACTTAGAATTTTCAAACGAATCACATAAAACATCCATAGAATCATTATCATTTGAAATTCTAGTTGGAACAAATCCTTCATTAAATGAGACATGAAGCGACTCCTCGATCGTTGAGGTTCGTTTGTTGAATATCCGGTAGGCTTTGCTACGCGTAGAGTATCCAACAAAGATTCCCTCATCGGATCTTGGATCGAATTTGTCCAAACTACCATATGTGTTCTTAATAAAACATTTTGAACCGAAAACACGAAAATGTTTAACTTGAGGCAACCTACCAAACAACAATTCATAACACGTTTGTTTAGTGCCGGGCCTCAAAAGTATTCTATTAAACACATAGCAAGCGGTGTGTACCGCTTCCGCCCAAAATTGATGGCCAAGTTGGCTATCATCAAGCATAGTGCGAGCACACTCCACTAGCGTCCTATTCTTTCTCTCAACTACACCATTTTGAGGCGGTGCACGAGGGAAAGAGAAGGTGTGAGTAATACCAACTTCATCACAAAATGTCTCAAAAGACTCATTCTCAAATTCACCTCCATGATCACTACGAATAGTGACAATGGTGGTTCCTAAGAGATTTTGTACTTTCTTAACAAAAATTGTGAAGTTTTCAAAAGTTTCATTTTTATTGCACAATGAAAATACCCAAGTAAATCTTGAATAGTCATCTACGATGACAAGTCCATACCTTGCATTTCCTAAGGAAGCTACTCTAGTTGGCCCAAATAAATCTAGATGTAATAGCTCTAGTGGCCTTTTAGTAGAGATGCTTTTCTTAGGTTTAAATGAAGATTTAGGAAGCTTGCCGCGTTGACAACAATCACAAAAACTTTTCTTTTCAAAAACTAGCTTCGGAAAACCTTTAATAGAATTCAATTTTGAAAGCTTATATAGTGTTCCAAAGTTCACATGTCCAAAGCGTCGATGCCATAAGTGTTGTTCACTTGTGTTGGCAACGAGACATTGTTCATATGACTTAGGAAGATCCAAAATATAAATGTCTTTACGACGAGTTCCGGAAAATAATAATTTTTCATTATCCTTTCTTAAAATATGACACAATCCTTTCGCAAAGCTAACTTTGTAACCTTTGTCACAAAGTTGGCTTATTGAAATAAGATTATGATTTAAACCACTAACAAGATAAACATCACTAATTAATGGTTTAGAGGGGTTACCGACTTTACCAACACCTATGATGGTTCCGCTCTCGTTGCCTCCAAATACGACGCGGTTTCCATTCGCAATGGGAACCACTCCGGAGAGCAATCGAGCGTCACCCGTCATGTGTTTTGAACACCCGCTATCGAGTATCCAATTCCCTTTGGAGCTAAATTTAAATTTGTTGCTCCTTTCCCTTTTCTTTTCCTTGAGTACCTAAAGATAGAAACTTTCATATCATGGTACCCAAGGTCATTGGGTCCAAGGGATTAGACCTTTGGAAGCCAAGTCCAAGTGGACTTAGACTTCCCCACATAATTCTTACTATGTACAACATCCGAAAAATAAGCATTTATGTATATTTGTTTTTCGTCCATGCTTGTGTCCGTTGGGCTCCAAATAGTAAATATTTTGGGAGCCATCATCCTATTGGGTGCATGCATGCGACGTTGATTTCTACGTGATGCATGTTGTGGATAGGCATATGGGACATGATGGAATGGTGCACGACGAGAATTATTCATATGATGCGGTGGGTGAACATATGCATGTGTGGGAACACGTGCGTGAGGGTGTCTCACATGGTGTGCACGTGCCCGAGAATGTGTTGCATAAAAATCATCATATGTGTGAGATGGTGGAGTAGGACGTGTGTTCCTACGTGGCATGTTATTGGTGTACATGTAGGCATAACCCTTCTTTGGAGGTCCACCCAAGGTGGGTTTCTTTCCAAAAGAGGGCGTGGACGAGGTGGAAGCACCATTGGTAGATGAACTACCAATAGAGTGTTTGCTACCACTCGTAGAGTCACCGGAAGTTGGCCTAACAAAAGTAGTGGCCGCTTTGGATGGACATCCCGTCGTATACCCCAAACCAATGTGGTGATTGGCCGGAAGTAAGTCACTTAGGATTTTATCCAAATGGTCCTTACCTTTGTTGAATTTGTTAATTCGGCCCAATGTGTTCTCATATTTCTCTTTGAGAGAACGCAAAGAAGTATCCAAAGTGGATATTTGCGAAGTGAGCACATAAACACGAGATTTAAGATTCTCGTTCTCAATACTCAAAGTCGAGTTTTGAGAAGTTAAATCCGATATCTCATGTTCTTCCGCATCCTCGATGCTAACATGTTCAAGTTTAGATTTGAGATTAACAATCTCATTTCTTAACTCTTCAACAATGGTGTCGTTGTTGGTGATGATAGTCTTAGGCGATGTTTGAATGCTAGCTAGGTCATCTTTTACCTTAGTATATCTATTTACTAACTTAGTGTATTTTGACCAAAGTTGAGAGTTAGCATTTCTAAGATCATCCATCGTTACCTCATCGCTTTCGTCATTACTATCATCGGAAGAGGAGGATCCTTGATCGTTCTCCTCTCTTGCCATGAAGCACATATGTGCTTGCTCCACTTTCTCATCATCCGACTCTCCGCTTGAGGAATCCTCGGAGTCGGTGAATGTTGCTCCGACAAGTCCTTTCTTGTACCCCTTTTTGTATTTCTTGGACTTATCGAATTTTGGCGCCTTCCACTTCTCCTTGTGCTTATTGAGGGGACACTCCGCTTTCATGTGTCCCGGCTTATTACACTTGAAACACAAAGGAGAGGAAGAGGCGTTAGTAGAACCAAATTTAGCTTTGTTCTTGAAGTTACCTTTTCGAAAGAAACGGTTGAACTTCTTGGCCATGAGTGCCATGGACTCCAAGTCTAACTCGTTTTCCGAGTCTTCATCATCGGAAGATGTGGATGAAGCCGCCTTGAATGCAATCGCCTTTTTCTTAGGCGCATCTAGGTTCAAATATGACTTCATCTTTTCTTGTAGCTTCACCTTGCTATCTTTGCGTACCTCGTATGACATCAAAATACCCATTAGTTGAACTACGGTATATTTGTTCATGTCATTACCTTCCTCGATGGCGAAGGTACGTTTTTCCCAAGAAGAGGGAAGTCCTTCAATAAGCTTTAAGCACTTCTCCTTTTGAGTGTAGATCTTGCCGAGGGCCTCTAACTCGTTTATTATGTCAACGAAGCGAGCGTAATATTCTTTCATCTTCTCGCCCTGTTGCATATGAAACATTTCGTAATCTTTGGTTACGACTACGAGTTTAGAGTCTCTTACCCGACTCGTCCCTTCATGTAGTATGAGGAGAGAGTTCCAAATTTGATATGCACTCTTACATGTGCATATCTTATTGAAGTCCTCGGGCTCCAATGCGCATTGCAAGGCGTTCATTGCCTTGGCATTGCGTACCTCCGCGGCGACCTCCGCGGTAGTCCATTTCTCAAAATCTTCTTCTTCGGGCTCGATGTACTCCTTCATTGTAGTCCTCCATAAAGATGCACTCCGGAGGAAAGTCTCCATCCGGCACTTCCAGTACCCGTAGTTGGTACCGTTGAAGAATGGAGGCCTCGTAGAGGAATGTCCTTCCATCACCGATGACGCTCCTTCACGGTTCCTGAAGGTGTCATAGTTGGAGGGTGGAGGCACGGTCTTGTTGTCGTTGGCAGACATAGCTGTGTATCTGGCTCTGATACCAAATGTAATGCCCTACCAGCTACTGCACAAGTACTAGAGGGGGGGTGAATAGTACTTTAAAATAATAAGGAGTATAATTCCAAATTAAATTGCAATCAACTACCAAATCAATTTGCGGAAGCTTAAATTGAACGACGACAACGAAATTGACAATGCTAACAAACGATGTTAATGGGTTCGGATCCACCCAAGTCTCCCCGACTTGTTCCCGGTGATCCTACGTCCCAACCACCCGGATCCCCTCCGGATACTTGAGTTAGAAACCCTAACTCAAGATTTCCACTATGAATATCTTGTGAAAAACCTTCACAAGATCAAATCATACATGCAATGGCAAAGTGAATCCCACAACCCGGGATCACAACCTTCTCTCACAACCGAGAGAACCAACAAGCAATATAAAAGAGTTTATATGAAATAAACAAGCTTACCACAAAATCCTATACCTTGAGTTTTTCTTACCCAATAGGTGGAATGAAGGATTTGAGGAAGATGAAGTTACCAAACCCTAGCACCAAGGAAATGAGCAGCAATGGGTGCCTAGGGATGATTTGGAAACTTGAATCAAGCAATAGCTTGAAAAGCTCACCAAGAACAAGCTTCTCTCTAGATCTAGAAATGAGAGAGAATGGGTTTCTTGTGAGGAAGAGAGCTTTAGATTTGAGGGAGAATAGCTATCTCTTTAGAACTCAATGAATCTCTTAATAGCAGCTCTATTGAAGATAGAAATGACCTAGGTTCGTATTTATAGGGTCCCATAAAAACAGGATAGGTCAATCTCCAACGGAAAGAAATCTGTGAGAATTAGTCGGTCAAAGAACACTCACTGACCGACTAGTTCATCAACTAGTCGGTCAGCCAAACAACGTGGACCGACTAAGAGTAGATCTGAGAAGAAAGAGAATTTCAGACCTAGACATCTAGTCGGTCCAAGAACACTGTCTGACCGACTAGTTTCACAACTAGTCGGTCATCCAATGAACGTAGACCGACTAAGAGGCAAAACAACTTAGTCTGAAGGCAAGTTGACTTAGTCGGTCTAAGAACAAAAATTGACCGACTAGATTGTCAATTAGTCGGTCATCAAACGTTCTTAGACTGACTAACGGTAAACAGTAGCTTAGGAGAAATTTAGAGTGAACAGTAAGTCACAACTAGTCGGTCAAAGAAGCATCACTGACCGACTAGTTCACAAACTAGTCGGTCGGTGAGTCAACGTAGACCGACTAACTGTAAACAGTAAAGTCCAAGAAATTAAGGAATCAAACTAGTCGGTCCAAGAACAGTTGCCGACCGACTAGATCACCATCTAGTCGGTCAGTACTTGTTCTTGTACCAACTAACATGCACAACAAAGTCCGAATCGAAGCGCGACGCTTCGAGGAAGTTAGAATGAACTTGTGCAAGAATCCTAGAGCTACGAAATGAGCGTAATGAAGATAGAAACGTAAGATATACTCAAGGCTTAACATTCTATCAATCGAAACTAAAAGACTATAAATAAAACCTTAATAAACGGTCTTTGAGAGCTTCGATTGAATCTTCATAACTTCCAAAGCGCTGCAGGAGCTTCAACGAAGCTTTAGGCTTGAATACGAGCTTTTGGAAGTGTTGAGATGTCGCTTTGAATATTCTCGTGAAATTGGCGACGATCTCCAATACTGCGCTCACAAAATGTTAGTTCATGAATTATTTATGTTTGCTCATCATCAAAACCAAATCCGGGGAGTCCAATATTCAACAGAAAGTACAAAATCTCTTAGGAATCACCATTGTCACTATTCGTAGTGATCATGGAGGTGAATTTGAGAATGAGTCTTTTGAGACATTTTGTAATGAAGTTGGTATTACTCACACCTTCTCTTTCCCTCGTGCACCTCCTCAAAATGGTGTAGTTGAGAGAAAAAATAGGACGCTAGTGGAGTGTGCTCGCACTATGCTTGATGATAGCCAACTTGGCCATCAATTTTGGGCGGAAGCGGTACACACCGCTTGCTATGTGTTTAATAGAATACTTTTGAGGCCCGACACTAAACAAACTTGTTATGAATTGTTGTTTGGTAGGTTGCCTCAAGTTAAACATTTTCGTGTTTTTGGTTCGAAATGTTTTATTAAGAACACATATGGTAGTTTGGACAAATTCGATCCAAGATCCGATGAGGGGATTTTTGTTGGATATTCTACGCGTAGCAAAGCCTACCGGATATTCAACAAACGAACCTCAACGATCGAGGAATCGCTTCATGTCTCATTTAATGAAGGATTTGTTCCAACTAGAATTTCAAATGATAATGATTCTTTGGATGTTTTATGTTATTCGTTTGATAATTCTAAGTCTAATGATTCTATTGACTCTATTGAGACTAACCCTACTAATGAAGTTGTTGAGAATGTTCCTAGTGATCAAGGTATTCCCAAACGGCTTCATTCGGTTCGTGACCATCCCCATGAGCAAGTCATTGGCAATATCTATGATAGTGTCAAGACGAGATCACAAGTCCACCACTTCGCAAATTGTGCCTTTGCCTCATCGATAGAGCCAAAGAATATTAATGAAGCATGCGAAGATAGCGCTTGGATCTTAGCCATGGAGGAGGAGCTCATTCAATTCGAGAGGAATGAGGTATGGGAGCTTGTTCCATTGCCATCGAAGAACCACACCGTCATAGGGACAAAGTGGATCTTCAAGAACAAAACCGACGAAAACCAAGTCGTCGTCCGGAACAAAGCTCGGTTAGTAGCTCAAGGCTATCGTCAAGAGGAAGGTATCGATTTCGAAGAATCTTTCGCTCCGGTAGCTAGATTAGAATCAATTAGATTACTTTTGTCTTTTGCATGCCATAAGAATTTTAAATTATTTCAAATGGATGTTAAAAGTGCATTTTTAAACGGAGATGTCGTTGAGGAAGTTTACGTTTCTCAACCTCCGGGCTTCATAAATGAAAAATTTCCAAATCACATTTTTAAACTAAAGAAAGCTCTTTATGGTTTGAGACAAGCTCCTCGAGCTTGGTATGATCGCCTAAAGAATTTTCTTTTGGATTTGAATTTTAAAATGGGCGAAGCCGATTCAACACTTTTTATTAACCATGCGAATAATGATATTTTATTAGTTCAAATTTATGTTGATGATATCATTTTCGGTGCTACTAACTTCGCTCTTTGCGAAGAGTTTTCTAATGTGATGAAGGAACAATTTGAGATGAGCCACATGGGCGAACTCAAATATTTCTTAGGTCTCCAAATTCGCCAATTGAACGATGCAATCTTCATCCACCAAACGAAGTACACGGTGGAGTTGCTAAAGCGATTTGGAATGGAGAATGCCTCCGGGAAAAAGACTCCAATGAGCACGACTACGCATCTTGATAAAGATACGGGCGGAAAAGATGTAGACATTCGTCTATATCGAGGTATGATAGGTAGTTTGCTTTATCTTACCGCAAGTAGGCCCGACATTATGTTTGCCGTATGCATATGTGCTCGTTATCAGTCTCAACCTAAGGATTCTCACTTAGTAGCGGTAAAACGTATTTTTCGCTATCTAAGTTACACATTAGATTTTGGATTACTTTATCCGAGATCTAGCACATATGAGTTAGTCTCATATAGTGACGCTGATTATGCGGGATGCAAATCCGACAGGAAAAGTACTAGTGGCACTTGCCATTTTCTAGGAAATTCTCTTGTCTCTTGGTTTTCCAAGAAGCAAAATTCGGTATCACTTTCAACCACCGAGGCGGAATACATTGCCGCAGGTGCCGCTTGTGCCCAGGTTCTTTGGATGAGACACACATTGAAGGATTTTGGTATTCATTGTGATACTAGCCCTATCATGGTGGATAACCAAAGTGCTATTTGTCTTTCAAAGAATCCGGTGCACCATTCCCGATCGAAACACATAGATGTCCGACACCATTTCTTAGATGATCATGTTGCTAAAAAGGACATCATTTTAGTGTACGTTGAAACCCAAAAGCAAATCGCCGATATTTTCACGAAACCCCTAAAGGATGACTCCTTTGTGCGGTTGCGTCGAGAATTGGGGATTATGGGTGAATCCGAGATATAGGATTCATATTTAAATTCAATCATCTTGCATGCTAATATATTTCGCGATATTTCATTCATGCTAGATTACTTGAATTTTTGGGAATTTTATGTGATTTATTTGAATTTATGATCGAATTCGTATTTCAATGTCGTACTTAAGATTTCGACGTTTTATGGGGTAATTTAGATGACTAATGAGTGAGTTAGGATGTTTCATCCAAGTGGTTTGTGAAGAGAAATCAAATTTCTACTTTTGGACTCTTCTAGTCGGTTTCAGTTCTCTTGTCAACCGACTAGATGCTCATCTAGTCGGTCAGCAAATGAACTCAGACCGACTAGATCAAGCAAATATCCATCTCCTATCATTTTCTTTCGTTAGTCGGTCATAGTACACTTTCCGACCGACTAGATTGAAAACTAGTCGGTCAGTAAGTATACTGCGATAGAGTATGAGGGTTATGATGTTTTGATGTATTTTGGATGGTGTCGTTGTTGTAGTATTTATTTTGATGAGGATGATGATGATGATGTATTTCTTCTTGATGGGTATGTTGTATTTTGATGTATTGATATCTTCTTGGATGTACTCTTGATGTTATCATTTATATATATACATCGTCGTTGTCTTTATCTTAATTCGTCGTGCACATTTTAATATTCGTTGAATGTATATGAAATGTGATTTCGTCGCTCGTAGCATGCATACTTGGTTAAATAGATTATATTTCTATATTCATATAGAATTGTTTTCCATGCACAAATTTAACCAAGAAATATTGAATATTGGAGAGTATGTTTCATTATTCAATAAATGAAAAAAAAATACCAAATATTATTTTTTGATGATTTTGATTATCGTTGATTTTTTTTTATATAATGGAAAATTTGGCACACCTTGTTTTGATTTCCACAATTTTTCCCTTGGTGTCAAGTTGGTCCATTGCCTTTGTCTACGACTCCCGATGTTGGATTTTACATTTCCTAATTGTTGTCGTTGTATGCCCCCCATTTTTGGGATAATGCCAAAGGGGGAGAGATAATGATAATAAATAGCGCAAATGAAAAATTTAACTCAATTTCCAAGAATCTAGTTTGATATGTTAGATTCAGGGGGAGTTAAGATACATATAAGGATTTTCAAAATCCGATATTTCAAAAATCAATTCATTTTATTTTTCTTACTCGTCTGCTTGATGCAATTCATTTATATTCAATTTGGAATTAACGTGTCATCAATGCAGGGGGAGTAAGTATTTTACATTTGAATTATTATCTTTGATTATTATTTATGTTGGTTTGTCATCACCAAAAAGGGGGAGAATGTTGAATATTGGACTCCCCGGATTTGGTTTTGGATGATGAGCAAACATAAATAATTCATGAACTAACAATTTGTGAGCGCAGTATTGGAGATCGTCGCCAATTTCACGAGAATATTCAAAGCGACATCTCAACACTTTCCAAAGCTCATATTCATGCCTAAAGCTTCGTTGAAGCTCTTGCGACGCTTTGGAAAATATGAAGATTCAATCGAAGCATTCGAAGACCGTTTATTAAGGTTTTATTTATAGTCTTTTAGCTTCGATATATAGAATGTTAAGCCTTGAGTATATCTTACGTCTATATCTTCATTACGCTCATTTCGTAGCTCTAGGATCCTTGCACAAGTTCATTCTAACTTCCTCGAAGCGTCGCGCTTCGATTCGGACTTTGTTGTGCATGTTAGTTGGTACAAGAACAAGTACTGACCGACTAGATGGTGATCTAGTCGGTCGGCAACTGTTCTTGGACCGACTAGTTTGATTCCTTAATTTCTTGGACTTTACTGTTTACAGTTAGTCGGTCTACGTTGACTCACCGACCGACTAGTTTGTGAACTAGTCGATCAGTGATGCTTCTTTGACCGACTAGTTGTGACTTACTGTTCACTCTAAAATTCTCCTAAGCTACTGTTTACCGTTAGTCGGTCTAAGAACGTTTGGTGACCGACTAGTTGACAATTTAGTCGGTCAACTTTTGTTCTTGGACCGACTAAGTCACTTTGCATTCAGACTAAGTTATTTTGCCTCTTAGTCGGTCTAAGTTCATTGACTGACCGACTAGTTGTGAAACTAGTCGGTCAGAAAGTGTTCTTGGACCGACTAGATTTCTAGGTCTGAAATTCTCTTTCTTCTCAGATCTACTCTTAGTTGGTCCACGTTGTTTGGCTGACCGACTAGTTGATGAACTAGTCGGTCAGTGATTGTTCTTTGACCGACTAATTCTCACAGATTTCTTTCCGTTGGAGAATGACCTAACTTGTGTTTTTGGGTTCCTATAAATACGAACCTAGGTCATTTCTATCTAGGTTAGAGCTTCCATTCAGAGATTCATTGAGATCAAAAGAGATAGCTATTCTCCCTCAAATCAAAAGCTCTCTTCCTCACAAGAAACCCATTCTCTCTCATTTCTAGATCTAGAGAGAAGCTTGTTCTTGGTGAGCTTTTCAAGCTATTGCTTGATTCAAGTTTCCAAATCATCCCTAGGCACCCATTGCTGGTCATTTCCTTGGTGCTAGGTTTTGGTAACTTCATCTTCCTCAAATCCTTCATTCCACCTATTGGGTAAGAAAAACTCAAGGTATAGGATTTTGTGGTAAGAGTATTTATTTCATCTAAACTCTTTTATATTGCTTATTGGCTCTCTCGGTTGTGAGAGAAGTTTGTGATCCCGGGTTGTGGGATTCACTTTGCCATTGCATGTATGATTTGATCTTGTGAAGGTTTTTCACAAGATATTCATAGTGGAAATCTTGAGTTAGGGTTTCTAACTCAAGTATCCGGAAGGGATCCGGGTGGTTGGGACGTAGGATCACCGGGAACAAGTCGGGGAGACTTGGGTGGATCCGAACCCATTAACATCGTTTGTTAGCATTGTTAATTTCGTTGTCGTCATTCAATTTAAGCTTCCGCAAATTGATTTGGTAGTTGTGTGCAATTTAATTTGGAATTATACTCCTTATTATTTTAAAGTACTATTCACCCCCCCTCTAGTACTTGTGCAGTAGCTGGTAGGGCATTACAAAGACAAGAAAAGAAGTGTGTCACTGAGGTTAACGCCTTTCGGTTAGAAGGCGGCCAGCACCTTCTCAACCGAGGGAACGCTCAACCTAGTGCACGGACAAGACAAGACAAGAAGTGTGTCATTGAGGTTCATGCCTTTCGGTTAGAAGGCTGCCAGCACATTCTCAACCGAGGGAACGCTCAACCTAGTGCACGGACAAGACAAGACAAGAAGTGTGTCACTAAGGTTCACGCCTTTCGGTTAGAAGGCGGCCAACACCTTCTCAATCAAGGGAACGCTCAACCTAGTGCACAGGACAAGACAAGACTGAGGGTGACAAGAGAAATTCACGCCGTTTGGTTTGTGGGTGGCCAAACCCGCCAAGCCGAGGGAACGCTCAATCTTCCTCCACCCAAAGTGCTCAAGACAAGACAACTAGAGATCACCCTCGCATGGAGGGTACCGGAAACGCCTGTAAGCTTTCGTGACATGACATGACAGGGTTGAGGAAAAGTTCATTCTAGGGTGTCCACACGCACGCGCACACAGAATAACCCTAAGGTGTCAGTTGTTGTTGTTATGCTTAGACTTCGTCGTCAAGTCTAAGCTGTCAAGGGGTGTCCCGGACGCTATCATTTCACGTATGGTTCTCTTTGTTTACGGTTTAACAGTTCTAAGAGTTCATGGCCTAAACACGTCCGAAAGTACAAGTGAGTACACTTGCCTGCGGTGGCGAGTGTGTCGTCCGTCCGGAGCGTCCCGTCCAAGCGTCGTGTCTGTGGTAGTCCGTCTGAAACAGGGTCACGGCGACAGTGTCAGGTCGCGTTTTCAACAAATCCTATTAGGGTTTGTTTCTAAAATTGGCGGGACTATCCTAATAGTCAAAAATTCACGTTTTTGATGTTTGTTCAGTCTAAATCGACGTCTACCCTATGTGCACATAAAATAAGTCCGTTCAGCGATCTTTTCTACAGTGGGCAACATTTTAAAGATACTGAAATAAATTTTAGTTCACGTTGACCAAATTTTAGTTTAGGTTTTGATTAGCTACGGTGTGGGTTTTACTACTCGTTAGGGAAACCAACCTCGTGATGTCGTCCAACAAGCGGAAGTCGGGTCTGAACGGCGAAACGTCGGCATCGTCTGGAACTCCTCGGCTATGGGTAGCACAGTTAGGTACCTCTGGACATTGGGGTGGTGGTGCAAAATCAGCGAGCTAACAGCGATCATCCTCCCGTTGCGAGTAGCGCAACGGATCTTCACGATAACGGCGACGTCGGCTAAAAACGCGTGCGTGCGAAAATGCACGTGAACTCCGAGAGTCCAAGGGGGCTATCGGTAGATGAAGTAGGATCAGTGGAGGATGTTCGGCCCGGTGGGTGGCCGACGGTGTGAGTGTTTGGCGGTGGGTGGCCGTGAGAAGCCGGAGAGGACAGATTCGCGCAACATCCGTTGTTGCGCATCTCAGCGGAATTTCAGTGATGAACAGAAAAAACGGGAAGTTGCAGAAGGTAAAGGACTTCAAGATGAAGCCAATGGCAGAGGAGTTGTCGCCGGGGGTGGTCAGAGGTGGCCGTGAGCCGGTGGCGAAGTTCAGCTTCCAGATCTGTGAAAAACAGCTGATACGGCGTGTTCCGATGAGGATTCCGGGCGCTACAAGTGGGCTATGAGTGTGAGGGAAGTTGTAGTTGGTAGGGGGTTTCGATAGGAGTCCAACGGAAGTAGGGTGGTTGTCGTAAGTGTCCGGATGGCCGGTGGGCATGAGTTTTTCTGGCAGTGGCGCAGATCTGTAAAACTGTCGTTACGTCGAGTTCGAGAGAAGTTTCAAGGAGGTATAGATGAGGAACGAGGGTAAGGGGAGTTGGAGATGATCAGGGGGTCAAAGAGGAATCAAGTGGAGGTGGTGGTCACTGGAGGGGGTGGCCGGAGCGACAGCGGCGGCATTTTCCTGCGGTGCCTGTTGTGCACAGATCTGCGGCTATGGGGTTGATTGCTTGGGTTTTTGAGGCCTTGGAGCGGTGGAGATGGAGGAGAGGAGGGTGGAGATGATACTGGCCCGAGTTGGGGAGCTTGGGGGGTTGCATTGGTGGCTGTGGTGGCCGGAGAGTGGCGGCAAGGTGGCCGGAAATCTGGGCGGATGAAAGCTTGCTGCCATGGGTGATTTTCAATGGCTTTTAGGGAAGAGAGGGAGGAGATAGGAGAGGGAAAAGATATGGAGAGATGGCCGGAGTTGTTGAGGGGTGGCCGAAGCTCCTCCGGTGGCGAGGGGACACGCAAGGGTAGAAAAAAATGGCGGCTGGGTTCTCCTCTCCTAAGGCTTGGGGTGTGTTTTTGATATAAGAGATGAAAGTTGCTATTCAACTTAGGAAAGGGGTGTGTTTAGGTGACTAGGAGAGAGGTTATGTGAGTGGGGAGGGGTTTAGTTTAGGTGTGGATAGCAGGAGAAATCCCCACATGCATGATACGTACGGATTTGATTAGGATTTGAATTTCAAATCGATTTGGGCTTAATGGGATTGGGTTTTGATTAGCGATTTGGGTGGGCTAGGAGTGTCAGAAAAATACAAAAAAAATATGGAGACGACCGTAACGAAGAGAGGCTCGGGGATACGGTGATCAATCACGCGTTTGGTCCACGAAAAACGAACAGAAAAATAAAAGATTCGACGATCAAGTCTAAAGCTACGACGATCATGCAATCAAACCTGATTTGTGGGAGAACGACCCGTGAAATGACGTTCACTAAAACTCCCACAAATAACTACTCTTCCATACGGTCATAACGACATATCACATCGTATAAACCGAAGCTAAGAAAGAGCCAAATAAAATACGTGCACGAAAAGTACGTGCACGTATAAAATACGAACGGTCGGAAAGCGGCCGTTACATTCTACCCACCTTAGAAATGATTCCTCCCTCGGAATCACTTATACTAATTATAATACTATCTATCTAATCCTATACCCGAAACTCTCATATCTACACATAAAGATCGCTAATCTTATGACTTCAAACGACGTTCCTCAATAATCCATCATAACGTGTCTCTCCACTAGATAATGCTACAACTAGAATCACACCCTAGCACCTGATTATAGATCCACGCCATTGCCTACCAGTCTTCAATCATCTTTTCCTCAATATATATTCCCCATCATATCGGCTCATAATCCTATTCTCCTTAATCAATGAACCATCGAACCACAGCTATCCTTACCCCTATCACCTAATCTCCCAATCTTATAAAATCCGTCTTCCTAACTATCCATTCATCTCAACATGTTGTGTTACTTCCAATGTCTTCTCACGTCAACTTAATAATCAAGTCTTGCTGCTTTAAATGGTCTACTCATTCTCATGATCACTCTAAATCATACTATCCCGTCCTAGCTACTCCTATCCATCACTCGTCCAAGTTTCAGATCGATTAAGTACTCATCTCCATATACATAATTTCATCCAACCAGAATTCTCCATTTAGTCCGTCACACATTTGTATCATTAATAATTCTTGGACACCTCATTCTTTTCATCCAAAGAAATCTGATCTAATATCCTTGTTATTCAAAACCAACTAATCACCGATACAACATATCTCATCTCACTCTGAGCCTATTCGCAAACATAACCCTATAACAAAATAGCTAGTACTAACACCATCATAACGAAATAACACTCCCGAAGAAGGAAAGAAAGAAAGGAAGTTTAAGGCGTATGACATATTTTAAAACATTGGAAAAAACGTGTGGAGTTGTGATATTGGATGAGGGAAGATAGGTGGGTTGTGATCTTTGTGGGCTAATCCCAAAACATTAAAGGTTTGATTTGAAAGGAACAAAAAGTTTTGAAACATACATAAGCCGCCAAAAATAAGCTAAACTATAATATGAAAGATTAAAACTATGGAGTTACCTGCAATGACGACATCCACTGCTGTCATGACATATGCTCCACGGACAACAGCTCCTCTCTGGGTAGGGGCAGGTGCTCTACTCTGCAGTGGGGCCGGTGCTCCGCTCTCCATATGGCGATACCTCGGGCAATCTCTAGTGACGTGTGTGGCGGCTCCACATGCCAGACACAAACCCAGCCTCTTCCTGCAATCGTTCTGACGATGTCCCAACTTGCCACAAAAACGACATCACTCTCTGGCCTGGCTCTGAGCAGGTGCTCCTGGCCTCTTGAAAGGTACAGACTGAACTGGTCCCACTATAGACCTAGCAGAAGGCCTATGCTGTTCCATCAGTCGCTTTCCTCCATCATCAGAAGGATCAGGTAGACGTGCCACGATCTCATGATTCCTGGCGGTATTTAGCACAGCTCCCATAGTCGAAAAATCTGCCAAAGACATAGAAGCATGAATCTTCGGACGCAGTCCCTAACGAAACCAATCAGCTCGGTTCTCATCCTTCTTCACCATATGAGGGGCAAAGCAACTCAACATCTCGAACTCCGCCTCATACTCGTCGACAGTCATGTCTCCCTGCTTCAGATCCACGAACCTGCTCAACAGTTCCCTCTTAGCAGCCTTGGGGAAATACTTCTCCTTGAACATTGATCTGAAGGTCTTCCACTCCACTGGCTTCTGCAGGCGCCTCTCCTCAATGCGCCACCAGTTCCTAGCATTCTCGATCAGCTGCATTTTCGCTATCTCAACTCTGGTAACCTCAGGGATCTTCGCTGCTACCAGCTTCTCCTCTGTGCTCTGTATCCACTCATCAGCACCTAACGGTCCTTCCTTCCTAGAAAAAGCCTTCGGCTGAAGTTCATTGAACTGCTTCACTCCTGGAGCATCTCTCGAAGCAAGTGGCAGCGGGGAAGCCTGGATGGCTCGGGCAACCTACTGGGACTGCTGAACCAATTGATGCTGGACGTCCAGCATCTCCCTCATGAGGCCCAAAAACTGATGGAATTCACAGCCCTGGTCTCCCGGAACTCCATCAGTTGAGCTCCCGGCTCAGGTATTGCGTCTCCCTGCCATCCTATTGACAAGGAAGATCCAAATTAGAATCGTACACGATAACTGGATAAATAAAAATGAATGCAGTAATACTATTGCTACGAACTTTTATAATTACAAGACCTGCATGGGCCACCACTAAAACCTGTCACGCCCTGCTTCCCAAAACTACGGAGGCGAAGCGTGACTAAGGCCCGCTTGGGCCAGAGCCGTGAGGCTCAGACCCAATAAGCGTCTGTAGGGGGAATACCATCTTAAAATTTCAGGTTCTTGCATTTATAAAATTCGTAACAACAGAAAGTACTGAAATGAAATGCATTCATTTTATTCCATCAAGATATCCAGAAGTACAAGAGTCTAATAAAAGAAGTAATGCCCAGCATGGCAACAACGCAGAAAGTAAACTACTGGTGCAAGCACCTAACCTAGGCAGAAAAATAAACGGTGCTACGCACCCGAACTAGAAAGCAGGAAAAACACTGAACTGCAACGGTGAGGGACCGCTAAGAGTGGTCCTCGTCAGGTACGTACTCCGGGGCGACGCCCTCTGGCTCCATGTACTCAGGAATGTCCGGCTCGTCCACACGCTCTGGCTCAACACCTGACGTATAGCACCCCAAGAGAAAAGGAACTGTACGTCTGGTAAAGTCTACAAAAGAGGGTTAGACTCTACTGCAACTGTACTGTAATTTAAAACAACGATTTTCTGGTTGATTAACATGTTGGGGTTATAACATGGCAGTTAAAGAAATTAAAACTGTGCAGTAAAAGTAAACAGGACACGCTGTAGCGGTAGCACGTGCTACCGACTACGGGACTAACCTAAATGGGACAAGACAAGACTAGACAAGACAAAACAAGAAGTGTGTCACTAAGGTTCATGCCTTTCGGCCTGTACCGAGGGAACGCTCAACCTTGTGCACGGGACAAGACAAGACAAGAAGTGTGTCACTGAGGTTCACGCCTTTCGGTTAGAAGGCGGCCAGCACCTTCTCAACCGAGGGAACGCTCAACCTTGTGCACGGACAAGACAAGACAAGAAGTGTGTCACTGAGGTTCACGCATTTCGGTTAGAAGGCGGCCAGCACCTTCTTAACCGAGGGAATGCTCAACCTTGTGCACAGACAAGACAAGAAAAGAAGTGTGTCACTGAGGTTCACGCCTTTCGGTTAGAAGGCAGACATCACCTTCTCAACCGAGGGAACGCTCAACCTAGTGCACGGACAAGACAAGACAAGAAGTGTGTCACTGAGGTTCAAGCCTTTCGGTTAGAAGGCGGCCAACACCTTCTCAATCGAGGGAACGCTCAACCTAGTGCACAGGACAGGACAAGACTGAGGGTGACAAGAGAGATTCACGCATTTCGATTTGTGGGTGGCCAATCCCGCCAAGCCGAGGGAACGCTCAATCTTCCTCCACCCAAAGTGCTCAAGACAAGACAACTAGAGACCACCCACGCATGGAGGGTACCGGAAATGCCTGTAAGCTTTCGTGACATGACATGACAGGGTTGAGGAAAATTTCATTCTAGGGTGTCCACATGCACGCGCACACAGAATAACCCTAAGGTGTCAGTTGTTGTTGTTGTGCTTAGACTTCGTCATCAAGTCTAAGCTGTCAAGGGGTGTCTCGGACGCTATCATTTCATGTCCGGTTCTCTTTGTTTACGTTTTAATAGTTCTAAGAGTTCATGGCCTAAACATGGCCGAAAGTACAAGTGAGTACACTTGCCTGCGGTGGCGAGTGTGTCGTCCGTCCGGAGCGTCCCGTCCAAGCGTCACGTCTGCGGTAGTCCGTCTGAAAAAGGGTCACGGCGACAGTGTCAGGTCGTGTTTTCAACAAATCCTATTAAGGTTTGTTTCTAAAATTGGCGGGACTATCCTAATAGTCAAAAAGTCACGTTTTTTATGTTTGTTCAGTCTAAATCGACGTCTACCCTATGTGCACATAAAATAAGTCCGTTCGTCGATCTTTCCTACAGTGGGCAACATTTTAAAGATGCTGAAATAAATTTTAGTTCACATTGACCTAATTTTTGTTTAGGTTTTGATTAGCTATGGTGTGGGTTTTACTACTCATTAGGGAAACCAACCTCGTGATGTGGTCCAACAAGCGGAAGTCGGTCTGAACGGCGAAACGTTGGCGTCGTCTGGAACTCCTCGACTGCGGGTAGCATAGCGAGGCACCTCTGGACAGCGGGGTGGTGGCACAAAATCAGCGAGCTAACGGTGATCCTCTTCCTGTTGCGAGTAGCGCAACAGATCTTCACGATAACGGAAACGTCGGCTAAAAACACGTGCGTACGGAAATGCACGTGAACTCCGAGAGTCCAAGGGGGCTGTTGATATATGAAGTAGGATTAGTGGAGGATGTCCGGCCCGGTGGGTGGCCGACGATGTGAGTGTTTGGCGGTGGGTGCCCGTGAGAAGTCGGAGAGGACAGATTCGCGCAACATCTGTTGTTGCGCGTCTCAGTGGAATTTCAGTGATGAACAGAAAAAACAGGAAGTTTCAGAAGGTAAAGGAGTTCAAGACGAAGCCAATGGAAGAGGAGTTGTCACCGGGGGTGGTCGGAGGTGGCCGTGAGCAGGCAGCAAAGTTCAGCTCCCAGATCAGTGAAAAATTGCCGATACGACGTGTTCCGATGAGGATTCCCGGCACTACAGGTGGGCTATGAGTGTGAGGGAAGTTGCAGTTGGTAGGGGGTTTTGATAGGAGTCCAACAGCAGTAGGGTGGTTGTCGTAGGTGGCCGGATGGCCGGTGGGCGTGAGTTTTTCCGGCAGTGGCACAGATCTATAAAGCTGTCGTTACGTCGAGTTCGAGAGATGTTTCGAGGAGGTATAGATGAGGAACGAGGGTAAGTGGTGTTGGATTTTTGGTGGACCCCCAGAGCTCGGGTTTGTGATCGTCCTAAGTTGAACGGACCACAGGTGCACAAAAGCGCAGCGGAAATAGAAAACAAAAATTTCTAGACTCGCTAAACTATTTAGCTAGGCTCTGAGGGAGGTAGAACCTAGCCCGATCTATGCCAACTTTGGGTGGATCTGACCATCCCAAGAGGGATCTACTCTAAAGTGACTAATTAAATCTACACTAAAAACTACTTAACCACATACCCGGAATCTTGGCCCTAGAGCAGGCAAGATGTACCGCACCGTCTTCAGAAGCTCCTTGTAGACGAGCCACCTTGACTCGATCCGCCTGAGCCTCTTCGCACCCTCGCACCGATCCGCCTGAACCGACTTTCGCCTCCGAGCCGATCACACGCGGAGTGAAACCAGCGTCTTAGACGTCTGAATCAAGATCCAAACCCCCTTTGTAATCTTGCTAGGACAACTCCGGAGATCAGGAAGAGAGAGAGAGAGAGAATAATTTAGTCGCCGATCGAGCTTGCTCTAAAAGACTGGAGCTACTCGATCGATGACTTGGTGTGTTTTTCAACGAAGAGAGTGCACCCCTATTTATATAGGGAGTCGGCAGTCACTCCTTCGTTGCGAGCAATGTGGGACATCCGCAAATGGAGAAAAATCAATTAAGCCAATTTGGCTTAATTTCTAGTTTAAGTGAGCTTTTCATAAAAGCAAACTTTAACTAATTAATTCTCTTTGCACATTAAACCTTAGACACCAAACAAGCTATCAATCCGAAGAGCTTCGAATGGTGAACGCGTAGGAACTGACGGCGACGAATTTCGACTTCGTTTGAACCCTCAAATAATTGCCCAAAGTTGGGCAAACAATTGATTTTCGTAGCCGTCATTTGGGGTTTCAAAAAACCCTAAATTGACTTAAGTTGCGGGCGCGCCCGCTAAGCTTAGCGGGCGCACCCGCCCAAGGAGACAGGGGCGGGCCGCACGCTCGCTGGGCAGCGGGCGTGCGCCCGCTGCCGTAGCGGGCCGTGCCCGCTGCAGGCAGCGGGCGCCCACCCGCTGCAGTCAGCGGGCTTTGCCAACTGTTGCAGCGGGATACGCCCGCTGTACAGTGGGCGTGCGCCTGCTACAGCCAGCGGACTGCACCCGTTTGCCTCTGTCTATGGGCTTATTTGCCCAGTGGGTCTAACCCACTTCACCTTGGACTATTTTCGCGTTTCTGGGCTCATTTGAGCTCCGATTTGGACGTTGTTTAAACCTGTGTTTAGACCGGGACAATCCCATCGTCCAGGTGGTGGTCGTCGGAGGGGGTGGCCGTAGCGACGGTGTCGACATTTTTCGGCGGTGGCTGCTATGCACAGATCTACGGGTATGGGGTTGATTGCTTGGGTTTTTGAGGCCTTGGAGAGGTGGAGATGGAGGAGAGGAGGGTGGAGATGATACTGGCCGGAGTTGGGGAGCTTGGGGGGCTGCCTTGGTGGCTGTGGTGGCCGGAGAGTGGCAGCAAGGTGGCCAAAAATCTGGGCGGATGAAAGCTTGCAGCCATGGGTGATTTTCAATGGCTTTTAGGGAATAGAGGGAGGAGATAGGAGAGGAAAATGATAGGGAGTGATGGCTGGAGTAGTTGAGGGGTGGCCAGAGCTCCACCGGTGGAGAGGGGACGCGCAAGGAAGGGTAGAAAAAAATGGCGACTGGGTTCTCCTCTCCTAGGGCTTGCGGGTGTGTTTTTGATATAAGAGATGAAAGTTGCTATTCAACTTAGGAAAGGGGTATGTTTAGGTGACTAGGAGAGAGGTTATGTGAGAGGGGAGGGGTTTAGTTTAGGTGTGGATAACAGGAGAAATCCCCACATGCATGATACGTAGGGATTTGATTAGGATTTGAATTTCAAATCGATTTGGGCTTAATGGGCTTGGATTTTGATTAACGATTTGGGTGGGCTAGGAGTGTCAGAAAAATACAAAAAAATATGGAGACGACCGTGACAAAGAGAGGCTCGGGGATACGGTGATCAATCGCGCGTTTGGTCCACGAAAAACGAACAGAAAAATGAAGATCCGATGATCAAGTCTAAAGCTATAACGATCATGCAATCAAACCTGATTTGTGGGAGAACGACCCATGAAATGACGTTCACTAAAACTCCCACAAATAACTACTCTTCCATACGGTCACAACGACATATCACATCGTATAAACCGAAACCAAGAAAGAGCCAAATAAAATACGTGCACGAAAAGTACGTGCACGTAAAAAATACGAACGGTCGGAAAGCGGCCGTTACAAGCGCTCCTCGCTCAGGGCCTGCTACGGCTTGTTGGTGCTTACATGGCACCCAGGTGCACAACCCGCCTAGGGGGCCCGCAACCCGCGTCCCCCTCCTTAACTATGAGGCAGGCGGCATCCCTGTATTTACTGGACTGCCACCGTCACAAAAGGGTAAAGGGGTTGGAGTTTGGCCCACGAGGAACCCAGTATTTGCATGTTGGCCACCAGTTCCTCCTAATGGGATTTTTCTGGCTTTGGTGCCTAATTTTTCCGGTTTTTAACTCCTTCGCTTTTGTATATCTGCGATGACTGACATGTGGTTTCTTTTCGCCGTCGGTATTGCGCCCAGGTAATAACTATCCCCATCATTCTTGCGCCCAATAGACGACTTCCCCCGTCAATATTTCTCCCATGAGCCAGCTGTCCCCATCAGTTTCACACCCGGGAGACGACCTTCATCGTGTCCTCTGGGCACGGTCATTCACTAGTGACACACGCGCGCGCGCGCGCGCGCGCGCGCACACACACTGCCTACATAGTACATGATGTTGGAAGCGTTCAACACGCTATAAGAGCAATTGTATGAACCGTTTACCACGTTGCAAGTGCAACTTGTCGCAACTCACCCAAGTGAGACATCAACAATCCCACCATGCTACTCAGCAACGGTAAGACCAGTGTGGTCCTGGGTTGGAGGCATACTCATATTATGTTTATCCTAGCAACCACCCACCCACCAAGAGTTTACATCAAGCTTCCAATCACACCCACCAACCTAGGTAGCAAAGACATTTCAAGTATGCACCTCACTGATAGACCTTCGGCACCTTATGCATTGTGAAGTGTTAAAAAAGTTTAAGATACCACGGGAGAGACTTGAAGAAGTGGAAATGGGAAATAAGTTCCCTGGTGAACAGACTTCTACCACTTGAAGCTTAAAAAGTATGATGGTAGTGGAGACCTTATGCAGCATTAAAGAGACATCATGAAACTCCATCGGCTCAATGATGCAAAACAATGCCAAGCATTCGCAAGCACATTACTAAAGGTGGCACATGACTGGTTTGGGACTCTAGAGAGAATACAAGAATAGGTATTGCGAGTACCATATAGACCACATGTATACAACAGATAACAAGAATAGTTTCAGAGAGTTTATGTTTCGTTAATTTCAGTTCAATGTGAACGATGGAAGGATTCCAACTATTTAATATTAATGGGTTTTAGGCCTTCTTTAGTTGGATATTTTTTATTGCATTGATGAGTACAAAATTAAGGGTTGTGTGTAGGTCAACGAAAAGGAAATCTCTATATGAGCCAATTAGCTTAGTGGTATTTGCACTTCCTTCCTTATGAGAGGTCGAGAGGTCGATTCCTGCTTTCTGATGTATTAAAAAAAGGAAATATCTTAGGATCATATAGACTATGCCCTACAAACAACATGGTCTGAATTAAAATTTTAAATGGGACCGAAGAAATAATATTCTGCATTTCTGTTCTGATGTAGGTTACTAAATATCGCTTGACCCTATCGTACTTAAGGGATGTTGTACTAGGATCATCATTGACTAGAGATTTCGGCATGAGCAAAAGTGAGTATGTAAAAAAATTAACTACTAATAAACAACGGTTGATGAGTAGTGCATCACTTAAGACGTACATACAGCCACACTAGCTCACGAGAAAGAGAGAGATTTTTGAAAATGGTAACTTCCCGATGATTTACACAGATGAACACTTGTTAGCATGGATAGGAGTGTTGGATCATTTATAAGATAGCAAACTAAATACTAGATAGGGGTGATTAGAGTTTTGTAAATACAAGCACAAATTAAAACCAATCCATCAAGTTTAGCATAGGTGACTTGTTAGAGTTACCAAGTACCAAATCACCACAATCAAGTTGTTTGCTATGAAATAAAGAATCAAACACAGCGGAATATAGAACACATCGCAAGCAGAAGAGATAAGAGACAAGTAGAATGTAAACACTTGAGATTAACCTGGTTCACCCTCCCTTAGGGCTACTCCAATCCCTAAAAACCTTTTAGGATTTCCACTAACCAACTCTCTTAATCAAGAGTGCAATCCCTCGCCAAGAGGGCTTCTAATACACTTGCCTCGCTCCTTTTGCTAGGTTTTCCCAATACAACTATAAACACCACCTAGTTTTTCCAACTAGGAATTTCCAAACTCAACACAACTTCTCCTACAAGGAGGATTCTACAACAACAAACCAAAACAATACAAACTTACCAATCTACCCCCACACTTGTGGGGATACAAACCTTTCTTGAAGATGTATTTCTTCTTACAAAATCATATAGCCAATGGATGAAGTTCTAGTGTGTCAAGTGGCTATGAAGTAAACTATTTTGATCTCAAGAAAGTGAAAGGTTAAAACTTAAATAGATTAGCGACAAATTAAATTTGAAAATCAAAGAATCGCATAAAACTTTGTGAGATTCAGAAATCACAAAAGCCTAAGTGCTTAAAAGCTTTAGAACTTTTAAATTAGAAGTTTAGGGTTGAAAGTTTTGAGAGCTTAAAGATGAAATTTGAGCTAGGAAATCTCAAAAATTATGCAATACTTGGTGCAAAAATTTTCAGCTAAACCTCTTTAAATACCCTTGAAAACCCATTGCAAATATCAGACAAAACTACCCATAAAACGGTAAAATCAATAGCTCTCTGAAAAACTCGAAGCTGTGTTCACACACAGAAGTTGTTGACTCACATAGTAAAAGCAGTCGACTATTTTTACAACAACGGTGGACTAATCTTAGTACTGCGATCGACTACTCTGGGGTCTAGAGTGAAGAACTCATCTCCAATTGAAATCAGTCGACTAAAATCAAAAATTAATTGACTACAATTCTGATATCGGTTTTTAAGCATTGAAAACTTTGTGAAATTAATTCTAAATAATTTTAAATCTTTTCTAAAACATTTGTGAAGTTTAAAACATTATTTATGGTGTGTGTGCAAGCTTCATCTACTGACTTTCACAATCTAAGACAAGAATAAAAAATGTGATACATCACTAACTAATCGTGGTGAACTTGATGCATCTTTATGAATTTGGATTCCTTGTCTTTGAGATTTGCACTTCTCATAAGTCCTTTGGCTTGGACAACTGATCTCCATTATGAGTATCAAGTTTCTTGACTCTTCATCATCTACTTTTGTCTTTAATCTTCTTCCATCCTTCAAGATTGATGTTATCGTTTTAAATTAACTGCAAGTGCACAACATTGTTGTAGCTTACTGGTCGAACACATGGAGGCAGTGGTATGCATACCGGTTAATTGTGTATTTAACTAGTTACGCGAATGATGACAAAGATGGAATAAGTACACTAAAAGTACTAAAAGAAAGGAAAGGTATAAAAGTGCAAGGGTTATTCATCCCCACTATTGTAGGTTATATGCTGGATGGATCAAGCGTCTCGATCCAATTGGTTGTAGATGAAGATGAGGGATGAACCTCAATCCTAATCCTCTCGACATCTAACCGTGAGAGAGGACTCGGAGAATGGGGTGGATTCCTATCGGAGCTTCGATGGTTCGTCGGTAGCTACGATATAGGTGGTTCTAATGAGTGTGCCCGATGGTTCGTCAGCACCTAGCATTAGGTAGTCAACCCCAAATGGGATATGTTGATATGAAATCACATCCAAACCCCAAAATTTAACTATAACCAAATTAAATCAATATTTGAGGCAATCCATCACACATAAATCCTACAATATGGTGCAGATTAGCCCTAGCTTGAAAGTATACTCACTAATCATAGCAAATAGCAAACAGCCCATAAAAAATCAAATCACAAGAGAGCAAGGAGAAACTATGAACAATAATAACAATAAAAGGAAAGAGAAAAACATAATCTTTGATATAAATAAAAGCTTACAAAATGTTATGGAGTTGCAACCCTCAAAGGGGGAGGAAAACCTAGTAAGAAGCTACCTACATCTTCCACAACAATACCTTTTATATACCCAAAAACCCTTCAGCAAATTGGGTCCATCCATCTGCAATTGATGTTCAATGACATGTTTAGCAAAAAACAAACACTAGGAATACTTCAACTTATTTAACTGGCAGACATATTACCTTCATGTTACAGAAGAAAATACATTTACATATTTATTAGGACATACTTATTATGTGCATCTTGCCACACATTTTCAATTTGCTTTGGGTTTGATTGCTATTGTTGTCAGTTTGCTATCCATAATGTTTATTCTTTGAGTGTTGCTTCATATATGCTCCATGAACTCTGATAAACACGACACGTAAAATTATCAATTCTGATCAAATGCTTAGATATTTTGTTGCTAATTACAGAACCAATTCTATTTATTCCAAGTCCACCATGCTTGGATTTCAGTTGCTTTTTCATTATGCATGCTTGTGAAGTGCTCATTTGCTTTGCATAGGCATGAAAACAAAGAACATCATCTCTCAAGATCAATGTCTTGAAGCTGCCACCACACATATATTATGAATTATATTATCAGTGGATATGCTGGTAGTTTGTGAAATTTTCTAGGGGGAACTAAAATTTTTAAGGGGAACTAAATTCTGTGGAGAACTAAATTTTGAAAAGAACTTAAAATTTTTGAAAATTTTGGGTGGATCTACATCTTAGGGAACTAAATTTTGGGGGAGACTACATAACAATTATTGTGATTTAATTATTATTGTTCGTTTAAAATTAGAGGATCAAAGATTTCATGGGTGGAATATTTTAAATGAACCATGTCCTTGGTGTACGTGTTGTATCAGGAGGGAACTAAATTTTGTGAGAAACTAAATTCTATGGGAACTAAAATTTTTGGAAAAACTAAATAACCACTATTGCGCCTTAATTATTGTTGTTCATTTAAAATTAGAGGATCTAAGATTTTGAGGGGAAATTTTTTAAATGAACCGTGCCCTTAGGGCACGGGTTATGACTATCTATATTACATCTGACAAATATTTTTGAATCTTAGGGCTGACAAGAATAAGCTGATTAGGACAAACAGGTTGATAGAAAGACGGCTTGGATTTAATCATGAGGAATGAATGGTTGAGATGAGCTTTTGTGGAAATTTTTGGAGGGAAAAACATTTCTAGAGAAATGAAAGTTTTTGTGGAATGAAAGTTTTTAGGGAATAGCAGAGTGCACGTAATTAATCCATTTGGGGAAAAAAATTTAAATTGCACTTAATGCTGCAGATCGAATGCACGTAATTAAGATGAGAATAATTTCCCGCGCCGAAGGCGCCCCGCTAAATTTTTTTACGCTAATTTGTTGTTCCTCGCCAAAGGCGCCCGCACCGAATTTGTTGTTCCGTGTCGAAGGCGCCCGCGTCGAATTTGTTATTTCATTCCGAAGGCGCCCGTGCCGCTAAATATTTTTACGCTAATTTATTGTTCTGAACAATTTTGACTGTAGAAATAGTTTTTTGGGAACAAAGATTTCACGGGTGAAAATCATAAATGAGGCGCCCGCGCCAAAGGAGCTAAATTTTTTACGCTAATTTTTTGTTCCGCGTTGAATTTTTTGTTTTATGTCGAATTTGTTGTTCTACGTTGAAGGTGCCTGCATCGAATTTGTTGTTCTACCGAATTTGTTTTTCCGCGCCGAAGGCGCATGCTAAATTTTTTACGCTAATTTTTTGTTCCATGCCGAATTTGTTGTTCTACGCCTAAGGCCCCCGTGCTGAAATTTGTTGTTCTGTGTTGAAGACGCATGTGTCGAATTTATTGCTCTGTGTTGAAGGCGCCTGTGCCGAATTTGTTATTCCACGCCAAAGGCGCCCGTACCGCTAAATATTTTTACGCTAATTTGTTGTTCTGCGCAATTTTGACTGTGGAAATAAATTTTTGGGAAAAATATTTCGTGGGGGAAAATCTAAAATGAACCGTGCCCGCGTGGCACGGGTTATGATTAGTGTGTGTGTGTGTGTGTGTGTGTGTGTGTGTGTGTCTATTATACAATTTAGGGATGTTATCAAGAGAAATTGGATAAGAGTTTTTGGATATGAGTTGAGAAATTGGGTATAACTGAGGGATAAGATAAGAGAAATTGGATAAGTGAAAAGAAATTGAGTTTGAAATTTTAAGTTTGAAACAAAATTTTTAGGGGGAAATTAAATTTTGGGGGAAGGAAAGTGGGCTCTCCCCCCTCACCATAAAAAACCTCAGCCCGCATCGCAAGCTTCCATCGTCTCTCTCCCTCTCTCTCCCTTCGTTCCCGTATTCCACCAAAAAATCCAGGAAGGGAAAAGATTAAAAGGGGGAAAATACCCAGTTCTCTCCATTCTTCAAGCTAGATTTCCCCTCTCTAAATCAAGATGCAGCTCCACTATCCCAATCCATTCGACGAGGACAACGCCAATCCATTTGCGGTAACGGGGCACCTCATTGCCTTCTACACAGGGAGCAACACCACAGGGAGCAACACCCGCCTTCACATCGTCAGTTCTTCTCTTCGCCAGCCTCCAGCCTCAAGATCTAGTGCATCTTGGATCTTCAATCTCTTCGACAGCCTCCAGCCTCAAGGTCCTCTCCAAAAAGAACATGTCCCCACTCCTTCTGTCCATTAATTTTCTTTTAGAGTTTTTACTACTGCAGAATTTGCAGCAAATCTGGATCCGATTAGTGTGAGTATACAACTAAAATTTTATTGAAGCTTATATTGCTTCATCTTCGTGCAAAAAGAGAGGGGAAAAGTAACGAAAGTATTATAATCTGATGTTGCTTCATCTTCGTGCATTTTAAGCCCTTTTTTGTCATTTCAACATTTATGGTTCTTAGGCCCATCAAATTCACTTCCTCTACCATGCGAGCAACCTGTGTCTGATGAGAGCACCCACATTGTCCAGGTGACGGTGCAATAGAGAGCAATTAGGAATTTTTGTGGCAAGTTCTGTTTTTTATATCCTATGGAACTTCGATGAGTTGATCCTTCCTTAGTTGAGGGTTTGGTAATTTGTACAATTTTGTTCTTGACATCCTATTGATTAATTTTGTTCTTGACATCCTGTTGATTAATTTTGTTCTTTAACATCCTGATGATTAATTTGTACATTTTTGTAATTTTTTGTTCCTTGACATCCTTATGTACAATTTTCTTCCTCAGTTAAAGAACAAATTTGTACACAAATTGTTTCTTGACATCTTGTTGTACAACACCTGTTTCTTGACATCGGTGGCACCGCCAAACTGTAGAACCCACAACTGCACACTTCTGAAGTCATATATGGAGGTATGAAAATTTAGAAAGTTTTTTTAACAAATTATTATTTTCGTATTAAAAGTCTTTGTTTTTCATTTGAATTATCTTTGGCCTACAATTTCTGTATCTCTATGGTTTTTGTTATTCTGTTGGAAGACCTTTTCAGTCCATACAAATGATAGTGATTATGCATGTCAATTCCATGTTAAAAATGTTTTCTTAATGTCCATATTTGTTTATCGATATATTAAACTTCATAGATATTAAATTCTTTGCGTCAAATTGTTTCTTTCCACTTGACTCTGATGGTTGATATCCATTTTGTAGATTTTGGAGTCTGAATGAATTTGATATGACCCTCCCATGATGGGCCAAAACCGAGCGGCTCAGGCCCGTGTCGCAAGCCAGCGGCCCTGAAGAAGAACGGGTCAAGTGGCAAGGCCACCACGAAGACTTGGAGTCAGGCCAGCCTCGGACCGAAGCAGCGCCACCACTGGCATATGTCAGCAGGAGTTAACCGCTCCCCATAAAGCGCGCCCCCTTAATCATCATTAAGGGGCCCCATTTCGTCCACCTTCATGACCCATGAAGGTGCCATCAAAGTGGCAGATCATCGGGGCAGAAGTGGGAGACGTTGAGGAGATGTGGCCGTGGAAGACTCCTATAAAGCGACTCGAAGGGAACCATGAAAAAGAATCACTTGCTGGATACCCAAAACCCTGAGGTATTCCTCTTACATGACCTTGTCTTCCACCTTATATTTCTCCTCCATAGCTCGGCCCAAGGACTCGCGTATCGGTCTCCCCGTGAGCCATACCAATCCTACCGAGTATCCTTCAGATCCATTCTGACTTAGGCATCGAGGGGACTTGGTCGGAACCAAGGTTTGATCGCCCTGACGAGCTTTCTCGTCTTTTCAGGTCAAGCAGATCTAGCCGCACCGAGGCTACCCTTCGGCGCCTGGCTAGCCTGCAGCCGAATGCACTCGCCTCCAAGTCCAATCGCCAACACCCCTACGGAGTCCGTCTCCTTACCGAGGATTCCCTTTGGCACACCAACACGTGGACCCACACACTCTTCACCAATGCTGAACGAGCCAGATCCTGCTCCTGGATGCCGCACGTGATCCCCACGAGCGCGTTGACCTCCAGCCCTCCAGTCAACCAATTTGTGGTGAAAAAACACCCCGAAACATCTGGCACCATCTGTGGGAACCAAACAAGCACCCACGTCAAACAACCACATCGCCAAAATGGAACCAGCTTGCAATGGAACAGGACGCATGCCCCCCATCCAAGAGGAGGGCGACTACGTCCCGCCCAAAAACAGGCACATCCACACCACCGAGGGCACCAGTAACTCACACTCGATGACTCATGAACAACTCCATCTCTTTGCACAACAGAAGAATGCCCACTTCCGGACACTGGCCGCGGCGATCCAACAGGTTGCAGGCAACCCACGCCTCCAGGAAGGGGGGCTCAGCAGCCATCCTCGATTGACAGGAGCTCCACCATCCGCTGTGCTAGGCCGTAGTCACCAACCACGACGGTGAAAACACCAACCCGAAGCGACGGTTCACCATGCCGAACTTCATCCCAGTGCGGTCCCTCACCACCACCTCACTCCAAGATGAAGCGAATGGATGGCCCGAGTGGACTCGAGATGAGTCAACCACGGCCTCGTCCTGGCGACCATGCTCAGCGTACTGACGGTCGCCCAACCATCGAACCGTCGAGGATCGACGGGGTCAGAGAGGGAGCCCCCATCAGAGGATGCATAGGGGCCGAAAAGATCGCCGCGAGAGGAAAAGTGCTCGACGATCAACACATATCCCCAGTCGGGATGGGTATTGAGCGGATTCTCCCCGAACCCCCGTCAGCCCGCCGGGACAACCTGGCATCGCATCTAAACACTGGCAAGCCACGGGGGCCCAGGGATGACCGCTGCTGATCGGACTGGAATTAACTCCGAAACGATGTCGTTTACCGCAAGGGCACGATATAGCGGTGAGCGGGTATCGAACACGGGGAAGCGAAGATATACTACCTATCTACTCCTAGGTTGAGTTAGACTTGCGGATTTATTGATGGATGTGGATTATGGAGTGTCACGATGGTGATGGATGCAAAAGTCGTGTCACTCAACATTGCAAACAAAGGACTCCATACAAAGAAAGAAATAAAAGACTAGGGCTTGAGGACTCACCACTAGGATCGTCAGACGTCGATACTTGGTTAAGACTCTTTAGTTGCATTGGTTTTATCGGAGATTGTAGTATCTAGGAATTGAATTCATGCGTCAAGGCTACATGAATCTAACATACCATATTCACCCCACTTGCACGATAGATGCATACAGTATGTGCATTAAGGCTCTACAATAATCTCACCACCCTCGTGGCTCGAATGCTCTCAACTCATACCACTCATGTGGGTTAGAGCTTCGAGGTATTTTGGTGGCTCTTATTGACGCAATGGCGGTAGCCGTCAATTAGTGGTATAGTTCGTCGGTGGATCCCATCAAGGCACGAGCCGAGCATGGTCACGAGTCTCGGTTGAATCCACTAACTCTCTAATTAAATCCATAAGATACTCCCTAAGCTAATCGATTCCACCGATCGTGGGCACGATCTCAGTACGAGTTCTCATAAATATTTTGCTAGGTCAACCAAAATACTCCCCATTTATTGTGCAAAGCAACCTAAAAATCCTAACTTCACATCTTTTTCCTAAGATCCTAGGGCTAATCTATTAGCCCTAGATAGAACTACTCATGCATCATAGATATAGATATAAGAACGATAGAAAACTTCATTGCATGCATCAAAGCAATCAATAAGAATTAACGATAGAATGAACGAGAACAAAAGTACTTATCTTGATACAAAAGAGGGGCCTATGTCATAGCCTTACTCCCCAAAAGATCGTCTCCAAAACTTCATAGAAAATAAGATCTAACTCAAAACTCCTCCCCAGATCCCCCTCTAATGATGGCTACAATTCATATATACAGTCCCCTCAAAACCCTAGCAAATAACCCCAGAAAACCTCTGAAATTCGTGCCCAAAGTCAATACTGGCCGAAACTTAAGTTCTGGGCCCGCGCCGACCCGGGTCGAGTAGTCCCCTACTCGATCGAGTCAAGTTTGATTTCCAGAATTTGTTTTTGTTTGTTTTCTCCAATTCCCTGTAGCTCGATTGAGTAGGGTCTACTCAGTCGAGTAGCCCGATCGAGTAGCCTTGCTGCTCGGGTCGAGTACAGATTTCAGCACTGCAGCGTCAACTTACAGAAATTTTCCAGATTTTATCCGACCTCCGATTGATACTCTCTTGGCGGCGTTGGAACCTTCATGAAGTCTACTATCCATAAAAAATATGATAAAAATACTTTGCCAACTGGAATGGTAGTAGATCTCAAAAGAGTGAGAGGCTGTTTGAAAATCTGGGCACTCGCCTTACTCGACCAATAGCCTTCGTGCTTGGTCGAGTTGCAGGGGGTTGCTGCTTAGCTTCAATATGCTTCTCTGAAAATTAGTTCAGCTCGATCGAATAGCCACGCTACTCGGTCGAGTAAGGTGTAGCCGTTTCCTTGCAAACTCTATGTGTCAGCTCGGCCGAGTAGCTGTTGCTACTCGGTCGAGTCGCCTGGGAAACTGACTTGGTTGCTTTTGGCTTCTCCTTTCTCTCTCTTCCTCCTTTCTTTCTCTGGTCTTCTTCTTGGCACCTCTAGCATATCATCATGAGTCTTCTTGGTGCTCTTACATTGCAGATCATCTTATTGACTCCAAATTGCTCCAATATCGTTCCAAATCCCTGAAATGGGCATACACGCTCCGAAAGTCATATTGTTCCAAATAATATCGTAAAAGCGTATAAAATGGGGGTTTAAGCAATCATTTTGACATGTAAACATATGGATAAATGTGGAATATTATGACACATCAAAATCCCCCAAGCTTACCTCTTACTCGTCCTCGAGGAAGACTAGTAAGAAGCGAACCCGAGAGTGGAATACAATGGAGAGGTGAGGCGATGACATGTGATGGAGACATGGGGCTCATTCTTACTTAGCAAAATATATGAACCAAAGAAATACAAGATTATGTGAACACACAAAAGAACGATTAGAACATAATTTCACGCAAAATATTTAAGTCTCGCTCAAATGAACATATCGTGGATTTCAATAAATGTAATGAACTTGATAATAATGAAATGAGAATAGTGCTACATCATATCATAGTTTATCATGAAATATACTAAGTCCACATAGATGAAACCAATGCTCACAACTCATTCTCTTTGTAGTATAAATATGTCATGATCAAACATTTTCAAGCATGCGTGGTATTTTGTTATGCTTCATGGAGTGAGTTAGTAAATTCAAGTAAGGTAAGGCATCACCACATTACGCCCATTTCATGACTCCTAGAACCCATCAAATTTGCCAAATCTCTATTCTATATAGAAAGTGGGGGTAAGGATATGGATTTTTCTTTTTACAATTGTTTTTGGCTATACAATTTTCTTATAGACATATTTTTCTTTCTTTATATACACGAGATAACTCAATATATACAAAAGGCGGCATATGCATCCCAGACCATACAGTCTTTGGGCATCGGGTTACAAAGAACCCATAGGGCCTTTTATTTAGGACATTTGTTTGGTTTTTGTATTATTGGGCTTTTTGCAAACTCGCGTAAATGCGATGGAATGCAAAACATAATCAAAGATAATTTATTTGGCTATAGACAAAAGAAAACGAAAAAGCATAAAATCTAGACATGGCTCGGTTTCAGAAATTCTAATTATCGCTACTTTGGTTGTTGTGTGGTTATCCTATCTATTTTAAATTACTAAACATCTATGAAGCAATAGAATTATCAATCAAATCACACAAGAGTCAAATAATTTCCAGATTTTTGATTCATTCATTTTTAGCTCAACAGTTTCGAGAATATGGTTGTGAAGCTATGGATTCTACTATGAAAAAGTATATTAACAATGATACACTAATTAAGGAATTAGACTCTAATCTAACAGATATCAGAGTTCAAAAAAATAAATCCACGATATTTCATGATAAAATGAAGCATATGAGACATAAATATAGAAGTGACCATGGTTCATCAGAAAATTTCGAAGTGTGCTTCACAACGAAGCAAAGTACTTGCACTATGCACTCCCCCAAGCTTAAACGTCACATTGTCCTCAATGTGTGTATAACATGGATAGAGGACAACGTCAAAATAGGGAGTTACACAACAAAATAATATATCTCCCCCAAGCTATTTCATATGGTGCCCAGGGTGGACAGATGTGCATAAAAATTAGGGAGAGAGGCAAAGTAAGGATTATAATATGAGGGGGGCAATAATAGCATATAGAGGGTTGGGTGCAAAAGATAATTGAGTAACCATCATATGGGGTAAATTTATTAAACTAGGAAAGCATATAAAATCATATACGGTCCTCTCGCTGCCGAGAAGATTCGTGTTTATTTAAAGCATAAAATTCTATACTATATCTACACTACTGGATTGATATCACCTAAAGCTAAAGGCAGATCCAGTATCTTTGCCGGTGCAGGCAACTGCTCCAACTGCTCCTTCCGTGGCTCCGCCAGACTTGTGTGTCCACAGACTCCACCAGATTCCAGCAATGCAGCTTCCATCATCTCTCCAAGGACCCCACCTATACCCTACAAGAGATAAGCCGCATCAATCTGAAGTGGATAATTCTTCCCCAAAATAAATGTATTTCAAATCGGGTCATCAACATAAGTATTTAAAATTAAAGATGGTTGACGACACTTCCCTGGAAATAAACCTCTACTCTTGTGCACGACATCAACCAAATCCTCGTAGTTCACCTCAGGTTCTTCAGGTAACTCTGGCATATAAGTGTGGGTCTCATCACGCAACTCCTCATCATCGTTAGACTCGTCCCAGCGCACCTCCTGATCATATACAATAGCATCCATGGGTGCCAACTCCTTGCTCTCCTCCTCATCAGACACGTCCCAATGTACCTCATGATCGAATATGTAAGTGTCCTGCAAAATATGTAACGTGTCATCAGTATCTGAATCATCATAAATAATATGAATGGAAATAGATTCAGACAAGGGAAAAGAGTAGGTAAAAGAATCTCCCTGAAGGGGAGTAATAAGCTCTGTAGGGTGATCCTCTGAGGGGTGCTCAGCTTCTGTAGAATGTGGTGGTGGTTGCGGTAGCTCGAATGGAGGGGCGCACAATTTGGGCTCCATCTGTGTGTAGATATCATCGTCACAAGTCACGTCCTCATCGATGGTCTGCTCTGCCACTGTAGGCATGACCTCCTCGATAATATCATCTGATGGTATAGGCTGATCTAACTCATGTGGGTGGCAAGGGGAGGCGACGATGGCATGAGCTGGCTCTACAGTGCTAGGTGCCGATGTCTCGTCTGGAGTGGGAATATCGAAGCGCATAATACATCCCACAAGCTGAACGTGAATATCCCCCTCGATGGTACCTGCAGCAAACACACGACTCATAATAAAATTGACGAGCTAACAATCTTCTGGATCACCTGCCTCGACGGCTAATGAGCTAGAAGATCGAGCTGCATCCAATAAGCTCTCTAAAGCTGTTGTATATCTCAGGTCCTCGACAGTTGTCAGGTGGATCCTCCTCAAGAATTCCAGTGAGTGTCCCTACAATCCTCCAGCAAAGAGAGGAAGTAGCTTGAAACCATCCCACACATAGTCTGACTCCGTTTGGAACATTCCTAACATTTCATTGAACCTGTAAAAGGCTTCACTGGAGGACTCTCCATCAGCCTGATTGAATGTTGCAGCGAGATATTTGAAGGATTGTGTAGAACCTGGTTGCATCTTTGGAAGCACCATCGCTGCATCAACTGTACCTGATCAAGCAAAGTAAATAACCTGGAGAAGACGTCAGTGATACAAAGAGAGATAAAGATAATAATAATAGCATGTGGTGGGGAAAAATCTCTCTCCATTTTTTTCTTTTTTTCTTTTTTAAACGCAATCTAATCAACCTAATTGTGGTAAATAGATAATAAGGCAGAACGCCTCCCCAGCAACAGCGTCATAAACTTGATCTGCCTACAATTAACTCCGAAACGATGTCGTTTACCGCAAGCGTATGCTATAGTGGTGAGCATGTAGCAAACACGGGTAAGCAATGCTATACTACCGATCTACACCTAGGTTGAGTAGGCATGTGGATTTATTAGTGGATGTAGATTGCAGAGTGTCGTGATGGTGATGGATGCGAAAGTCATGTCACTCAACGTCTCAAACAAAGGACTCCACACAAATAAAGAAATAAAAGACTAGGGCGTTAGGATTCACCACTAGGATTATTAGACATCGATTCTTGGTTAAGACTCTTTAGTTGCATTGGTTTTATTGGGGATTGTAGCATCTAGGAATTGAATTCATGCGTCAAGGCTACATGAATCTAACATACCATATGCACCCCGCTCATGCGATAAATGCATCCGGTATGTTCATTAAGGATCTACAATAATCTCACCACCCTTGTGGTTCGAATGCTCTCAACTCATACCACTCTCGTGGGGTAGAGCTTCGAGGTATTTTGGTGGCTCTTATTGACGCAGTGGCGGTAGCCGTCAATTAGTGGTATAGTTTGTCGGTGGATCCCATCAAGGCATGAGCCGGGCATGGTCACGACTCTTGGTTGAATCCACTAACTCCCTAATTAAATCCATAGGATACTCCTTAAGCTAATCGATTCCACCGACCTTGGGCACGATCTCAATATGAGTTCTCATAAGGATTTTGTTAGGTCCACCAAAATACTCCCTATTTATTGTCCAAAGAAACCTAAAAATCCTAACTTCACTTCTTTTTCCTAAGATCCTAGGGCTAATCCATTAGCCATAGATAAAACAACTCAAGCATCAAAGATATAGATATACAAACGACAGAAAACTTCATTTCATGCATCAAAGAGATATTCAATAAGAAATCAATAAGAATTAACGATAGAATTAATGAGAACAAAAGTACTTATCTTGATACAAGAGAAGGGCATATGGCATAACCTAACTCCCCAAAAGATCGTCTCCAAAACTTGATAGAAAATAAGATCTAACTCAAAACTCCTCCCTAGATCCCCTTCTAATGATGGCTACAATTCATATATATAGTCCCCTCAAAACCCTAGCAAATAACCCAAGAAAACCTCTAAAATTCATGCCCAAAGTCAATTCTGGCCGAAACTTAAGTTCTGGGCCCATGCCGACTCGGGTCGGGTAGCCCCCTACTCGGTTGAGTCGAGTTTGGATTTCAGAACCTGTTATTGTCTGTTTTCTCCAATTCCCTGCAGCTCGGTCGAGTAGGGGATGCTCAGTCGAATAGCCTGGTTACATAGCCTTGCTGCTCGGGTCGAGTACAGATTTCAGCACTATAGTGTCAATGTGCAGAAATTCCCCAGATTTCATTCGACCTCCGATTGATACGTTCTTGGTGATGTTGGAACCGTTATTAAGTCTACTATCCATACAAAATATGAGAAAAATACTTTGCTAACTGAAATGATAGCATATCTCAAAAGATTGAGAGGTTGTCTGAAAATCAGGACGCTTGCCTTACTCGACCGAGTAGCCTTCGTGCTCGGTCGAGTTGCAGGGGGTTGCTGCTTTAGCTTCAATATGCTTCTCTGGAAATTAGTTCAGCTCGACCGAGTAGCCACCCTACTCGGTCGAGTAGGGTGTAGCCGTTTCCTTTGCGAACTTTGCGTGTCAGCTCGGCCGAGTAGCTGTTGCTACTCGGTCGAGTCGCCAGGGAAACTGACTAGGTTGCTTCTTGGCTTCTCCTTTCTCTTTCTCTTCCTCCTTTCTTCCTCTATTCTTCGTCTTTGGCAGCTCAAGCATGTCATCATGAGTCTTCTTGGTGCTCTTACGTCGTCGATCGTCTTATTGACTCTAAATCAGTCCAATATCGCTCCAAATCCCTGAAATGGGCATTAAACGCGCCGAAAGTCATATTCTTCTAAATAATAGCATAAAAGTGTATTAAATGGGGGTTTAAGCAATCATTTTGACATGTAAATATATAGATAAAATATAGATATGACACATTAGCTGCCCGTTAGCAAGGAGCATTACTGATGCACGGGTACCATACAGGTTCAAGGTGCCAACCTTGGAGAAATACGACGACACAGGGGACCTGGAAGATCACGTGATGGACTACGAAGGAGTCATGGTGTTCCAAGGGGCTGACGATGCCATGCTCTATCGTGGCTTCTACTCCACTCTCCGAAAGTCTGCCAGGAGTTGGTACCACAGCATCCCCAACCGTCCATCTGCAACTTTCAGGACATCTCCCATAAGTTCTGCAAGCAATATATGGCCGGCTGACAAATAAAGCCAGACTCGGAGCTTCTGTTCAATGTGATACAGAGGCCGGGCGAATCACTAGGAGCTACATGCGACGATTTAATACCGAGAGGCTAAATGTGGAGATCTGCCCCGAGATGATCGTGAAAACGGCCTTGAAGAAAGGGCTCCGACACAGGGGACTAAAGAAGTCGCTACACAACGAACCCGCGAGGGACCTCGTTGATGTAATAGCCCGGGCAGAGTGTAACGATTCAATTTTTTTATGAGCCTAGGCCCACTCACGGCCCAACCCCCTTTAATAAACCCCCCCACTGCTTCTCTCTCTTCCACTCTATCATTTTCCTCAACCCAGACCCGAGCCCGTACCACTTCGACTTCTCTCCTTCGACCCGAGCCCCCTTCCTCTCGTGCATGGGGCGATCAGCAGACAGCAGCGAGAAGGGTTTTCAAAAAACCCTAACCAACTCGAATCTGCTGCGGATCATGCGGGATCTCGAATCCGATATGGATCTTCTCTCTCCCCTTTCTTATTTGTGCGCTGTAACTCTTTTAGGGTTTTCTGATGCTTGCGAAAATTGTTTTCCTCTTCTTAAACTTTTTTCGATTCATCTCATTATTGGGTTCTGGACTTCAGGATCTCTTAGCTTTGGTTTTCTTCAAGATCGGTAAACCCTATCTGCCATAAATTTCAATTATTTCCTTCATGATTTTGAATCTGTGAAAGAACTAGGGTTTCGGGATTTTTGGATAGTAGGAAATAATGATTCGTTAATATAAAAATGGGATTTTTATCCCCTATGATAGAAAAGGCATCATATGATCATGGCGATACCTTTGTCGCAGCTTCGTACATATTGATTCGGGACTATTGGGTACTAGGGTTGGCCGCCTGAGTTTTTCCTCCGTACCAGGGTGCTCGGTTGGTTATGGGTTTGCTGGTTTTGGCTTCCCGTTAATATTTGCAGCTTGTGGCTTATGGTGTATAGCCGCTGTTTGTTAATTACTCACTGTTTTGGTGCAGTTTCTCCCTGTTCGGCTCATTATATGCTATATTTATTATACATGTGTAGTTCTGATAGTTCAGTAGCATATTTTGGCTGATTTGTGAGATTTTATATGAGCTTAGTCCATCGCTCTACTTTCAGAAATTGACGGAAATTTCCCTTGGGCTAGTAAACCCTAGAAACCCATCACGGATGCCTAAAAATACGAATCAGATCCTATAGTTGTATTATTTCATTCCATGAACAATTTCGACTTAGTTTTAATGTTTGGATGATTTGGTTACTTTGGAACTGTTTTTAGAACATATTAAATGTAGTTTCTTTCGCCGTAGCCATAATGTATGGAAATGCTACAGTTAGCAAATAAACTTGTTGTTAGAATTGTGCAATAATTCAGTATTTGTGAAATAATGTTACATTGGACTTGTCTTTAATGACATATTAGTTTTGCGCACTTTTCTTCCTACGAAGTTTATAAAGTATAGAACTAGTGGATAATTGAAATAGATAGTTAGAATAACAAGGGGTTGGGAACTCTTAATTAAAGTTAGAAAGGGTGGCGAAGACTACGCTCATTGACAGAACTGAATGACTTGATTGGGTTCCTTGATGAATACCTTGGACCAATAAATGTAGGGCACTGGTGAGCTTGCCGGTGAAATGCGAGGTTGTTCTTTAGCCTACTCTTTCTCTTTACATTATGAGCATAATAGAAGATTGGAATGTATTGGTTAGAAATGTTTAGTCTAGCGTTTAGTGTTGTTGGCTTGCTTAGGACTAGGGTTGCATTAAAAGATTTAATTGTTGTTTATTGCAAATATTGTTTACTCTATCCTTTCCAATGTTTTCTCAACAGAAACTGAACCAGTGTACAAGGAGGCTCTAGCTTTCGAGGAGTCAGAATTCCCAGTGGAGAGTGCTGATTTCTGAAATAAAGACTAGTAGATTGTCTCTTGTTATGCTTTGGTACCCTCTTGGGAGGATGAATAAAGTTAATTCTGTTATGAAATTATCTGTTGCTCTATGTTGGCTTCACTGGAACCTTGCAGGGCTTGCACAATTAACAGAAATGTAATGACACCCGGAAACGGGGCGTTACAAGTTGGTGCCCATGCAAGTCCCCGCAAGACACCTCGTGAATGTAATGCCCTGAAAGCTACTGCACAAGTACTAGGGGTGAATAGTACTTTAAAAATAACAAGGAGTATAATTCCTAATTATCGTGCAAACTACTACCAACAAATGCGGAAGCTAAAATTGACAACAACAAATATTCAATGCTAACAATTGATATGATGGGTTCGGATCCACCCAAGTCTCCCCGACTTGTACCCGGTGATCCTACATCCCAGAACACCCAGATCCCCTCCGGATACTTAGGTTAGAAACCCTAAACCAAGATTTCCACTATGAATACTTTGTGAAAAACCTTCACAAGATCAAATCATACAATCAATAGCAATAGTGAATCCCAAAACCCGGGATCACAACCTTCTCTCACAACCGAGAGAATCAATAGCAATAAAAGAGTTTATATGAAATAAACAACAACTTACCACAAACCCTGTACCTTGAGTATTCTTACCAAATTAGGGCAAGGAGGGATTTGAGGAAGGAGAAGTCACCAAGACCTAGCACCACCAATATGAGAAGCAATGGGTGCCTAGGAATGAATATGAGACTTGATTCAAGCAATAGCTTGGATGGCTCAACAAGAACAAAGTTCTCTCAAGATGGATTCTAGATCTCAAATGAGGGAGAGAATGATTTCTTGTGAGGAAGAGAGATTTGGAAATGAGTTTCAATCTCTAACTCTTTCAATCTGAATAAGGCTCTCAATAGCAGCTCTAACCTTGAGAGAAATGACCAAGCTTCGTCTTTATAGGGTCCCACAAAATCGAGCTAGGTCTGTTGGATATTGGACTCCCCGGATTTGGTTTTGGATGATGAACAAACATAAATATAACGTGAACTAACACTTTGTGAGCGCAGTTATGGAGATCGTCGCCAAATTCATATGAATATCAATTACGACGTCTCAAGACTTCTCAAAGCACGTGATCGTATGCCTAAAGCTTCGTTGAAGCTTATGGACCATTTTAGAAGTCATGAAGATTCGATTGAAGCTATTGAAGACGGTATCGTCAAGTTTTATTTATAGTCTTTAAGCTTCTTTCGTAGAATGTTAAGCCTTGAGTAGGTCTTACGGTTTAAATCTTCATTACGCTCATATCTTAGCTCTAGGATCTTAGTAGAAGTCCATACAATCCTTCCCGAAGCTTCGCGCTTCGATTCGCGATTTCTTGTGCATGTTAGTTGGTTCAAGAAGAAGAACTGACCGACTAGATGGTGATCTAGTGTCACGCCCCGCTTCCCAAAAATATGGAGGCGAAGCGTGAGAAGGTCCGCTCAGACTTGAAGCTACAAAGCTGCAAGTCCGATAAGCGTCAATCAAATTTAAAACTGCAGGTCCTTGCAACGCGAACGAAACAAGATAATAATAATGAAATGAGACAAAAGAATAATCTCAGAATATCCATAAATATAAATTCCAACATCGCAGAAAAGCCACCAGGCTGAAATAAAAGAGAGTCTAAAGGCCCAAACATGGCCAACAAAAGTACAAAGTACAAAACAACGGTGCTACGCACCAACAACTAACAAAAAGCCTAAAGCAAAATAAAGCTCAACAAAGACTCAAAGGATGGTCACCGGTGTCCACCAAAATCCTCCTGGGCAATCATGGACTCAGACTCAGCGTCAGCAACACATCACGTACTCAGTAACGATCTCTGGCTCAGGGTCTAACATGTGACACCCAAAAGAGCAAGGGGCACATGTCAGCAAGTCTGGAAGAGACTTGTGCAAGTGAAACTGAAAGTAAAGTAAAGCAACCTAGCAGTTCTAGCATGAATGCGATGACATGGCAGTTTAAAGTATGAGTGCAACAGGTAAGGTAAAGTAAAGTACAGTACGAGCATGGCATGGCATTCACAAGACAAGTACAAGACAAGGAAAGTAAGCACCTCGTGCACAGAGATTCCATCTTTTGGCTAGAGGGCGGATCAGGCCACTCCTAAGCTCAAGTGAACGTTTATCCCTACCCCTCCACGTGTGTCGAGCCAGGGCCTTACCCCCGAACGGTAATGCTCGCTTCTGGACCACGAGCCAGGAAGTGTTTAAACAAGTATGGCGTAGGGGTGCACCTAGCCGGACAAGTAGTACGAGGACAAGTATTGTAGCGTGTGCTACGAATGCAACATTCAATGCATGGATGACATGGCATGGCAAGTAGTAAAGCGTACAAGTAAGAAAAGTAAACGTGACAGTTTAGCATGCATGAATGACAAGTTTAAGGGTTGGATCTAGCTTCGTTGTCAAGCTAGATCAATTAGGTGACGGATCTAGTTTCGTTGTCAAACTAGATCTAGTAGGCGTCTAGCCAGCTATCATTTCACTGACTAGTCTCTTTTACGCTAGGAACAAGGAAGTGGCCTAAAAACATGGCCCTACACAAGAGTTGGCAAGTTTCACTTGCCTGCAAGTTCGACGTCTGAGCACACCGTCCAATGAGTCCAAAAATCACAATTATCCTACGTGCACAAGTCCACCGGCCTAAAGTCCATATTATTAATCTTGATTAGTGAATTTAAAACATTTAAAATACTTTAAAAAAATACTGATTTTAGTCTTGATTAGCATGCATTTGGGTTGGGGGTCCTAGGGGTGCAAAACGTTACCTCAACACGACGCGAAAGCTACACCGGCGTCGGGTAGCGACGCCGGGGGTTGGAATAAGAGAACGCGCTCCAAGTCCTGTTTCCAATATAGTTTCCTCGCTGGAAGGTTCAGAGCAATCGACCGGGGCGACGATTCCAGATTCCAAAGCTCGCACGTGCGACGACGGGCTACGACGTGCGACGACGTCGTACGCGACGAATCCTTGAAGAGCAAGCACCTAGGTGGGGCCCACAGTAGTCCTAGGGGCCTTTGGGGGACCCACAATAACTCTGGAGAACTTGGGGGGCCCACGGTGGCAAGCGATGCGACGGATGCGGGGTTACGACGAATGGCCATCGGTCGTACAGCCTCGGCGCGGGGATCTCCGTCGGTCAGACACATGGAAACGGAAGTTGCAACGTTTGGGGTCGGTCGCTGCAGCGGGCGGGGGCTTGGTGCGGGGCTGTGCTTCGGTCGGGCGCTTGGGGCGGCTCGGTCACGGCGCTTGGCAGGCGTTGCAACGTTGCAATGTTGCAACGCGGGGCGATGCGGGCGAGAGCATCGGTCAGACACAGCGGGCGGGCCGGTCGGGCGCTTGGGCTGCAGCGGAGCGGGGGAACGGGCGATAGCGGAGCGGACGACCGGTCTGACCGAGAGTTTCTCTCGGTCGGGCACGGAGCAAAGCGGAGCGGCGGCTATGCAAGCGGGCGAAGCGGATGAGCGGCGGGGGCTCTCGGTCTGAGCGGGGAAAACGGCCTCGTTTCTTCGGTCGTGCGGCAGCAGCTTGTCGCAACGTTGCGACGAATCGTCGCAACGTCCAATTTCAAGTTTGGAAGAGGCTAGGGCTAATTTCTTGCGAAAATAGGTCTTCCTAGGGGTTGCTTATATAGTATAGATGGGTTGACTTGGTCTAGGGCTAAATCTAATAGGATTAGAAGTTTAAAAGATTTAAAATTCGAATCTAATCAACTCCATCTCACCCAAGGATTTGACCTGGTCCAAATGAGCTGGAAATTGGCTCAAAAATTCTTTAAAACGTTTAAAACTCAAATAAATTTTCTTTGGCCGAATTTAATATAAAAATAAATTATTAAAAATATTATAAACCTTGTTAAAAATATAAAAGTGGTCAAATAAACTCCAAAAATTATGAAATAAATACCGTGGTGATCGTGGCGACGAATGTGAGCTAACTAAGAAGACGGATCTCAGTTTCGACGTCGGACGACGAAACTAAAAATAGAAACGTCTCCCGTCAAAAGTGCAAAATCGCCACGTCTCATCGAGTAAGATTAAATTGTGGAAAAACGACTCGAGAAACGTCGTTCCAAATTAGTGCCACTATTTAATACTCTCAGAAACGTTCACAACGGCATACCACACGAAAGTGTTCACAAACAACCAAAGTCTAAAACAAACACGTGCACGGACAAAAGCACGTGCACGAACAACGTACCACGAAAAGTGGTCGTTACATCCTCCCCACCTTAGAATAAAGTCCGTCCTCGGACTTTCTAATATTGCTAAGCGCTCTAGTAACTACCCCAATCAAGTCATATATTAATTCAACCGGGTATAGTCATTACAAGTGCTTATATATGCACTAAGTAGTCAAACATTAACACTACCAACACGTATATATATGCATTCACGTACGTATACACTTATACCTATTATAGCCAGCCAAATTCATACATGTATTTCAATCAGGTATATAAACATACATCCCTTATATAACTACTACTCACAAACAATAATTCAGGTACTCACATAAGGATAGTGTCACACTTAGCAAATACAACCATTGCTCTACATATAGATAGCTACCTATGCACAAACATCAAGAGTATACTTCCCTCTAATATTCATCCAATACCAACATCTCAGCACTTATAGTCACACCATACCATTACTAAATCAAATTCACTATATCTAATATACATTCACCGCTACTATAATTTCACAATATATAGTCATTCAAATACATGCAAATAGTTCACCATATATTCACATCACGTACGGTCCTATAACTGTATTTACGACACGCCACATATACCATAGTCATCAAAACCTATAACTAAGCACATACTTACCCGTGCATGGTGCACACCCATACACGCTAACATTTCATTTACATACACCAATCATACCATTATATTACTAGTACATCCACACACCTAGTTTTAGCTAGTACACATACGTTCACATAACAAGTCCTTAGTAAATAACTATACCACAAGACCAGCACCTATAACTATATACTGGCGTAGCGACCCACAGTCATGTGCGTAGCACGACCAGGCACAAACACTCCTATCACTATTCGTTCATCAATCATTGCTATATTCAAACTACAAACATACATTCAATATACTTAGAGTATACCCACTCAAGCTTGAGTGAGACTCAGTACACACATCAGGATATTCTATATACGTAGCACGGCATTCATACCTATACCAATACCACTCTAATATTTATATATATGTCTACCAATACAACCATATACATTCCATAAATCAATCACACTTAATATTTAGTCAGGCAATACTCACGTAGTTCAATCATCCTATATACCATAATAATAATACAGACATCAGCACACGTATATTTATAATACACTCCCTAATACATGCATACGTATTCATCGTATAGTCTCACACATGTAACATATATATTCACACCATAGCCTACTACCTATAATTAGTATTCTAACACATCCACACGTACATATTAAGATGTGCAATAGTCGTGTATACCTCACGGTATGCACGCATGCAACATCCCGAAAGCAAGCAATACCAATCAAAATTATACTCCTACTACCATATGTATATCACCCATATACTCATGCAACGAAACGTAACTACTTACGTCTAAACACTAAATATATCGATTTACGAGCACATACTCATACGTAATAATATATGGGTCACTCAATAGGCCTACTTACTTAACTATACATACACTTATTATTATCACACCTAGCACACACATAGCTTTACCAATCATTTTATTTCAACCATTATAAGTATCTCTTACTACATACACAACTTAGATATTCCAACGCTAATTCAAATATACACAAGCATCCCTAGTATAGTATAGCTATCCACAAAATCTATAGCTACTATCACACAACAACTTCATACTATCACGAATGGCTCCGAGTATATATATATAAATATATCACATAATAGGCAATCACCAATATACTATGGGGCACGCTCATTCAAGCCCACGTACACAACTTGGGTACGTGCATTACGACTACGTCATAAGGTCTAAGGGCCTACTAACAACTTAGGGTTGACATAGACATTGACGAGCACTAAGGCCTAAGAAATAAAGAGGGGTCGAGAGCGTGACGAGGGAAGGACCGATTAGCACGAGTTCAGATAGGACGAATACAAGGAGACGGCTTGGTTAGACGAGCATTGGCTCAATGGTGATGTTTAGGTTGAGGGTAAAGGAGGTGTAGTGATACATACATAGGATATAGGAAAGAAGATAGGGTAGGTAGCACATGCTAAAATTCGTGAAATCTGAAAACTGTTGTACTTCAAAATTAAAATCCTCGTCTGGAAAGAAATATTTGGAGATCGATAAAACGTGGTGTTCAAAATAAGTTTGAGTCAAACATTCATAATAAGAGAAAATGGTCTATTGGTTTTAAAAAAAATCATTATAAAAGGAAGCAAAATCATTTACACGAATATTAAGGACACGAATATTAAGGACGAGGTTTTAGAAATTTTATACATCAGTAATTTAATATAATGTTGTCAAAAGTTTTTGAAAGTCAAGAATGAAATCAAGCAACGGAAGAATTTAAAATCAGGTTAAATGCCTTCAAAACTTTGGGCTATGGAAAATTGAAGATAATCAATTTGAAACTACTTTTAGAAAACCAAGGTTTGCCAAAAATGTAAAACTGATTTACACAAGGTTCTTAATATACGAGCTCAATAAGTCTGGCACGGATATAAAAATAATTGAAATTCAATTTGGTTTAGAAATTCTTCTAAAAGCGTGTATGGTGAGCGGAAAGAAAATAATAGTAACTTAGCATAAGAATTATCAGGATCGAATAGCAAATCTTTAAAATCAAATCTGGGAGGGTCTAAAGCAGGAAGAGGCTATGAAAATAGTAATTTTGCAAAAATCTGAAGTAGCGAGAACGTCGAGCAAAAACCAACTTACTGAAATCTGAAACTCCATGTGACTTGAAAAGTATATTAAAAGTAAACACGATGTATCATTCGAATAACACAAATAAGGGGGAGGATTATAAATCGAATTGAGCAGGGCAAAAGTAAAACTAATATATGAAAGATCGACGCATTTACATAAGTATAAAAAAAATATAGGCTGGGAAAATACCATAAGCTAGAGTTTCAAAATTCCGACAAACGTTTTAAAAATTTAAATCAACGAAGGGGGATGAAATATAGGTATTTTGAACAAAATTTAAACTTAGTGGAAGAGAGGATTGAAAAAAATACCTTCAGGAGATTTAAGATTTGTAACGGAGAGGTTCGAAAATTGATGACGATCGTCAAGAGGCGATCTCGTGAATCGAGGGAAGGAAATTGGTCGGATGATCAGAACGTACATACGCCTAGGATATGAACCAGGAAAGTCTACGGAAACTCCTACGGTCGACCAACTAAATATTAAAACTAGGCGCTAAGACTTCTAAAGGTTAGACGGTAAAGGAAGTGCGTTCAGCTTGGTCCGATATCGATGAACCCAAGCGAACGACCGAAGGAAAATCTAGAAGTCTAATATGGTCAGGGTTAGGCAATAACCACTAAGGTAACTCCTACGACGATTAAATCAATTGCTGGCAGGGAGTCTAACTAACAAACAGAGGCCTCTATCTAACAAGCACATGCGTCTAACTAGTCTTCTTATCACCTAGTGTCATAAGAAAACGACTAAACTCGGGGCTTATTACTCGGATGTTGCAATTTATTTAATGGACATTCCGTTATTATCGTTGTTCCGTTAATTCGCAATTGCAAGATTGGACCTGCATGGGCCACCAACAAAACCTGTCACGCCCCGCTTCCCAAAAATATGGAGGCGAAGCGTGAGAAGGTCCGCTCAGACTTGAAGCTACAAAGCTGCAAGTCCGATAAGCGTCAATCAAATTTAAAACTGCAGGTCCTTGCAACGCGAACGAAACAAGATAATAATAATGAAATGAGACAAAAGAATAATCTCAGAATATCCATAAATATAAATTCCAACATCGCAGAAAAGCCACCAGGCTAAAATAAAAGAGAGTCTAAAGGCCCAAACATGGCCAACAAAAGTACAAAGTACAAAACAACGGTGCTACGCACCAACAACTAACAAAAGGCCTAAAGCAAAATAAAGCTCAACAAAGACTCAAAGAATGGTCACCGGTGTCCACCAAAATCCTCCTGTGCAATCATGGACTCAGACTCAGCGTCAGCAAAACATCACGTACTCAGCAACGGTCTCTGGCTCAGGGTCTAACATGTGACACCCAAAAGAGCAAGGGGCACATGTCAGCAAGTCTACAAGAGACTTGTGCAAGGAAACTGAAAGTAAAGTGAACAACCTAGCAGTTCTAGCATGAATGCAATGACATGGCAGTTTAAAGTATGAGTGCAACAGGTAAGGTAAAGTAAAGTACAGTACGAGCATGGCATGGCATTCACAAGACAAGTACAAGACAAGGAAAGTAAGCACCTCGTGCACAGGGATTCCATCTTTTGGCTAGAGGGCGGATCAGGCCACTCCTAAGCTCAAGTGAACGTTTATCCCTACCCCTCCACGTGTGTCGAGCCAGGGCCTTACCCCCGAACGGTAATGCTCGCTTCTGGACCACGAGCTAGGAAGTATTTAAACAAGTATGGCGTAGGGGTGCACCAAGCCGGACAAGTAGTACGAGGACAAGTATTGTAGCGTGTGCTACGAATGCAACATTCAATGCATGGATGACATGGCATGGCAAGTAGTAAAGCGTACAAGTAAGAAAAGTAAACGTGACAGTTTAGCATGCATGAATGACAAGTTTAAGGGTTGGATCTAGCTTCGTTGTCAAGCTAGATCAATTAGGTGACGGATCTAGTTTCGTTGTCAAACTAGATCTAGTAGGCGTCTAGCCAGCTATCATTTCACTGACTAGTCTCTTTTACGCTAGGAACAAGGAAGTGGCCTAAAAACATGGCCCTACACAAGAGTTGGCAAGTTTCACTTGCCTGCAAGTTCGACGTCTGAGCACACCATCCAATGAGTCCAAAAATCACAATTATCTACGTGCACAAGTCCACCGGCCTAAAGTCCATATTATTAATCTTGATTAGTGAATTTAAAACATTTAAAATATTTTAAAAACATCAATTTTAGTCTTGATTAGCATGCAATTGGGTTGGGGTTCCTAGGGGTGCAAAACGTTACCTCAACACGACGCGAAAGCTACACCGGTGTCGGGTAGCGACGCCGGGGGTTGGAATAAGAGAACGTGCTCCAATTCCTGTTTCCAATATAGTTTCCTCGCTGGAAGGTTCAGAGCAATCGACCGGGGCGACGATTCCAGATTCCAAAGCTCGCACGTGCGACGACGGGCTACGACGTGCGACGACGTCGTACGCGACGAATCCTTGAAGAGCAAGCACCTAGGTGGGGCCCACAGTAGTCCTATGGGCCTTTGGGGGACCCACAATAACTCTAGAGAACTTGGGGGGCCCACGGTGGCAAGCGATGCGACGGATGCGGGGTTGCGACGAATGGCCATCGGTCGTACAGCCTCGGTGCAGGGATCTCCGTCGGTCAGACACATGGAAACGGAAGTTGCAACGTTTGGGGTCGGTCGCTGCAGCGGGCGGGGGCTTAGTGCGGGGCTGTGCTTCGGTCGGGCGCTTGGGGCGGCTCGGTCACGGCGCTTGGCGGGCGTTGCAACGTTGCAATGTTGCAACGCGGGGCGATGCGGGCGAGAGCATCGGTCAGACACAGCGGGCGGGCCGGTCGGGCGCTTGGGCAGCAGCGGAGCGGGGGAACGGGCGATAGCGGAGCGGACGACCGGTCTGACCGAGAGTTTCTCTCGGTCGGGCACGGAGCAAAGCGGAGCGGCGGCGGTGCAAGCGGGCGAAGCGGATGAGCGGCGGGGGCTCTCGGTCTGAGCGGGGAAAACGGCCTCGTTTCTTCGGTCGTGCGGCAGCAGCTTGTCGCAACGTTGCGACGAATCGTCGCAACGTTGCGACGAATCGTCGCAACGTCCAATTTCAAGTTTGGAAGAGGCTAGGGCTAATTTCTTGCGAAAATAGGTCTTCCTAGGGGTTGCTTATATAGTATAGATGGGTTGACTTGGTCTAGGGCTAAATCTAATAGGATTAGAAGTTTAAAAGATTTAAAATTCGAATCTAATCAACTCCATCTCACCCAAGGATTTGACCTGGTCCAAATGAGCTGGAAATTGGCTCAAAAATTCTTTAAAACGTTTAAAACTCAAATAAATTTTCTTTGGCCGAATTTAATATAAAAATAAATTATTAAAAATATTATAACCCTTGTTAAAAATATAATAGTGGTCAAATAAACTCCAAAAATTATGAAATAAATACCGTGGTGATCGTGGAGACGAATGTGAGCTAACTAAGAAGACGGATCTCAGTTTCGACGTCGGACGACGAAACTAAAAATAGAAACGTCTCCCGTCAAAAGTGCAAATCGCCACGTCTCATCGAGTAAGATTAAATTGTGGGAAAACGACTCGAGAAACGTCGTTCCAAATTAGTGCCATTATTTAATATTCTCAGAAACGTTCACAACGGCATACCACACGAAAGTGTTCACAAACAACCAAAGTCTAAAACAAACACGTGCACGGACAAAAGCACGTGCACGAACAACGTACCACGAAAAGTGGTCGTTACATCTAGTCGGTCAGCAAATCTTCTTGGACCGACTAGTTCTTGTCAGTCATTTCCAAGCTCTTTACTGTTTACAGTTAGTCGGTCTAATTTGACTCACCGACCGACTAGTTTGTGAACTAGTCGGTCAGTGATGCTTCTGTGACCGACTAGTTGAGCTTTCCATGTACATGCACAATTGAGCCTAAGCTACTGTTTATCATTAGTTGGTCTGTGTTCATTGATCGACCGACTAATTGATGAACTAGTCGATCAACTTTCCTTCTTGGACCGACTAGTTTACTTTTACTGTACATGCCAATTTTTCACCTAACTTACTGTTTATCGTTAGTCGGTCTATGCTCATTTGACGACCGACTAGTTGGTGAATTAGTCGGTCAACATTTGTTCTTGGACCGACTAAGTCTAATTCTGCTCAGACTTCAGCTTTATCTGTTAGTCGGTCTCAGTTGAGTGACCGACCGACTAGTTGTGAAACTAGTCGGTCAGCTACTCTTCTTGGACCGACTAGTTTCTTATGTCTGTGCTTTGATCTTTTCTCTGTTCACTCATTAGTCGGTATACGTTAATTGACCGACCGACTAGTTGATGAACTAGTCGGTCGGTGATTGTGCTTTGACCGACTAGTTGGGTTCAGAAAAGAGCCGTTGGAGCATTTAATGACTCGAATTTCTTTCTTTCTCTCCTCTATCCTATAAATACTTGATGGGCTGCATTCATTGCAGTCAAGGCTGATATTATTGCAAGTTTAGAGATCAAGAGAAATCATTCCAAGCTCATTCAAAGCTCATTCATTCCATTCAATAATCTCTCCTCACTCTTACTTCCAAAGAGAGATTCATTGAGTGTGAAGCCTTCCAAGCCAAGTGCTTGATTCTTGGTCACCAACATCCCCATAGCTCTCCATCGCTGATCTACATCTTAGAGCTAGGGTTTGGTGCCACTCCTTCTTCCTCAAAATCATCCTTGCCCTAATTCGTAAGCATTACTCAAGGCATAAGTATTTTGTCGGCAAGAAGTTTTCTTATTTCATTTCAATTTCATATTGTAAGTTTCACTCTCGGTTGTGAGAGTGTGGTTGTGATCCCGGGTTGTGGGAGTCACAAATTACTTTGTGTATAATTTGACTTGTGGAGGTTTTTCACAAGTATTTCATAGTGGAAATCTTGAGTTAGGGTTTCTAACTCAAGTATCCGGAGGGGATCCGGGTGGTTGGGACGTAGGATCACCGGGAACAAGTCGGGGAGACTTGGGTGGATCCGAACCTAGTAATATCTTTTGTTAGCATTGTTAATTTTGTTGTTGTCTTCAATTTAAGCTTCCGCAAATTGATTTGGTAGTTGTTTGCACGATAATTAGGAATTATACTCCTCGTTATTTTTAAAGTACTATTCACCCCCCCTCTAGTACTTGTGCAGTAGCTTGTAGGGCATTACATTTGGTATCAGAGCCAGATACTTAGCTATGTCTGCCAACGACAACAAGACCGTGCGTCCACCTTCCGACTATGGCACCTTCAGGAACCGTGAAGGAGCATCTTCGGTGATGGAAGGACATTCCTCAACGAGGCCTCCATTCTTCAACGGTACCAACTACGGGTACTGGAAATGCCAGATGGAAACCTTCCGCCGGAGTGAATCTCTATGGAGGACCACGATGAAGGAATACGTCGAGCCCGCCGAAGAAGACTTTGAGAAATGGACAACCGCGGAGGTCGCCGCGGAGGTAAGCAATGCCAAGGCAATGAACGCCTTGCAATGCGCATTGGAGCCCGAGGACTTCAATAAGATATGCACATGTAAGAGTGCATATCAAATTTGGAACTCCCTCCTCATACTACATGAAGGGACGAGTAGGGTAAGAGACTCTAAACTCGTAGTTGTTAACAAAGATTACGAAATGTTTCATATGCAACAGGGCGAGAAGATACAGGAGTATTACGCTCGCTTCGTCGACATCATAAACGAGTTGGAGGCTCTCGGCAAAACCTACACCCAAAAGGAGAAGTGTTCGAAGCTTATCGAAGGACTTCCTTCTTCTTGTGAAAAGCGTACCTTCGCCATCGAGGAAGGTAATGATATGAACAAGTACACCGTAGTTCAACTAATGGGTACTTTAATGTCATACGAGGTACGCAAGGATAGCAAGCTAAAATTGCAGGAAAAGATGAAGTCCTACTTAAAGCAAGACGAGCCAAAGAAGAAGGCTATTGCTTTCAAGGCCGCTCCATCCACATCCACATCAACCGATAATGAAGACTCGGAAAACGAGTTAGACTTGGAGTCCATGGCACTCATGGCCAAGAAGTTCAACTGTTTCTTCCGAAAAGGTAACTATAAGAACAAAGCTAAATTTGGTTCTTCTAACGCCTCCTCCTCTCCTTTGTGTTTCAAGTGCAATACGCCAGGACATATGAAAGCGGAGTGTCCTCTCAACAAGCAAAAGGAGAAGTGGAAGGCGTCGAAATTCGATAAGTCCAAGAAGTACAAGAAATGGAACAAGAAGGGACTTGTCGGAGCAACATTCACCGACTCCAAGGATTCCTCAAGCGGAGAGTCGGACGATGAGCAAGTGGAGCAAGCGCACATGTGCTTCATGGCAAGAGAGGAGCATGATCAAGGATCTTTCTCTTCCGATGATAGTGACAACGAAGGCGATGAGGTAACTATGGATGACCTTAGGAATGCTAATTCTCAATTATGGTCTAAATACACTAAATTAGTATATAGATATACTAAAGTAAAAGATGACCTAGCTAGCATTCAAACCACGCCTAAAACTATCATCACCAACAACGACACCGTTGTTGAAGGGTTGAGGAATGAGATTGTTAATCTCAAGACTCAACTTGAACATGTTTGCATTGAAGATCCGGAGGATCACAAGATAGCGGATTTGACTTCTCAAAACTCGACTTTGAGTATTGAGAATGAGAATCTTAAATCTCGTGTTTATGTGCTCACATCGCAAGTATCCAACTTGGATACTTCTATACGTTCTCTCACCGAGAAATATGAGAACACATTAGGCCGAATTAATAAATTCAATAAGGGTAAGGACAATTTGGATAAAATCCTAAGTGACTTACTTCCGGCCAATCACCACATTGGCTTGGGGTATACGATGGGATGTTCATCCAAATCGGCCACTACTTTTGTTAGGCCAACTTCCGGTGACTCAACGAGTGGTAGCAAACACTCTATTGGTAGTTCATCTACCAATGGTGCTTCCACCTCGTCCACACCCTCTTTCGGAAAGAAACCCACTTTGGGTGGACCTCCAAAGAAGGGGCATGCTTATATGTACACCAATACTATGCCACGTAGGAACACACGTCATACTCCACCGGCTCACACATATGATGATTTTTATACAACACATTCACAGGTACGTGCACACCATGTGAGACACTCTCAAGCACGTGTTCCCACACATGCATATGTTCACCCACAACATCATATGAATAATTATCCACATGCACCATTCCATCATGTTCCTTATGCCTATCCACGACATGCATCACGTAGAAACCAACAACGCATGCATGCACCCAATAGGATGAGGGCTCCCAAGATTTTCACTATTTGGAGCCCAAAGGACACAAGCATGGATGAAAAACAAGTGTATATGAATGCTTATTTTTCGGATGTTATGCATATTAGAAATTATGTGGGGAAGTCTAAGTCCAATTGGACTTGGCTTCCAAAGATCTAATCTTTTGGACCCAATGACCTTGGGTACCATGATATGAAATTTTCTATCTTTAGGTACTCAAGGAAAAGAAAAAGAAAAGGAGCAACAAATTTAAATTTAGCTCCAAGGGGAATTGGATACTCGATAGCGGGTGTTCAAAATCAATTGCTCTCCAGAGTGGTTCCCATCGCAAATGGAAACCGTGTCGTATTTGGAGGCAACGAGAGCGGAACCATCATAGGTGTTGGTAAAGTGGGTAATCCTTCTAAACCCATTATATGTGATGTTTACCTTGTTAAAGGATTAAACCACAATCTTATTTCAATAAGTCAACTTTGTGACAAAGGTTACAAAGTTAACTTTGCGAAAGGAATGTGCCATATTTTAAGAAAAGATAATAATGAATTATTGTTTTTCGGCACACGCCATAAGGATATATATATCCTAGATCTTCCAAGATCACATGAACAATGTCTTATTGCCAACACAAGTGAACAACACTTATGGCATCGACGTTTTGGTCATGTGAACTTTGGAACACTTTTTAAGCTTTCCAAGATAAATTCTATTAGAGGCTTCCCTAAGCTTGTCTTTCAAAAGAAAATCTTTTGTGACTCGTGTCAACGAGGCAAGCTTCCAAAATATTCATTTAAACCTAAGAAAAGCATTTCTTCTAAGAGGCCTCTAGAGCTATTACATCTAGATTTATTTGGGCCAACTAGAGTTGCTTCATTAGGTAATGCTAGATATGGACTTGTCATCATTGATGACTTCTTTAGGTTTACTTGGGTATTTTCATTGTGTAATAAAAATGAAGCTTTTGAAAACTTCACAATTTTTGTTAAGAAAGTACAAAATCTCTTAGGAACCACCATTGTCACTATTCGTAGTGATCATGGAGGTGAATTTGAGAATGAGTCTTTTGAGACATTTTGTGATGAATTTGGTATTACACACACCTTCTCTTTCCCTCGTGCACCTCCTCAAAATGGTGTAGTTGAGAGAAAGAATAGGACGCTAGTGGAGTGTGCTCGCACTATGCTTGATGATAGCCAACTTGGCCATCAATTTTGGGCGGAAGCGGTACACACCGCTTGCTATGTGTTTAATAGAATACTTTTGAGGCCCGGCACTAAACAAACTTGTTATGAATTGTTGTTTGGTAGGTTGCCTCAAGTTAAACATTTTCGTGTTTTTGGTTGGAAATGTTTTATTAAGAACACGTATGGTAGTTTGGACAAATTCGATCCACGATCCGATGAGGGGATTTTTGTTGGATATTCTTCGCGTAGCAAGGCCTATCGGATATTCAACAAACGAACCTCAACGATCGAGGAGTCGCTTCATGTGTCATTTAATGAAGGATTTGTTCCAACTAGAATTACTAATGATGATGACTCTATGGATGTCTTATGTGATTCAATTGGTAATTCTAACTCTAATTATTCTATTGATTCTATTGAGACTAACCCATCTAATGAAGTTGTTGAGAATGTTCCTAGTGACCAAGGTATTCCCAAACGGCTTCATACCGTTCGTGACCATCCTCATGAGCAAGTCATTGGCAATATCCATGATAGTGTCAAGACGAGATCGCAAGTGAACTACTTCGCTCATTGTGCCTTTGCCTCCTCGATAGAGCCAAAGAATGTTAATGAAGCATGCGAAGATAGCGCTTGGATCTTAGCCATGGAGGAGGAACTCATTCAATTCGAGAGGAATGAAGTTTGGGAGCTTGTTCCATTTCCATCGAAGAACCACACCGTCATAGGGACAAAGTGGATCTTCAAGAACAAAACAGACGAAAACCAAGTCATCGTCCGGAACAAAGCTCGGTTAGTTGCTCAAGGCTACCGTCAAGAGGAAGGTATTGATTTCGAAGAATCCTTCGCTCCGGTAGCTAGATTAGAATCAATTAGATTATTATTGTCTTTTGCATGCCATAAGGATTTTAAACTATTTTAAATGGATGTTAAAAGTGCATTTTTAAATGGAGATGTTGTTGAGGAAGTTTATGTTTCTCAACCCCCGGGTTTTATTAATGAAAAATTTCCAAATCATGTTTTTAAACTAAAGAAAGCGCTTTACGGCTTGAGACAAGCTCCTTGAGCTTGGTATGATCGCCTAAAGAATTTTCTTTTGGATTTGAATTTTAAAATGGGAGAAGCCGATTCTACACTTTTTGTTAAGCATTCGAATAATGATATAATTTTAGTTCAAATTTATGTTGATGATATCATTTTTGGTGCTACTAACTTTGCTCTTTGCGAAGAGTTTTCTAATGTTATGAAGGAACAATTTGAGATGAGCCACATGGGTGAGCTCAAGTATTTCTTAGGTCTCCAAATTCGCCAAATGGACGATGCAATCTTCATCCACCAAACGAAGTATACGGTGGAGTTGCTAAAGCGATTTGGAATGGAGAGTGCCTCCGGGAAAAAGACTCCAATGAGCACGACTACGCATCTTGATAAGGATACGGGCGGTAAGGATGTAGACATTCGTCTATATCGAGGTCAAGGTTGTAAAAAACGCTAGGCGCTAGGCGTTCGGATTGCTAGCGCCTAGCGCCCAGAGCATTAATCGGGGATTAATCGGGGATTAATCGGCCTAGGCGGATTTGCAGTTTTTAATTATTTTAATTATTTTAATATAATATATTTATGTTTATATATATATATATATATATATTATTTAAAATACATCAAATATTTAATACATACTAAATCAAATCCAGTTTACCTACTTTAGAGTATTTGTGTGCAACAAAATAAAATTTAAAAGATACTCTTGTGTAATTAAGCCATTTACCAAAAACGCCCAGAAACGCCCAGAAACCGCCTAGGAACCGCCCAGGAACCGCCTAGGAACCGCCCAGAGCGCCCAGACACCGCCCAGAACGCTTAGGCGGCCGATTAATCCCAAAAACGCCCAGATTGACCACCCAGGCCATAATCGGGGCGTTTACTGGCCGCCTAGCGCCTAGGCGCCGCCTAGGCGGCCGCCCAGGCCGATTTTTAGAACACTGATCGAGGTATGACAGGTAGTTTACTTTATCTTACCGCAAGTAGGCCCGATATTATGTTTACCGTATGCGTATGTGCTCGTTATCAGTCTCAACCTAAGGAGTCTCACTTAGTAGCGGTAAAACGTATTTTTCGCTATCTAAGTTAACTTTAGATTTTGGATTACTTTATCCGAAATCTAGCACGTATGAGTTAATCTCATATAGTGATGCCGATTATGAGGGATGCAAATCCGACAGGAAAAGTACTAGTGGCACTTGCCATTTTATAGGAAATTCCCTTGTCTCTTGGTTTTCCAAGAAGCAAAATTCCGTATCACTTTCAACCACCGAGGCGGAATACATTGCCGCCGGTGCCGCGTGTGCTCAAGTTCTTTGGATGAGACACACACTTAAAGACTTTGGTATAAATTGTGATACTTGCTCTATCATGGTTGACAACCAAAGTGCAATATGTCTTTCCAAGAACCTGGTACACCATTCCCGTTCGAAACACATAGATGTCCGACACCACTTTTTAGATGATCATGTTGCTAAAAAGGACATCATGTTAGTGTACGTTGAAACCCAAAAGCAAATCGCCGATATTTTCACGAAACCCCTAAAGGAGGACTCCTTTGTGCGGTTGCGTCGAGAAATGGGGATTATGGGTGAATCCGAGATATAGGATTCATGGTTCATTCAATAATCTTGCATGCTATTATATTACGCAATACTTCATTCATGCTAGACTTATTGGATATTTCGGGATTTTATGTGATATTTTGAATTTTTGCTCGATTTCATGTTTGAATGTCGTATTTAAGATTTCGATGTTTAATGGGGTAGTTTAGATGATTTTTGAGAGGATTGCGATGTGTCGTCCAAGTGTTTTGAGGAGAGAACTTCATTATCAATTTTGGACTCATCTAGTCGGTCTCAGTTCATCAACCAACCGACTAGATTCACATCTAGTCGGTCAGCTAATGAACTCAGACCGACTAGCTCTATCTCTCATCTTTTGAACTCCTTTAGTCGGTATCAGTTCAATCACCAACCGACTAGACTCGTATCTAGTCGGTTAGTAAAAGAACTCAGACCGACTAACTCAAGCTATTTTTGAGTTTCCTCTCCAGCTTAACTCTTTAGTCGGTTCATGTTCAGTGACCGACCGACTAGATTGAGATCTAGTCGGTCAGTAAATGAACACAGATCGACTAATTCTTGTCAGTTAACTTGGATTCAGCCACTGTTTGCAACTAGTCGGTTCAAGCTCATTGACCGACCGACTAGATCGTGATCTAGTCGGTCAGTGCTTGAACTGTGACCGACTAGTGGTGCCAGGGACTGTTTGGTCTTTTGAGCTCCCGACCGACTTAATCTCGATTTAGTCGGTTTCTTCTCATTCTAGTCGATTGTTTTGTTTTCTCCAGCCCGAAAACTCCCATTCCTCCCTCATGACCCTTCGTCTTCCGGCCATTTTCCGATCATCTCCGCCGCCGATCGCTGTCGACCTTCGACCTAGGGTAACCCCTCTCACTCCCTCTCCTATCTAGGGTTAGTTTCCTATTCCTAGGGTTAGGGTTAGTTCGGCTTCTAGGGTTTCAAACTGTTTTCTAGGGTTTCATTCATCTTCGGCTAGGGCATCCTATTGATCTCTCTTGTGTCGTGTCTTGCGTCGATTATGGCAAGAACACGTATCCCGATCACTCCATCTAGCCCCTCGTCGATGACCGTAGAACCTAACCCTATGGATCCCGTTCAACCTTCTAGAACCCCTCCGAAACACCGTTCCAAGACCACCCAACCCTCTTCGTCTTTGCCTCCTCTTAAGCGTAAGAGGACGGCGGCTGCGAAACCCCGAGCCAAATCTCAGCCCAAGCCCAAGCCTGTTATCTTTCGTGCTCCCACTCCTCCCGGTGCTTCAGATTCTGACACCGAGTATATCCCCGAGCCTGAGACTCATAGGGAACCCACTCCTCCTACCCATCCTGAGTCTAGCTCCCGACCTCGTTCGTCTACCTGTAAGCCTAAGGGAAAGGCTCCGATGCCGGTTGACGGTGTCGATATCTCGTTGTGTCGCGACGACCCTTTGTGTCTCGCGGCTTACAACCGTATCGAACATTGCCCACTGCTTCTGGAGCATTTCGTCCAGTTTAGCGACTTCATAGGGCTAGCAGATCTTCTTTCGTCCTCGGGTCTTCTCGATTATCTTCGATATGACCCGAAGGCAAATCCTCACCCCTACCCTCGATTAGTCAAGCTATTCTATGCCAATAGGATCCGGGGTCTGTACGATGAGACCCACTCTGTTGAGACGACTGTTTTGGGGACTCCTATAGTCCTCACAGCAGAAATCTTAGGAGAGATTTTGGGTATCTCTTCGTCTGGCCTCCTCCCCTCGGACATTTCTGTTGATGATATTTCTTCCTTAGATCAGTCCATCCTTTCTGAGATTTTCCATCAGATTCCTCCCGCCATGATTGGCGTGCCTTCCAAATCTTTCAAGCCAAACGCATGGGTCCTCAATCTGATTCTGAAGTCGTGCTTGCTTCCCAAGTACGGCTCCTCATCTCTACCGTCCCAGCCTTTTCTGAAGCTGATCTATGCTATCTTCATGGGGAGCTCGATTAACTGGGCTCACATTATACTCGATAAGATTGACTCTTTCGAGTGTATTCGCAAGTCCTCTAAATCGGCTCATATCCTATTTCCGTGCTTGTTGACCCTTGTCTTTCGCTACTTCCGTGTCCCCTTGCCTCGTGACGATGAGCGTCCACTTGGTCCTCCCCTGAACGCGACGGCAGTCAAGAAATCTCTTGTGGCGCTCCGTCACGTTCAGAGGACGACATCTTCAGCGTCTGCCTCTGCATCTGCCTCTGCTGCTCCCTCTGCCACCCTTGATGATGTCGTTCGGTTACTTCGTCGTCACGAGTCTCGTTTGGCTCGTACCGAGGAGGTAGTTTGCCGTATGGCTAGTCTGATGGGTATTCAGCTTCCTCCTCCTGTTTCTGAGGATGAGGAGATGGATGAGATGGCCGAGGAGGACATTGAGGAGCTTTGTCGTGCTTCCACTCGTGCCCCTGAGGGCACTCCTGGTACTGCTGCTGCTGGTGCTACCACTTCTGGTGCTGCTGTTGCTGCTTCGTCTGCTGGTGCCCCCGAGAGCACACCTGTTGCCACCGCTCATGCGGTGGATACTCCGACTGGTGCTCCCGAGGCCACTGTTGTTGCTGCTCCAGAGATTGCCACTTCTGCCGTCGCTCCTGCTGACATTCCAGACGTTCCTGCTGATCCAGTCACCACCTCTGCTCCTACTGAGCCTGCAGTTGCTTCTGATCCTCCCGCTGCCTCTTGAGTTTCTTTGAGGCCTCTCCCGATACTCCTTGGATGACATATCTAGTTGTGAGAGATGTTGGGTAGGATAGTGTGGGTGGCTATGTATTTTGGATCTTTATGATGATGTGTTTTGGATCATTTTGATGTATTTTGATGATGTATCTTCATGTATTTTGACAGTCCGATATATGTGATATGATGATGTATTTTTGTGCCCCGATCGGTGGATCGATGTTTTGTATGTCAGTGATGTTTATTTTTGATGTACTCTGGTTCATATTATATTATATATATATATATATATACATCGCAGTTGACATTTCATTCTATTGTGCACAATTTATAATTTTTTTATGTCTCTGATGTTCGATTTCGTCGCTCGACGATATTAACTTGGTTTAATAGAAATTTCATCTATGGAAACATAGAATTGTTTTCCATGCACTAAATTAACCAAGAATGTTGATATTGGAGAGTATATTCCATAACTCAATCCGTAAAAATGATTTGAGTTTTGATGATTTTGTTTTACGATTTTCGACTATGGTTTCATTGACACGCCTTGATTTTATTCGTATTCTTTTGGTGTCACTTGAACCTTCGTCGTATTCTTCGACTCCCGTGCTTTTTATTTGAAGCCATTGTTGTTGTCGTTGTTATCCTTCCGCTCTTTTTTTGTGTATGCCAAAGGGGGAGAGATATAATAATAACGATGTGCTAAATGAAAATTTAAAGCATTTTTCCAAGAATCTAACTTGATGTGTTAGATTCAGGGGGAGTTAAGATATATAAATGGATTTTCAAATCCGATATTTCAATAACCTTCATTTGGTATTCGATATTTCAATAATCAATTCTCATTTTATATACTTCACTCGTCTGCTTGATGCGTATTATTTTTGTTTAAATTGGAATTAACGTGTCATCAATGCAGGGGGGAGTAAGTAAATTTCATTTGAATTATTATTTTTTATTATTATTTATGTTGGTTTGTCATCACCAAAAAGGGGGAGAATGTTGGATATTGGACTCCCCGGATTTGGTTTTGGATGATGAACAAACATAAATATAACGTGAACTAACACTTTGTGAGCACAGTTATGGAGATCGTCGCCAAATTCATATGAATATCAATTACGACGTCTCAAGACTTATCAAAGCAAGTGATCGTATGCCTAAAGCTTCGTTGAAGCTTATGGACCATTTTAGAAGTCATGAAGATTCGATTGAAGCTATTGAAGACGGTATCGTCAAGTTTTATTTATAGTCTTTAAGCTTCTTTCGTAGAATGTTAAGCCTTGAGTAGGTCTTACGGTTTAAATCTTCATTACGCTCATATCTTAGCTCTAGGATCTTAGTAGAAGTCCATACAATCCTTCCCGAAGCTTCACGCTTCGATTCGCGATTTCTTGTGCATGTTAGTTGGTTCAAGAAGAAGAACTGACCGACTAGATGGTGATCTAGTCAGTCAGCAAAGCTTCTTGGACCGACTAGTTCTTGTCAGTCATTTCCAAGCTCTTTATTGTTTACAGTTAGTCGGTCTAAGTTGACTCACCGACCGACTAGTTTGTGAACTAGTCGGTCAGTGATGCTTCTGTGACCGACTAGTTGAGCTTTCCCTGTACATGCAGAATTGAGCCTAAGCTACTGTTTAACATTAGTCGGTCTGTGTTCATTGATCGACCGACTAATTGATGAACTAGTCGGTCAACTTTCCTTCTTGGACCGACTAGTTTACTTTTACTGTACATGCCAATTTTTCACCTAACTTACTGTTTATCGTTAGTCGGTCTATGCTCATTTGGCGACCGACTAGTTGGTGAATTAGTCGGTCAACATTTGTTCTTGGGCCGACTAAGTCTAATTCTGCTCAGACTTCAGCTGTATCTGTTAGTCGGTCTCAGTTGAGTGACCGACCGACTAGTTGTGAAACTAGTCGGTCAGCTACTCTTCTTGGACCGACTAGTTCCTTATGTCTGTGCTTTGATCTTTTCTCTGTTCACTCATTAGTCGGTATACGTTAATTGACCGACCGACTAGTTGATGAACTAGTCGGTCGGTGGTTGTGCTTTGACCGACTAGTTGGGTTCAGAAAAGAGCCGTTGGAGCATTTAATGACTCGAATTTCTTTCTTTCTCTCCTCTATCCTATAAATACTTGATGGGCTGCATTCATTGCAGTCAAGGCTGATATTATTGCAAGTTTAGAGATCAAGAGAAATCATTCCAAGCTCATTCAAAGCTCATTCATTCCATTCAATAATCTCTCCTCACTCTTACTTCCAAAGAGAGATTCATTGAGTGTGAAGCCTTCCAAGCCAAGTGCTTGATTCTAGGTCACCAACATCCCCATAGCTCTCCATCGCTGATCTACATCTTGGAGCTAGGGTTTGGTGCCACTCCTTCTTCCTCAAAATCATCCTTGCCCTAATTCGTAAGCATTACTCAAGGCATATGTATTTTGTCGGGACGAAGTTTTCTTATTTCATTTCAATTTCATATTGTAAGTTTCACTCTCGGTTGTGAGAGTGTGGTTGTGATCCCGGGTTGTGGGAGTCACAAATTACTTTGTGTATGATTTGACTTGTGGAGGTTTTTCACAAGTATTTCATAGTGGAAATCTTGAGTTAGGGTTTCTAATTCAAGTATCCGGAGGGGATCCGGGTGGTTGGGACGTAGGATCACCGGGAACAAGTCGGGGAGACTTGGGTGGATCCGAACCCAGTAATATCTTTTGTTTGCATTGTTAATTTTGTTGTTGTCTTCAATTTAAGCTTCCGCAAATTGATTTGGTAGTTGTTTGCACGATAATTAGGAATTATACTCCTCGTTATTTTTAAAGTACTATTCACCCCCCCTCTAGTACTTGTTCAGTAGCTTGTAGGGCATTACAAGGTCAACTCCCAACGGTTGGAAATCTGGGGCAATTAGTCGGTCAAAGAACAACCACTGACCGACTAGTTCATCAACTAGTCATTCGGTGAAACTACATGAACCGAATAAAGGATGAACAGTGAACAGATGAAATTTCAGACCTAGATAACTAGTCGGTCCAAGATGACTTTCTGACCGACTAGTTTCTCAACTAGTCGATCGGTCAGTTAACTTAGACCGACTAAGAGTCAAAAACTATTGGTCTGAATACAAATTGATTTAGTCGGTCTAAGAACAAATGTTGACCGACTAGATCATCAACTAGTCGGTCGCCAAACGTTCTTAGACCGACTAACGATAAACAGTAACTAGGCATGTACAGGGAAAGCTCAACTAGTCGGTCTAAGAAGCATCACTGACCGACTAGTTCACTAACTAGTCGGTCGGTGAGTCAACTAAGACCGACTAACTGTGAACAGTAAAGAGCTTAGAATTTGGGAGACAAACTAGTCGGTCCAAGAAGCTTTTCCGACCGACTAGATCACCATCTAGTCGGTTGGTTCTTCTTCTTGAACCAACTAACATGCACAAGAAGTCCCGAATCGAAGCGCGATGCTTCGGGAAAGTTTGAATGGACTTCTACTAAGATCCTAGCTCTAAGATAGGAGCGATATGAAGATCAAATGATAATCCTACTCAAGGCTTAACATTCTACAAAACAAAGCTAGAAGACTAAATATAAATCTAGACAAACCGTCTTCAAAAGCTTCGATCGAATCTTCATGACTTCAAAGTTGGTCCAAAAGCTTCAATGAAGCTTTAGGCATATGAATACGTGCTTTGAGAAGTCTTGAGACGTCGCTTTGGATGTTCACGTGAATTTGGCGACGATCTCCATAACTGCGCTCACAAAGTGTTAGTTCACGATTTATTTATGTTTGCTCATCATCCAAAACCAAATCCGGGGAGTCCAATACTCAACATTCTCCCCCTTTTTGGTGATGACAAACCAACATAAATAATTATCAAAAATAATGATTCAAATGTAAAATACTTACTCCCCCTGCATTGATGACACGTTAATTCCAAATTGAATAAATATAATACGCATCAAGCAGAAGTGAGAAATATAAAACATGATCCAATTATTGAAATTTAGGATCGTAATCCATTTTTATATTTTCACTCCCCCTGAATCTAACATAATAAATTAGATTCATGGACAATAGAGTTAAATTTTCATTTTGCCCTTGTCATTATTACTATCTCTCCCCCTTTGGCATTATCCAAAAAGAGTGGGGGCATACAACGACGACAACAAGGCTAAAGAAAATCCAACTTCGGGAGTCGAAGAATATGACGATGGTCCAAAAGACACCAAGAAACAAAAGTACATGAAGAAAATCAAGGTGTGCCAAATTAACCATTATCCAAAAGCGAAAAATGAAATCATCAAAATACCAAATATAATCACTTATTGAGTAAAGTAACGTGCTCTCCAATCACAACATTTTGGTTAAATTAGTGCATGGAAAACAATTCTATGTTTTCATAGAAATAAATTCTTTTTAACCAAGTCATTATCGTCGACTAACGAAATCGAACATCATAGACATTAAAACGAATATAAAATGTGCACAACGAAGTAAAAGAGAACAACGATGTATATATATATATATATGAAGCATCATGAGTACAACCAAAAGATACATCGACTCCATAAAATCAAAGGCACAAAGTACATGGACTACATCAAAAATGTCACATACTATATCAACATCAAAATGTCAAAATCCATCATCGACATCAACAGCATAAACATACATCCAAAAATGATACAACATCGACATCAAGCATCAACACATCCAAATACATCAAAAACACCACCAACACTGTCCTAACCCAAAACTCTCTCTAAAAGATGAATCATCCAAGGAGCATCAGAGAGTCCTCCAAACAGACTCTCAAGAAGAAGTGGTAGGATCATCAGTCTCTGCAGGTCCAGTCGAAGGAGTGGACTCAGGCTCTGTTGGAAGGAGTGGTGTGTCAACAGAAGCAATCGTCAGGGCAGGAGTGGAAACATCAACAGCAGGCTCAACGGAAGAGGTACCAACAGGAACGTCAACTGGTGCAGATGTCTCTGGAGCAGCAGTAGACTCATCCACTGGAGCAAAAGACTCTGGAGCAGCAGTAGACTCATCCACTGGAGCAAAAGACTCTGGAGCACCTGAAGAAGTGGCAGCTCCAGCAACGGATGTGGCAGCAGCAGCAGGAGTGGCCTCAGTGCCACGAGCAAGATAATCAACGAGCTCATCGATCTCCTTATCATCCATCTCCTCATCCTCAGAAACAAGAGGAGGGACCTCAACACCAATAACACGAGCAATACGACACAGAATCTCCTCGATACGAGCATAACAAGACTCGAGACGATGAACAAAACGAGCCAGATCATCAAGTGTGGTGGGAGGTCTAGGAGCAGCAGCTGCAGATGATGTGCCTTGAGAAGCTGAAGGAGTCGTCCTCTGCACGTGACGGAGTGCCGCAAGCGATTTCTTGACGGCCGTCGCGTTCAGGGGAGGACCAAGTGGACGCTCATCGTCAGGAGGCAAAGGCACGTGGAAACGACGAAACACCAAAGTCAACAGACAAGGATAAGGGAGATGCGCAGATTTCGCGGACTTGCGAATACACTCGAAATAATCCATCTTATCGAGTATAATGCGAGCCCAGTTAATCTCGCAACCCAAGAAAAGAGCGTAAATAAACTTTAGGAAGGGCTGGGATGGTAGAGAAGATGAGACGTACTTAGGAAGTAAGCACGACATCAGGATAAGATTGAGCACCCAAGCATTCGACTTAAATGACTTCGATGGGACACCTATGAAAGCTGGAGGGATCACATGGAAGATATCGGCGAGAACGGACTGATCTAAAGAAGAGATATCATCAACTGAAATATCAGACGGGAGGAGACCAGACGACGAACAACCAAGCAACTCCCCCAAGATTTCTGCCGTGAGGACTATAGGAGTCCCCAAGACAGTAGTCTCGATGGAGTGGGTTTCACCGTACTGTCCCCGGGTACGGTTCACATAGAAAAGTTTGACCAGGCGAGGATATGGTCGAGGGTTCGCCTTAGGGTCAAAGCGAAGGTAGTCTAGGAGTCCACTATAGGATAGAAGATCTGCTAAGCCAAGGAAGTCGGAGAACTTAACGAAATGCTCCAATAACAGCGAGCAATGTTCGATACGGGTGTATGTCGCTAGACACATAGGGTCATCATGACACAACGAGATATCGACACCACCAGCTGGCATCGGAGCCTTTCCCTTAGGCTTACAGGAGCTAGAACGAGGTGGAGGAGTGGGTTCCTTACGGCTAGGCTCATCCTCGGGTCTAAACTCAGTGTCAGAATCAGATGGTGTAGTTGGGGTATGGAGTATAGGCTTCCTAGACTGAGAACGTCTGCTGGGTTTGGCGGTCGCCGTCCTCTGCTTCTTCAGAGGAGGCGAAGACGATGAAGGTTGGGTTGGTGTAGATCGGCATTTGGGTTTCGAAGGATCCCTAGGGTGTGGCTCAACAGTCATATGGGATGGGCCAGAGGGAGTGATCGGGATTCTTGTCTTTGCCATAAGTGTGACAAAACGAGTGCAAACAATCGCAAGTAAGAGATCAAACAACCCTAGAAGCAAAACCCAAGATCTGAAAACGAAATAAGCTTGAAACCGAAACCATAGGAAGAAAAATCCACCAAGAATAGAACCCTAGATGCAAGAGAGGAGAGGAGGGATACCCTAGGAGGAAGATCGACGGAGATCCACGGCCGGAGTTGGTCGGAGATCGACGAACGGCGGCGGAATCGACGGTGGAAGACGAAGAGACTCGGGGTCGGGGGTTTTAGCTGGAGAGAAAACCGACTAAAAATGAGAATAGTCAATTGAAACTGAGTATAAGTCGATCGGAATGCGAAAAGGCACGACTGTCCCTGAGCACTTAGTCGGTCACAGTTCAAGCACTGACCGACTAGATGACGATCTAGTCGGTCGGTCAATGAGCTTGAACCGACTAAGTGGAAACAGTCGACAGACGAAAAAATTTAGGGCTAGAGTTAGTCGGTCAAAGTTCAAGTACTGACCGACTAGTTTTCATTCTAGTCGGTCGGTAAGTGAACCTGGACCGACTAAATGATGTTAGTAGCAAATGAAAATTATAAGCTTGAGCTAGTCGGTCTGAGTTCTTTTACAAACCGACTAGGTGTGAATCTAGTCGGTTGTTGATTGAACTGAGACCGACTAGATGAGTCCAAAAGTTGACAAATGAGTTCTCTCCTAAATGCGCTTGGACGAAACATCGTTCACCTCTCAAAAATCATCATACTACCCCATTAATCATCGAAAAACTTAAATACGACGTTCAAGAGTAAATTCGAGCATAAATTCCAAAAATTCACAAAAATCCCGAAAGAATCCAATAAGTCTAGCATGAACAAATATAGCAAAAAAGAATAGCATGCAAGATTTATTGAATAAAAATGAATTCTATATCTCAGATTCACCCATAATCCCCAATTCTTGACGCAACCGCAAAAAGGAGTCCTCCTTTAGGGGTTTCATGAAAATATCGGCGATTTGCTTCTGGGTTTCAACGTACACTAATATGATGTCCTTTTTAGCAACATGATCATCTAAGAAATGGTGTCGGACATCTATGTGTTTAGAACAGGAATGGTGCATCAGATTCTTTGAAAGACAAATGGCACATTGGTTGTCCACCATGATAGGGCTAGTATCATAGTGTATACCAAAATCCTTAAGTGTGTGTCTCATCCAAAGAACCTGGGCACATGCAGCACCGGCGGTAATGTATTCCGCCTCGGTGGTTGAAAGTGATACGGAATTTTGCTTCTTGGAAAACCAAGAGACAAGAGAATTTCCTATAAAATGGCAAGTGCCACTAGTACTCTTCCTGTCGGATTTGCATCCCGCATAATCTGCGTCACTATATGAGACTAACTCATACGTGCTAGATTTTGGATAAAGTAATCCAAAGTCTAAAGTGTAACTTAAATAGCGAAAAATACGTTTTACCGCTACTAAGTGAGAATCCTTAGGTTGAGACTGATAACGAGCACAAATACATACGGCAAACATAATATCGGGCCTACTAGCGGTAAGATAAAGTAAACTACCTATCATACCTCGATATAGACGAATTTCTACATCTTTTCCGCCCGTATCTTTATCAAGATGCGTAGTAGTGCTCATTGGAGTCTTTTTCCCGGAGGCACTTTCCATTCCAAATCGCTTTAGCAACTCCACCGTGTACTTCGTTTGGTGGATGAAGATTCCATCGTTCATTTGGCGAATTTGGAAACCTAAGAAATATTTGAGCTCACCCATGTGGCTCATCTCAAATTATTCCTTCATAACATTAGAAAACTCTTCGCAAAGAGCGAAGTTAGTAGCACCGAAAATGATATCATCAACATAAATTTGAACTAAAAGAATATCATTATTTGAATGCTTAACAAAAAGTGTAGAATCGGCTTCTCCCATTTTAAAATTCAAATCCAAAAGAAAATTCTTTAGGCGATCATACCAAGCTCGAGGAGCTTGTCTCAAACCGTAAAGTGATTTCTTTAGGTTAAAAACATGATTTGGAAATTTTTCATTAATAAAGACCGGAGGTTGAGAAACATAAACTTCCTCAACGACATCTCCGTTTAAAAATGCACTTTTTACATCCATTTGAAATAGTTTGAAATTTTTATGGCATGCAAAAGATAACAATAATCTAATAGATTCTAATCTAGCTACCGGAGCGAAGGATTCTTCGAAATCGATACATTCCTCTTGTCGATAGCCTTGAGCTACTAACCGAGCCTTGTTCCGGACGACGATTTGGTTCTCGTCGGTTTTGTTCTTGAAGATCCACTTCGTTCCTATAACGTTGTGGTTCTTCGAAGGAAATGGAACAAGCTCCCATACCTCATTCCTCTCGAATTGCATGCTTCATTTATATTCTTTGGCTCAATCGAGGAGGCAAAGGCACAATTGGCGAAGTGGTGGACTTGCGATCTCGTCTTGACTCTATCATGAATATTGCCAATGACTTGCTCATGGGGATGGTCATGAACCGTATGAAGCCGTTTGGTAATTCCCTGATCACTAGGAACATTCTCAACAACCTCATTAGTCGGGTTAGTATCAATAGAATCAATAGAATCAATAGACTTAGAATTATCAATAGAATCACATAAAACATCCATTGAATCATCATCATTTGAAATTATAGAAGGAATAAAATTTTCATTAAAAGAGACATGTAGTGATTCCTCGATCGTCGAGGATCTTTTGTTGTATATCCGGTAGGCTTTGCTACATGAGGAATACCCAACAAATATCCCCTCATCCAATCTCGGATCAAACTTGTCCAAATTTTCATAAGTGTTTTTAATAAAACATTTCGCACCAAAAACACGAAAATGTTTAACTTGAGGCAATCTACCAAACAACAATTCATAACAAGTTTGTTTGGTGCCGGGCCTCAAAAGTATTCTATTAAACACATAGCAAGCGGTGTGTACCGCTTCCGCCCAAAATTGATGGCCAAGTTGGCTATCATCGAGCATTGTGCGAGCACACTCCATAAGCGTTCTATTCTTTCTCTCAACAACACCATTTTGAGGGGGTGCGCGAGGGAAGGAAAACGTGTGTGTAATTCCAAAATCATCACAAAAATTTGAGAAAGACTCATTCTCAAATTCACATCCATGATCACTACGAATAGTGACAATGGTGGTTCTGATGAGATTTTGTACTTTCTTCACAAATGTTGTGAAGTTTTCAAAAGCTTCATTTTTATTACATAAGAAAAATACACATGTAAATCTCGAAAAATCATCTACGATGACAAGCCATATCTAGCATTTCCTAAAGAAGCAACTCTAGTTGGCCCAAATAAATCTAGATGTAATAGCTCTAGAGGCCGTTTAGTAGAAATGCTTTTCTTAGGTTTAAATGAAGATTTAGGAAGCTTGCCTCGTTGACATGAGTCACAAAAATTTTTCTTTTCAAATACAAGCTTAGGAAAACCTTTAATGGAATTTAATTTTGAAAGCTTAAAAAGTGTTCCAAAGTTCACATAACCAAAGCGTCGATGCCATAAGTGTTGTTCACTTGTGTTGGCAACGAGACATTGTTCATATGACTTACGGAAATCCAAAATATAAATATCTTTATGGCGTGTGCCGGAAAATAATAAATCATTATTAACATTATTAAAAATGTGACACAATCCTTTCGCAAAGATAACTTTGTAACCTTTGTCACAAAGTTGGCTTATTGAAATAAGATTGTGGTTTAAACCATTAACAAGATAGACATCACTAATTAAGGGTTTAGATGGGTTACCCACTTTACCAACACCGACGATGGTTCCGCTCTCGTTGCTTCCAAAGATTACCCGGTTGTAACGACTGGTTTTCTTGTATCTGGATTATTATATTATTTTATATGTTTTGGTGGATTTTCTCCTCAAGTGTGGTTTTCGTTTCCGTGGCTTCATTTTCGATCGTTTCGTCGCGTTTTCCTAGATTCTTCCGTCGGTCGCCGTGTTTGAAGTAAGTCATTCGTGACGGGCTTCATAACGTCGATATCTTAGAGTTAGAACGAGCCTAGGGGACTTAGGAAACCATCCCGGAGCTTCACGCTCCATTTCGGAACTTATCGTGTACGTTAGCCGGTTTAAGAAGGGGCACCGACCGACTAGATGACGATTTAGTCGGTCGGCAAACCTTCATGGACCGACTAGCGGGCTTGGATAATTATTCAGGAGTTACTGTTTATCGTTAGTCGGTCTAAGAACGTTGGTTGACCGACTAGGTTGCAAACTAAGCGGTCAGCAATGCTTATTTAACCGACTAACTCATTAACTATTTTTGGTACCAGTTACTGTTCACTTTTAGTCGGTCTAAGAACGTTCATCGACCGACTAGATGTCAAACTAAACGGTCAGTAGTTGTTCTTTGACCAACTAACTCTTAGTTCATATTTTCGTTAGGAGCTACTGTTTACTCTTAGTCGGTCTGCGTTGGTTAACCGACCGACTAGTTTTCAAACTAGTCGGTCACAAGTCCTTCTTTGACCGACTAATCAGTACAGGAAACCCTAGTTTTGCCCTAGCCGCCACCAAACCCTATATAAACCCCTACAAACGTTTTCTTCTTCTTCCTCATGACCTTAAACCCTAGTTTCTCCCCCCATTGAGCCCCTACTACCTCAAACCCTTATTCCTTCATCCCAAGCCCAAAATCCATCATCCAAACCCTCACTTAACACATTCTACCTCTCATCTTCCTCAAACTTTCATCAAACCCCCAAAATCAACATCTAAACCTATTTCTCCAGATTTTTTCCCCCATTCCCAGATCTGAGCCGGATCGCTCTTCCGTTGCCGTGGTTGCTAGGCATCGTTCCTCCGCTTCTTCACAGTAATACTCGATTCTATAGTTTTAGCATAACCCACCTTGACATTTGTGAAACCCTAATGAAATGAATGTTGTTTTGATGATTGTTTCTCCATAACAGCGACGTCCCCGTAGATTAGCGTCCGTGAGACGAACCTTCGTGATCGTCATCCTCGGTGCTAGGCAAGTGAAACTTGCCACTTAGGATTTTGGGCCATGTCTTAGGCCATTTGCTTGTTGTAGGCGTAAAAGAGACTAGGCGACGAAATGATACTTGCCTAGGCGCAAATTTAGGAACTAGCTTGACAACGAAGCTAGATCCGACATTCATCATGTTGCACAACTACCATGTCATGTTTAATTTCCATTAACGGTACGCAAATTAATTGTCATGTCATTGCATTCTTTAAGTGTTTCTGTGATTGCGTAGCTCCGCTACATCTTGTGAAATGATTGAGGCTAGGTGCACCCCTATGCCAAATGAATTACGCTCATGGTTGTGATCCAGGAAACGAGCTCTTGTGCAGGGTAACCCTGGCTCATTTACTGAGCTCATATACAGGGACCTTGGCTCGTTCACATGTGGGTATTGGGGGTAAGAGTTAAGTGGCCAATCAACTGGGAGTCTGCCCGATCAGCAACTGCAGTGGTAAGGCGTAAACTCTGGGTTCTGGGGTAGTGTTAAGCGGCCAATCAGCGTGAATGTCAAACCGTTCAGCTGTAAGGCGTAAACATCTACAAACAACGTGAAACGTGACTAGTGAAAAGATTGAGATTGTTAGTAACTTGGCTACTCTTGACTTGTCCCGATAATTGTTCTCTTGTACTTATTGTTTCACCATGTCTTGCTTGTGCACTCATACCATAACTGTCATGTCATGCATACTATAACTGCTAGGTTGTTAGTTTGCCTTACTTTCAGTTTCCTTGCCCAAGTATTTTAGACTTGCTGACATGTGCCCCTTTACTCTTTTGGGTGACACATGTTAGATCCTGAGCCTAAGTACATTGTTGAGGACGAGGTGTTTGCTGACGCCGAGCCCGAGCCTGTGTTTGGCGAGGAGTACGTGGACACTGGGGACCAGTCCTAGTGTCTTCGTTGAGCTTTTCCCTTTTGTTTTAGACTGTTATTTTGTTGTCGATGCGTAGCACCTATACTTTGTTGCGTTGTTCCTTTTGTTGGCCTTGTTCTGGGCCTTTAGACTCTTTCTTTTAGCCTGGTGGCTTTTCTGGATGTTGAACTTAATTTTCATGTTGGACAAATTATGAGATATGAGATTTTATTTCTGTCTCTCCTTGTGTTATTATTGTTGTTCCGTTTGTGGCTACAGGGACCTGCTTATGTTTTATTGACGCTTATCAGGTTTGGGGCTTCACAGCTCCACTCTCGTGCGGACTTTCTCGCGTCTCGCCTCCATTTTAGGGAAGCGGGTCGTGACAGGTTTTGTTGGTGGCTCGTGCAGGTCTCTTCTGTAACTGCGATTATCGGAATAATGATAATAATATTAGAATGTCCAATAAACTAAGTTCGACATCCGAGTCATGAGCTATGATTCTAATCTGCTTCGTTTTCTGTGTCATTAGATGGCAGGAAGGCGATTCACCCGTGGTGGAGGTAGTGGTGCGCCCCCTCATGATGAGGAGCCTGAGCGGGAACCCACCAATGGAGAGATGATGCGGATGATGCTTCAGATGATGCAAGTGCAGCAGGGCGTGCTCCTGCAAGTCCAGAATGCTCCACTTGCTCGAGCTGCCCGGGCACTTCCGGATACCCCTCGCTCAGAGCCGGGAGCGAAGCAATTTCGGGAGCTGGGTCCCGCATATTTTGATGGGTCTGAGGGTCCTCTGGCTGTCGATGAGTGGATTCGGAACATTGAGGATAATTTGAAGATGGCCAATATCACCCCGTCTGGATGGGTTGATTTGGCGAAGAGGCAACTCAAGGATAATGCTCGGAACTGGTGGGATGCTGAAGAGAAGATGTTGGTGGAGCCGATAGCTTGGGCTACCTTTAAGTCTAGGTTTGATGAGGATGAGATGCGAGAGCGTTTCCCACTTTTGTTCCTGGACACGTGAGTGTTGGGAAATTCCGAGGATGGAATTTTTCTTAAGTTGGGGAGGATGTAACGACTGGTTTTATTGTATCTGGATTATTATATTATATTATATTTTTTGGTGGATTTTCTCCTCATGTGTGGTTTTCGTTTCCGTGGCTTCATGTTCGATCGTTTCGTCGCGTTTTCCTAGATTCTTCCGTCGGTCGCCGTGTTTGAAGTAAGTCATTCATGACAGGCTTCATAACGTCGATATCTTAGAGTTAGAACGAGCCTAGGGGACTTAGGAAACCATCCCGGAGCTTCGTGCTCCATTTTGGACCTTATCGTGCACGTTAGCCGGTTTAAGAAGGGGCACCGACCGACTAGATGACGATTTAGTCGGTGGCAAACCTTCATGGACCGACTAGCGGGCTTGGATAATTATTCAGGAGTTACTATTTATCGTTAGTCGGTCTAAGAACGCTGGTTGGCCGACTAGGTTGCAAACTAAGCGGTCAGCAATGCTTCTTTAACCGACTAACTCATTAACTATTTTTGGTACCAGTTACTGTTCACTTTTAGTCGGTCTAAGAACGTTCATCGACCGACTAGATGTCAAACTAATCGGTCAGTAGTTGTTCTTTGACCGACTAACTCTTAGTTCATATTTTCGTCAGGAGCTACTGTTTACTCTTAGTCGGTCTACGTTGGTCAACAGACCGACTAGTTTTCAAACTAGTCGGTCACCAGTCCTTCTTTGACCGACTAATCAGTACAGGAAACCCTAGTTTTGCCCTAGCCGCCACCAAACCCTATATAAACCCCTCCAAACATTTTCTTCTTCTTCCTCATGACCTTAAACCCTAGTTTCTCCCCCCATTGAGCCCCTACTACCTCAAACCCTTATTCCTTCATCCCAAGCCCAAAATCCATCATCCAAACCCTCACTTAACACATTCTACCTCTCATCTTCCTCAAACTTTCATCAAACCCCCAAAATCCACATCCAAACCTATTTCTCCAGATTTTTCCCCCATTTCCAGATCTGAGCCGGATCGCTCTTCCGTTGCCGTGGTTGCTCGGCATCGTTCCTCCGCTTCTTCACGGTAATACTCGATTCTTTAGTTTTAGCATAACCCACCTTGACATTTGTGAAACCCTAATGAAATGAATGTTGTTTTGATGATTGTTTCTCCATAACAGCGACTTCCTCGTAGATTAGCGTCCGTGAGACGAACCTTCGTGATCGTCATCCTCGGTGCTAGGCAAGTGAAACTTGCCACTTAGGGTTTTGGGCCATGTCTTAGGCCATTTGCTTGTTGTAGGCGTAAAAGAGACTAGGCGACAAAATGATACTCGCCTAGGCGCAAATTTAGGAACTAGCTTGACAACGAAGCTAGATCCGACATTCATCATGTTGCACAACTACCATGTCATGTTTAATTTCCATTAACGTTACGAAAATTAATTGTCATGTCATTGCATTCTTTAAGTGTTTCCGTGATTGCGTAGCTCCGCTACATCTTGTGAAATGATTGAGGCTAGGTGCACCCCTATGCCAAATGAATTACGCTCCTGGTTGTGATCCAGGAAACGAGCTCTTGTGCAGGGCAACCCTGGCTTATTTACTGAGCTCATGTACAGGGACCTTGGCTCGTTCACATGTGGGTATTGGGGGTAAGAGTTAAGCGGCCAATCAACTGGGAGTCTGCCCGATCAGCAACTGCAGTGGTAAGGCGTAAACTCTGGGTTCTGGGGTAGTGTTAAGCGGCCAATCAGCGTGAATGTCAAACCGTTCAGCTGTAAGGCGTAAACATCTACAAACAACGTGAAACGTGACTAGTGAAAAGATTGAGATTGTGAGTAGCTTGGCTACTCTTGACTTGTCCCGATAATTGTTCTCTTGTACTTATTGTTTCACCATGTCTTGCTTGTGCACTCATACCATAACTGCCATGTCATGCATACTATAACTGCTAGGTTGTTAGTTTTCCTTACTTTCAGTTTCCTTGTCTAAGTCTTTTAGACTCGCTGACATGTGCCCCTTTACTCTTTTGGGTGACACATGTTAGATCCTGAGCCTGAGTACATTGTTGAGGACGAGGTGTTTACTGACACCGAGCCCGAGCCTGTGTTTGGCGAGGAGTACGTGGACACTGGGGACCAGTCCTAGTGTCTTCGTTAAGCTTTTGCCGTTTGTTTTAAACTGCTATTTTGTTGTCGGTGCGTAGCACCTAAACTTTGTTGCGTTGTTCCTTTTGTTGGCCTTGTTCTGGGCCTTTAGACTCTTTCTTTTAGCCTGGTGGCTTTTCTGGATGTTGAACTTAATTTTCATGTTGGACAAATTATGAGATATGAGATTTTATTTCTGTCTCTCCTTGTGTTATTATTGTTTTTCCTTTTGTGGTTACAGGGACCTGCTTATGTTTTATTGACGCTTATCGGGTTTGGGGCTTCACAGCTCCACTCTTGTGCAGACCTTCTCACGGCTCGCCTCCATTTTAGGGAAGCGAGGTGTGACACCGGTTCCCATTAGCAATGGGCACCACTCCGGAAAGCAATTGAGCATCGCCCGTCATGTGGTTTGAAAACCCGCTATCGAGTATCCACCCATCCTTGGAGCCAAATTTAACTTTGTTGCTCCGTTTGTTTTTCTTGAGTACCTAAAGATGATTATATCATTTCATGGTACCCAAGGTCATTGGGTCCTCAAAGGTTAGACCTTTGGAAGCCAAGTCCAATTGGACTTAGACTTCCCAATATAATTAATATTATCCACTACATTCAAAAAATAATCATTCATGTAGATTTGTTTTTCATCCATACTTGTGTCCTTTGGGCTCCAAATTGAGAATATTTTGGGAGCCTTAATCCTATAGGGAGCATGCATGCTTTGTTGATTTCTACGTGATGCATGTCGTGGATAGGTAAAAGGAACATGATGAAATGGTGCATGTGGATAATTATTCATATGACGATGTGGGTGAACATATGCATGTGAGGGAACACGTGCGTGAGGGTGTCTCACATGTTGTGCACGTGCACGTGAATGTGTAGAATAGAAATCATCATATGAGTGAGCCGGTGGAGTAGGACGTGTGTTCCTACGTGGCATGGTATTTGTGTACATGTAGGCATGACCCTTCTTTGGAGGTCCACCCAAAGTGGGTTTCTTTCCAAAAGAGGGTGTGTGCGAAGTGGAAGCACCATTGGTAGATGAACTACCAATAGAGTGTTTGCTCCCACTCGGTGAGGCATCAGAAGTTGGCCTAACAAAAGTAGTGGCCGATTTGGATGAACTTCCCATCGTATACCCCAAGCCAATGTGGTGATGGGCCGGAAGTAAGTCACTTAGGATTTTATCCAAATGGTCCTTACCCTTATTGAATTTATTAATTCGGCCTAATGTGTTCTCATATTTCTCGGTGAGAGAACGCATAGAAGCATCCAAAGTGGATACTTGCGATATGAGCACATAAACACGAGATTTAAGATTCTCATTCTCAATACTCAAAGTCGAGTTTTGAGAAGTCAAATCCGCTATCTTGTGTTCCTCCGGATCCTCAATGCTAACATGTTCAAGTTGAGCCTTGAGATTAACAACCTCATTCTTCAACCCTTCAACAACGGTGTCGTTGTTGGTGATGATAGTTTTAGGTGAGGTTTGGATGCTAACTAGCTCATCTTTAGTCTTATTATATCGTTCAACTAATTTAGCATATCTATTCCATATTTACTCATTAGCTAGTCTAAGGTCATCCATAGTTACCTCATCGCTTTCATCCTCGCTATCATCGGAGGCGGGTTCTTGAACATTTTCCTCGTTAGCCATGAAACATACGTGTGCTTCCTCCACTTTCACATCATCCGACTCCCCGCTTGAAGAGTCATCTTCGGAATCGGTGAAACCGACAAATCCTTTCTTGTAGCCTTTCTTATACTTCTTCGATTTTTCGTACTTCAGCGCCTTCCACTTTTCCTTTTGCTTGTTTTGTGGACAATCCGCTTTGATGTGTCCTGGCTTATTGCATTTAAAGCACAAAGGAGGAGAGGCGTTAGTAGAAGTAAATTTAGATTTGCCTTTGAAGTTACCTTTTCGGAAGAAGCGATTGAACTTCTTTGCCATGAGGGCAATGGATTCCATGTCCATTTCGTCATCCGAGTCCTCGTCATCGGTAGAGATGGATGGAGCCACCTTGAACGCAATCGCCTTTTTCTTAGGCACGTCTTGGTTCAAGTAAGACTTCATCTTCTCTTGTAACTTCACCTTGCTATCCTTGCGTACCTCGTATGACATTAAAGTGCCCATTAATTGAACTACGGTATACTTGTTCATATCGTTACCTTCCTCGATGGCGAAGGTACGCTTTTCCCAACTAGAAGGAAGTCCTTCGCTAAGCTTCGAACATTTCTCCTTTTGGGTGTAGGTTTTGCCGAGAGCCTCTAACTCGTTTATGATGTCGACGAAGCGAGCATAATACTCCTTCATCTTCTCACCCTGTAGCATATGAAACATCTCGTAATCTTTATTAACTACAACGAGTTTAGAGTCTCTTACCCTACTCGTCCCTTCATGTAAGATGAGGAGGGAGTTCCAAATTTGATATGCACTCTTACATGTACATATCTTATTGAAGTCCTCGGGCTCCAATGCGCATTGCAAGGCGTTCATTGCCTTGGCATTGCTTACCTCTGCGGCGACCTCCGCGGGAGTCCATTTCTCGAAATCTTCTTCGGCGGGCTCGACATGCTCCTTCATTGTGGTCCTCCATAGTGAAGCACTCCGGAGGAAAGTTTCCATCCGGCATTTCCAGTACCCGTAGTTGGTACCGTTGAAGAATGGAGGCCTCGTTGAGGAATGTCCTTCCATTACCGAAGAAGCTCCTTCACGGTTCTTGAAGGTGCTATAATCCGAAGGTAGACGCACTGTCTTGTTGTCGTTGGCAGACATAGCTTAGTATCTGGCTCTGATACCAAATGTAATGCCCTGAAAGCTACTTCACAAGTACTAGAGGGGGGGTGAATAGTACTTTAAAAATAACAAGGAGTATAATTCCTAATTATCGTGCAAACTACTACCAACAAATGCGGAAGCTAAAATTGACAACAACAAATATTCAATGCTAACAATTGATATGATGGGTTCGGATCCACCCAAGTCTCCCCGACTTGTACCCGGTGATCCTACGTCCCAGAACACCCGGATCCCCTCCGGATACTTGGTTAGAAACCCTAACCCAAGGTTTCCACTATGAATACCTTGTGAAAAACCTTCACAAGATCAAATCATACAATCAATAGCAATAGTGAATCCCACAACCCGGGATCACAACCTTCTCTCACAACCGAGAGAATCAATAGCAATAAAAGAGTTTATATGAAATAAACAACTTACCACAAACCCTATACCTTGAGTATTCTTACCAAATTAGGGCAAGGAGGGATTTGAGGAAGGAGAAGTCACCAAGACCTAGCACCACCAATATGAGAAGCAATGGGTGCCTAGGAATGAATAGGAGACTTGATTCAAGCAATAGCTTGGATGGCTCAACAAGAACAAAGTTCTCTCAAGATGGATTCTAGATCTCAAATGAGGGAGAGAATGATTTCTTGTGAGGAAGAGAGATTTGGAAATGAGTTTCAATCTCTAACTCTTTCAATCTGAATAAGGCTCTCAATAGCAGTTCTAACCTTGAGAAAAATGACCAAGCTTCGTATTTATAGGGTCCCACAAAATCGAGCTAGGTCAACTCCCAACGGTTGGAAATCTGGGGCAATTAGTCGGTGAAAGAACAACCACTGACCGACTAGTTCATCAACTAGTTGGTCGGTGAAACAACATGAACCGACTAAAGGATGAACAGTGAACAGATGAAATTTCAGACCTAGATAACTAGTCAGTCCAAGAAGACTTTCTGACCGACTAGTTTCTCAACTAGTCGATCGGTCAGTTAACTTAGACCGACTAAGAGTCAAAAACTATTAGTCTGAATACAAATTGATTTAGTCGGTCCAAGAACAAATGTTGACCGACTAGATCATCAACTAGTCGGTCGCCAAACGTTCTTAGACCGACTAACGATAAACAGTAACTAGGCATGTACAAGGAATGCTCAACTAGTCGGTCTAAGAAGCATCACTGACCGACTAGTTCACTAACTAGTCGGTCGGTGAGTCAACTAAGACCGACTAACTGTGAACAGTAAAGAGCTTAGATTTTGGGAGACAAACTAGTCGGTCCAAGAAGCTTTTCCGACCGACTAGATCACCATCTAGTCGGTTGGTTCTTCTTCTTGAACCAACTAACATGCACAAGAAGTCCCGAATCGAAGCGCGATGCTTCGGGAAAGTTTGAATGGACTTCTACTAAGATCCTAGCTCTAAGATAGGAGCGATATGAAGATCAAATGATAATACCTACTCAAGGCTTAACATTCTACAAAACAAAGCTAGAAGACTAAATATAAATCTAGACAAACCGTCTTCAAAAGCTTCGATCGAATCTTCATGACTTCAAAGTTGGTCCAAAAGCTTCAACGAAGCTTTAGGCATATGAATACGTGCTTTGAGAAGTCTTGAGACGTCGCTTTGGATGTTCACGTGAATTTGGCGACGATCTCCATAACTGCGCTCACAAAGTGTTAGTTCACGATTTATTTATGTTTGCTCATCATCCAAAACCAAATCCGGGGAGTCCAATACTCAACAGTGAACAGTATAGAGCAAGCAGAAATGCTCATAGATGAACAACTGGACTGACATCATTCTTTGGAATACAAGATGACTAAAGCATACCATTGTCGACACAGTACTGGGAGCAATCCAATCATTACATATGCAAACTTGGCGGGAAATCACAGTGATGAGCGTAGAGCTGGGACCTTGAACCACATCTCCAACAACGCCAATCATGTGGCCCCTGAGAATGTTGACTATGGTAATGACTACAACTACGACGCCGAGGACGAACTTAATGATCAAGTCGACAACGGAAACGCTAACAACAACAATGTTGACCCCAACCTCAATAGTACTGTCAACAATGGAAATGGTGAGAATCATCATGTTGATAATGAGAATAGTGTGGATAACAATACTGAGCGGCCTGCAACGACGATCTAGATTACAGACCAGACTCTGCAAGAAATGGTTAGAGCTTTGTAAAGGCAACCTGAGCAAAGGGAGCCTGAGCACAGACGTGAAGGTGGAGTTCAGCAATTCAGATCACTGCGACCACCAGTTTTCAAAGGGACAGAGGGACCACTGGCAGCAGCAGAGTCGCACAGCTGATGTGCTGAAAGCAGCAAGGATCTCACCAGATTCATGGGTGGACATGGCAAAGCTACAGTTGGTTTAAGACGCTATGTCATGGTGGGATTCAGAGGAGGATCAATTGGTCCAACCAATTTCATGGAGCACACTCACGGAGAGGTTAAATGCTCTATATTTAACTCCTGAAGCAAAGAGGACCCTGCATGCTCAATTTATGAACCTGAAGCAGGGCTCCATGAATGTGGAGCAGTACAATGCTGAATTCTCCAGACTCAATGTGTATGTATTACAACTTATACAGTTAATCTATAGATGTAAGTAATTTACTATTAAGTGGTCTTTTGCAGGTTTGCTAAGAGTGTGGTGTCTGATCCTTGCGACAGAGCCCAGCGTTTCCATGAAGGCTAAATATGAGGATTCAGAAGCAACTAGTGGGGCACAAGCTGAAGACCCACACTGACGTACTCTCTGCAGCTCGAGATTATGAGTACGTGCAACAGAAAGAAGATCTGGAACGACAAGCGAGTTCTCCTCAAAAACGTCACCCACCACCACCGAGTCGACAGGCAGCCCGACCAGCTCAGTAGACATCTTTTAAGAGGCCAGCCCCACCATATCCACAGCAGGCACAACATCACAGACAGTAGACCGTCTGTCACTATTGCAACAAGCCAGGGCACGTCAAGTCGGAGTGCCGATATCTACTGAATCAGTGCCTGATTTGCGGAGCAGCCGACCACGTTGCCAGAGACTGCCCCCAGAAGGGACAGAGACCAGTGGATCCAGTACAGACATCTGCAGCAGCTACAGCCCCAGTGGGAAATACTCAGCGTGGACCCCCACCACAGCGATGGGGATTTTAGCATGCACGACCACATGCCACACCTCTGAAGCGCCAAACGTTCACCATGACAGCTGAGGAGGCCGAGGCTACATGCCAGGTCATTACTGGTACAAATTTACCCATTTCTTTTAATTTTTTTTATTGTATGATGCATGCTTAGATATAGTTTTCGCGACCGTAGGAGTTGTGTTGGTAGCTAGCAAACCCGCCCTTGCTCTTTTTGATTCGGGAGCTTCGCATTGTTTTATGGCGACGCGATTTGCCAACCAACACGCTATTCCCATTTCCCCTCTCACCTCTAGCTGGGACGTCAAGACGGGAGGTGGCGTGTTGCAGACGACTAGTGGATATCCAGACTGTCCCATGGTCATATGCAAGCGAGAACTCTATGCCGACTTTCTAGCCATCGACATACCGAGTTTTGATGCCATATTCGGAATGGATTGGCTAGGGTCCCTTTATGCCACAATTGATTGTTGGCACAGGAGAGTGGTGTTCGAGATCCCAAACCACCTGAAATTTGAATTCGTCAGCAGGAGTCGATCAGAAGGACCAATGAAGTACAGAGCCAGAATTTCAAATGCCGTGATGACTTCTATGGATGCTGCTACAGAGAGACCGGTGATAGTGCAGGAGTTCTCAGACGTATTTTCGGATAGCCTTACAGGCTTACCCCCAGACTGTGTCGTGGAGTTTTCGATCAAGCTAGTGCCAGGAGCTCAACCTTACTCCAGGAATCCTTACCATCTAGCCCCATCAGAGTTGGTTGAAGTTCAAACTCAGTGAGGCGATCTTTTGCAGAAAGGTTGGATTCGATCTAGCGCATCATCATGGAGTGCTCCGATATTGTTGTTTAAGAAGAAGGATGGGACCAAGAGGATGTGTGTGGGTTATAGAGAGTTGAACAAAGTGATGGTGAAGAATAAGTATCCCCTACCACGCATCGAAGAAGACTTGTTTGACCTGCTTGAAAGTTTGTGCATCTTTTCTAAGCTGGATCTGCAGAGTGGTTATCACCAGCTGAAAGTCAAGAAAGATGATATATACAAGACATCGTTCAGCACCAGATATGGACAATACGAGTTCTTGGTAATGCTGTTTGGTGTGACCAATGCACCTTCGGTATTCATGACTCTTATGAACCTAGTGCTAAACGATTATTTGGATAAGTTCGTGGTGGTTTACCTGGATGACATCCTGATATATTCAAAGAACGAGCAGGAGCACACAGTACACCTGAGGATGGTCTTAGGGACCTTGAGGCGACATCAGTTGTACACTAAGTACAGCAAGTGTGCATTTGGGATGAAGAAAGTGGGATTTCTTGATCATGTCGTATCAGATGAAGGGATTGCAGTAGACCCAGAGAAGGTAGCTGCCATTCTGAAATGGCCAGCACCTAAGACAGTGTCTGAGATTCGGAGTTTTCTGGTTTTGGCTGGTTATTAAAGGAGGTTCATTCTGACCTTTTCGAAGATTGCAGAACCTATGACCCGACTGCACGGAAAGATGTAGTCTATATTTGGTCTAAGACTTGTGAGAGGCATTCCGGGAGCTGAAGAAGAGATTGACTACCGCGCCAGTATTGACTATTCCAGATAGATCAGGAGGATTTGAGGTTTATTGCGACGCATCAGGCAAGGGTCTCGGGTGTGTACTACATCAGCATGGACGTGTGGTAGCCTATGCATCAAGGCAGCTGAAGAAACATAAGCAGAACTACCCCACCCATGACCTGGAGTTAGCAGCCGTTATTTTCGCGTTGAAGATTTGGAGGCACTTTTTCTCGGAGAACATGTGAATATTTTTATGGACCATAAGAGCTTGAAGTATATCTTCGATCAGAAGGACATGAACTTGTGGCAGAGGCGGTGGATCTAATTGATGGCAGATTACAACGTTGATATCCAGTACCATCCAGGAAAGGTCAATGTTGTACCCGATGCAATGAGTCGGATTCCATCGGTGCTTACCCTCACGACTCAGTGGAGGCTTCGGCAGGAGTTGCTGGAGTTGGAGATTGAGGTGGTTCTACCTGGACTGGTTTCCTCATTGAAGGATCTTCAGATACAGTCCAGTTTGGTAGACAAGATCAAGGCTGCGCAGGCAGGAGATACTAAGCTACAGAAGATCAGAGGGTTGGTGATGGCAGGACAGCGACCAGAGTTCACGATACATTCAGATGGATCCTTGAGGTTTGGCGCCAGGCTGTGAATACCATTTGGAGATGTTAGAGAGGAGTTGTTGAAGGAAGCTCACAGTTCGCCCTATTCTGTTCATCCAGGCGGTTCGAAGATGTATAAGGATTTGAAGCAGCACTATTGCTGGCACGGAATGAAGAGGAGCATTGCGTGGAGCGTGGCCAAATGTTTAGTGTGTCAGCAGGTGAAGGCTGGGCACCAGAGAGTTACAGGATTATTACAGCCACTGCCAATTCCTGAGTGGAAATGGCAGCATATCATGATGGATTTTGTGACTGGATTGCCCCGAAGCAAGAAGCAGAACGATGCCATTTGGGTAATTGTGGATCGTTTGACGAAGTCTGCACATTTCATACCTTTCAGAGTTGGTCAGACTACAGAGGTTCTTGCTAAGAGATATATGAAAGAAGTTGTGAGGCTACACGGAGTACCGATGAGCATAGTCTCAGATAGAGATACCCGGTTCACATCACATTTTTGGAAGAGCCTTCAGAAGAATCTTGGCACTCATCTCAAGTTTAGCACTACCTATCATCCTCAGAAAAATGGGTTGTCAGAGCGCACCAATCAGATCCTTGAGGACAGGTTGTGAGCATGTATGTTGGATTTCAATGGGGTCGTAGGAAGATCTCCTGCACCTCGTGGAATTCGCATACAATAATAGTCATCAGTCGAGTATCGGGATGGCCCCATTTGCGGCCTTATATGGAAGGAAGTGCCGGTCCCCCTTGAGCTGGGACGATGTTGGAGATCAAAAATTGATGGGACCCGAGATGATAGTAGAGGCAGTTGATGTGGTACGGATGATCAGAGACAGACTACAGTTGGCTCAGGACAGATATAAGCATTGGGCAGATGCGAGATGAAGACATTTGGAGTTTCAGCCAGGAGACAAGGTATTTTTGAAGATTTCGTTGAATCGTGGTCTGATTCGCTTCGACAGACGAGGAAAGCTTAGCCTACATTTCATTGGACCATTCAATGTACTTGAGCGAGTAGGAGAAGTGGCTTACAAGATTGCACTTCCTCTATCCTTAGAAGGAGTGCATAATGTGTTCCACATTTCTCAGCTACGCAAATGTGTTGGAGATCTAGTGCACATGGTGGACCATTCAGAGATTTCAGTGCATCCAGACCTGACGTACGAGCAGCAGCCAGTGGAGATCATCGATCGACAGCAGAAGAACCTGAGGAACAAGATAGTCAATTTGGTGAAGATTTTGTGGCATTGTAATGCACCAGGCGGGGCCACTTGGAAATGAGAAGACGAGATGATGGAGCGCTACCCCTATCTTTTTGAGTAAGTCTCGATTCTTTTATTTTCGAGGACGGAATTTATTGTAAGGGGGAGGATGTAACGATTCATTTTTTTGATGAGCCCAGGCCCACTCACGGCCCAACCCCCTTTAATAAACCCCCCACTGCTTCTCTTTCTTCCCCTCTTTCATTTTCCTCAGCCCAGACCTGAGCCTGTACCGCTTCGACTTCTCTCCTTCGACCTGAGCCCCTTCCTCTCGTGCGTGGGGCGATCAACAGGTGGCAGCGAGAAGGGTTTTCGAAAAACCCTAACCAACTCGAATCTGCTACGGATCTTTCGGGATCTCGAATTTGATAAGGATCTTCTCTCTCTCCCCTTTCTTATTTATGCACTGCAACTCTTTTAGGGTTTTCTGAGGCTTGCGAAAATTGTTTTCCTTTTCTTAAAATTTTTCCGATTCTTCTCGTTATTGGGTTCTAGACTTCAGGATCTCTCGGGTTTGGTTTCTTCAAGATCGGTAAACCCTATCTGCCATAAATTTCAATTACTTCCTTCGTGCTTTTGAATCTGTGAAAGAACTAGGGTTTCGGGATTTTTGGATAATAGGAAATGATGATTCGTTAATATAAAAAGGGGATTTTTAACCCCTATGATCGGAAGGCATCATACGAGCATGAGCACACCTTTGTCGCAACTTCGAACATATTGATTCGGGACTATTGGGTACTAAGGTTGGCCGTCGGGGTTTTCCTCCTTACCAGGGTGCTCGGTTGGTTGTGGGTTTGCTGGTTTTGGCTTCCCGTTAATATTTGCGGCTTGTGGATTATGGTGTATAGCCGATGTTTGTTAATTACTCGCTGTTTTGGTGCAGTTTCTCCCTGTTCGGTTCATTTTATGCTATATTTATTATACATGTGTAGTTATGATAGTTCGGTATCATATTTTGGCTGATTTGGGAGATTTTATATGAGCTTAGTCCATCGTTCTACTTCAAGAAATTGACGGAAATTTCCCTTGGGCTGGTAAACCCTAGAAACCCATCACGGATGCCTAAAAATATGAATCTGATCCTATAGTTGTATTATTTCATTCCATGAACAATTTCCTCTTAGTTTTAATGTTTTGGATGATTTGGTTACTTTGGAACTGTTTTTAGAACATATTAAATGTAGTTTCTTTCACCGTAGGAATAATGTATGGAAATGCTACAGTTAGCAAATAAACTTGTTGTTAGAATTATGCAATAATTCAGTATTTGTAAAATAATGTTACATTGGACTTGTCTTTAACGACATATTAGTTTTGCGCACTTTTCTTCCTACGAAGTTTATACATTATAGAACTAGTGGATAATTGAAATAGATAGTTAGAATAACATGGGGTTGGGAACTCTTAATTAGAGTTAGAAGGGGTTGCGAAGACTACGCTTATTGACAGAACTGAATGACTTGATTGGGTTCCTTGATGAATACCTTAGAGCAATAAATGTCGGGCACCGGTGAGCTCGCCGGTGTAACCCGAGGTTGTTCTTTAGCCCATTCATTCTCTTTACATTATGAGGATAATAGAAGATTGGAATGTATTGGTTAGAAAAGTTCAGTCTAGCATCTAGTGTTGTTGGCTTTCTTAGGACTAGGGTTACATGAAAAGATTTAATTGTTGTTTATTGCAAATATTGTTTACTTTATCCTTTCCAAGGTTTTCTCAACAGAAACTGAACCAGAGTACGAGGAGGCTCCAGCTTTCGAGGACTCGAAATTTCCAGTGGAGAATGCCGACTTCTGAGTCAAGGATTAGTAAGGAGAGTTTTCTTCTATGGTTTAGTTGCTTTATTATTGTTTAGAAATAAAGACTAGTAGATAGTCTCTTGTTATGCTTTGGTACCATCTTGGGAGGATGAATAAAGTTAATTCTATTATGAAATTATTTGTTGCTCTATGTTGGCTTCACTGGAACCTTGCAGGGCCTGCACAATTAACGAAAATGTAATGACACCCGGAAATGGGGCGTTACACAGAGCGTTACATGCTGACGGAAGAGGCGTTGGCAGCATAGGAAGGATGTCTCCCCACAGGAGCCAAGCGGGGCTCCAAACGGGATGAAGGCAATCGCCACGAGCCGAAAGATCACAAGCGGGAGAAGAAGGCAAGGGGAAAGAAGCGCAAGGAGGAAGCGCGACCCCCCAGGCTGAACGTTACTCAAGACGCCACTCAAGATGACATCCTTACGCAGACTCAGAAAGAGGGCCACATCGGCAAGCTGCCCCCGAAGATTAAGGGTGGCGGAAGGGATGAGGAGAAATGATGCATGTACCACAAAGATAACGGCAACGACACCGACGAATTCTGGCACCTGAAGAAAGACATAGACAATCTGATCAGTCACAGGCACCTGAAGAACTTTGTCGACAACCCAAAGACAACCCCAGATAGGGGATGTTCAAACAAATGGTCAAAGGGAAAATGGTGAGCGTCGTCCAAACCGCTCTACACATTATAGAGTGAGGAGGCGGGACAATCAGTCGTAGCTCCTCCCCCGGGCGAGACTAGCTCTACATTATCTTCACTGCTTTTTTCCATTCAAATGTATTCCCGGTTAAGACTAGCTCGCGCTAAAGAAATCGTGTTTTTTACCGCCCCGCTACACCAGACCTCACGGTCGACCATAAGGCTTGGAGCAACTCCCCCAGCATGCCGATCACAACGATCGCCATAAAGTTGGGGGCAACTCCCCCAGCATGATGATCACAACGATCGCCATAAGGTTGCGGGCAACTCCCAAAGCAGGCCGATCACGACGATTGACTATAAGGCTGGGGCAACACCCCCAGCAGGCCAATCACGACGGTTGCCAATAAGGCTGGGGGCAACTCCCCCAGCAGGCTGATCACAACGATCGACCGTAAGGCTGGGGGCAACTCACCCAGCAGGCCGATCACAACAATCGACCATAAGGCTAGGCGCAACTCCTCCAGCAGACCAATCACAATGACCAACTGTAAGGCTGGGGGCAACTCCCCCAACGGGCCAATCGCAACGACTGACCATAAGGCTGGGGATAACTCCCCCAGTAGGCCGGTCCATCAATCTACCGTAAGCCTGGGGGTAGCTCCCATAGCTGGCCGACTGACCCGACCGATCGTAAGGGTGGGGGCAACTCCCACAGCAGGCAGATTCATCGATCTACCATAAGCCTGGGGGTAGCTCCCCAGCTGGTTGACCGACCCGATCGACCTTAAGTCTGGGGGCAACTCCCCTAGTAGGTCGGTCCATCAATCGACCGTAAGCCTAGGGGTAGCCCAACCAGCTGGCTGGCCAACCCGATCAAACATAAGGCTGGGACAACTCCCCCAGCAGGCCGATCACCCGATCGACCATAAGGCTGGTGGGAAGTCCCCCAGCAGGACGATCACCCCTTCAACCTTAATACCGAGGGTAACCCCTCGGCAAGCCGAACATCCATTCAACTGAAAATCTGGGGACATCTCCTTGGCACTGGCCTGGCAGATCGACCATCAAGCGAGTTGGAGTGCTTCTCCCAGTCCCGTCAGCTCAACCCAGCGGAGGACGAGATGTTTGTGAGAAAACACCCTGGGAGGACTGGAAAACATCAACCTAGAAAACATCGATCTCCCCCAGCAGAACGATCGCTTCGATCGACCATAAGGCTCGGGGCAACTCCCTCAGCAGGCCGATGGCTCCGATTGACCACAGAGCTGGGGGCAACTTCCCCAGCGGGCCGATCGCTCTGATCTCCCTTAAAGGCTGGGGACAATCCCCAGCATGCTAATCATTACGATCGTCCACATGGCTGGAGGAAACTCCCCTAGCGGGCTAATCACCCTGATAAGATGATGACTCAGCCAGCAAAATAAAGCCTCCCGCAACTTAAACCAGTAGGCCACCTCGGTATGAACAGCAGGATGGGGGCAACAAAGAGTCAGAAGCACAGTCCAAAAAACACTTGTCAAAAGAAGACAAAAGTACGACAGCACACAAAAAGGTAAAAATTTCAAAGCTCAGGAGTTATCTTTCAAATTCATAATTTTTCTTTACAAGGGAAGGGACAAAAGGGGGGGCACATCGCCTACGACGCTGGGGCCCGAGCAAAAGCATCCCTGGGGGCCTCACCCTGCCCTGATCAAATGGGTTCCTTGGGGCCAGTCGGGGACGAGGAAGCGTCTGCCGGACCTGCTCCTCGAACCTCTGAAACCCGTCCCGAAAGGCCCCCATGATCCTCAGGGTTAGGATGTCTTCATAGGCCTGGAACGCCCCCGAAGGGATTCCATGATCCACAGTGCCAGGACCTTCTCGTAACCCATCTCCACCTCCTCGATGAGTCGGGCGGGGTGCACTTGCCGCAGGGCCTCCAGCTCAGCCCAGAGCTTGTTCCTCTCCCGGCGAAACGTCTCCTCCACCTCCTGAGCGGATCTCTCGGCCTGCCAGGGCCTCCCTCATGTTCCTCACCTCAGAGGTGAGCTCGTCAACCTGGCACCGTGAATGACAAGCCTCTGAACGGGCCTCTTCGGATGCCTTCTCGACCGCCTCAGCTCTCAGGCGCTCTTACACCAAGGCCGCCTCGAGACCGTCCGTGCGCTCTGTGCGGTGATGTGTCTCCACGGCCATCGTGGAAGCTTGCAGGGGAGAAGGGATAAGCAAGCACCGTCGTTAAACGGTGTATGAAGTAAGAGAAAGACCAACCTGCTAGAACTGCCAGACCAGGGAGTTTGCCAAGTGATCAGAGCGGACCCTCTCTAAAAAGGAGTGGTCCCTCGGGAGAATTGAACCTTGTGCCAGCTGGACGTACACTTCTCGGTCGATGAAGATCGACTCTCCGGGCAGGGCCTCTAGGCCAACCTCAAACATGGACATGGCACCCCCCACACCGACCAGCAATTGCTCAGCATGGCTGGCAGAGGGGCGGCCACCTCTGCCAGCTGGAGGGTCGCCCCCGAGATGATCGGGGAGTCAGGCACCGTCGAGGGCCTGCCCTCCCCCACCTTTTCTTCCTCTTCTCTTCAGGCCCCCTAGACTCTGAAGGGGGGCTCTTTTGTTCTCCCCTACGGTTCTCGACCGTTTTTCGAGAGGACTGGCCGACGCCCCCGGTGCCCCCTTAGCACGGGCAGGATCGGGGTTATCGCTGGTCAAATTCCCCGCTACGGGGGAATCAACGACAACTTGGGGTGGTAGCGTGGGGACGACTATCGGCTCTACCATCCCTACCACGACGTCAGCCATGTAGATCTCTTCCTCCACCGTGTGCCAAGGTGCATGGCCAGAAGTGTTTCTGCGCCTGCTATTGGCTCACGGATGTCACGGCTAAACTCCCGGCCTGCCCTCTCTATCGAAGGACAGACGATCAGGGTAAGCAAAAGGGAAAGCCAGAAAGAATAAAATGCATACCAAAGGACCACATGATGTTCTTAAGGAGAAGGTCGTCCAGCAAAGGCCAGACCAACCACTCCACCAGCGGCAATGACGACAAGAGCCCGACCGCGGCCTGATCGGCCTCGAAAAGGGATAGTGTCAAGTCGTATTGACACAGGCTCCCCCAACCGTTCATAATCACGACGTCTTCCGAAAAGGTGACAAAGAAATAGTCCATACTCCAGTCGCTAACCCAGCGGGGCAACCCCAGCAGACACTCCCTTCCCACCCAGGCACGGATGTGCTGCCACGATCCCCGGCCAACCGTCTGAACCCAGAAATAGAAGAAGAAGAAGAGGGGCAGGATCGGCTCTAACCCGTGTGTATAGCAGATCATGATGAATCCAACCAATACCGCGATCGAGTAAGGGGTCAGCTGACACAGAGCCACCACCAAAAAATCCAGGACCTGGATGACGAAAGGGCGAAGGGAGAAACGGAGCCCCATACAGAACATCTCAACATACACTCCAACCTTGCGGCTCCATAGGAAGCAAATCCTTTCATCGGCGAAGGGAATCTGAACATCATACTGGTGGCAAAGGTACTTCGCCTTGATCTCCTTAGCTATGGGATAAGGGACGGCGGACGATGACCCAAGAATCATCGGAGGAACATCAAACTCCTCTGCCACGTGGGCATCTTCTCGACGGGTCGTATCCTCAAACAGTAGACCTTTCCCTTTGTCAAGGGCCGGTTGAGGAGCTAGAGGGTTACCAGACCCAGGAGCCAGAGGATTACCAAACCAAGGAGCCAGAGGATCACCAGACCTAGGAGCGAAACTTCCTATCCTCAATGCAACCATAGAACAAACCGGATAAAGTCGAAGAGGAAGAAGGAGATTACCTTGAAAATGATCGGAAGAGGAAAGGCGAAGGAGAATTCGTTAGCACTCGGAGGAAGAGATCAGATTAGAAAGCGCAAATGAAAAATCTGAAAGGGCGGTAATTTTATATAACAGACATTCTCAGGATCCAGGCCGTTCGAAGGAGGACGCATGGCAACATCCAGCAACCGATAGCACTTCGAATTCTGCTCCCCAAGTCGGGAGAAGTCTAGCCTGGCAGCGTCATGATGAATTCCATTCAATGCCACTGCCTCGACTGATGAACCTGTCAAATCCACATGGATTACATCACTCGAACCGAACCGTCAGAATTCGAACTGCCCGAGCAATAGGGACAATTGATACGACCCTCCCAGGATGGGCCGAAAACCGAGTGGCCCAGGCCTGTGTCATAAGCCAGTGGCCCTGAAGAAGAACAGGCCAAGCGACGAGGCCTGCACGAAGACTTGGAGTCGGGACAGCCTCGAACCAAAGCAGGCGCCACCACTGGCCTACGTCAGCATGAGTTAACCACTCCCTTAAATCGTGCCCCCTTAATCATAATTAAGGGGCCCCATTACGCCCACCTTCATGACCCATGAAGAAACCATCAAAGTGGCAGATCATCAGGGCAGAAGTGGGAGGACGTTGAGGAGATGTGGCCGTAGAAGACTCCTATAAAGCGACTCGAAAAGCAACATGCAAAAGGATCACTTCCTGGATATCCAAAACCCTGAGGTATTCTTCTTACACGACCTTGTCTTCCACTTTATATTTCTCATCCAAAGCTCAGCCTGAGGACTCGCTATCGGTCTCCCCGTGAGCCATACCGATCCCACCAAGTATCTTTCAGATCCGTTCTGACTTAGGCATCGGAGGGGACTTGGTCGGAACAAAGGTCTAACCCCACTGATGATCTTTCTCGTCTATTCAGGTCAAGTAGATCTAGTCATGGCGAGGCTACCCTTCGGTGCCCAGCTAGCCTGCAACCGAACGCACTCGACTCCGAGTCTGTTCGTCTACACCCCTAAGGAGTCCGTCGCCTTGCCGATTATTCCCTTCGACACGCCGACGCGTGGACCCGCACGCTCTTCACCAAAGCCAAACGAGCCGGATCCCGCTCCTGGAGGCCGCACGTGATCCCCATGAGCACGTTAACCTCCAGCCCTCCAGTCAACCAATCTGTGGTGAGAAAACACCCCGAAACAGAATTGATAAAGAGCAGAAGTTTAGAAGTTCGCATTCAAAAGGTGGTTAAAGACAATTTTTTAGGCTTTTGTTACTTTTTAAGCTTAATGTGTTGACAATATTTCATAGTTATCTTCCTTTTTCATTATTTGAACAATGAAATGTGTCATGAAAGATACGTTGAATCATTTTGTACTTCTGTTTTCTGTAACCACTCGAATGGTTCTGTTTTTTTATTTGGTCTGTGTATTGCCACAATCTGAAGAGCTTGAGAAATCAATGCTTCATTTAGTCACAACCTATGTAAATGTAAACTATTATTTTAGAACAAGATTGGCAGTTTGGTTGTTCACATAAACATTGGTGTTTTGATCCTAAGCTTCGGTGAACCATGTCATCGGTGGCATCGCTGTCATCGATGAAATCGTCCCCCGGCTTTTACTTCTCTTGCTACAGCCACCTTCAAAGCCTCCTTTGACCTTCTTTAATCTGGTAACCTCAGCGGCCTCCACCTCTTCTTCTCTTCTCTATTGCAATTATTCTATTATTATTTTAATTAATTGTTAAGAGAACTTGACCTAGGGAGGCACGGACTGAAGCTTCTTCGAAGGAATTCGTTGTCGTTTAGCCATGTCTGGATGGCCGGTACTTGCTTTTAGGCACTGATAAAGGATTGAATAACTCAGAGATCACAAGGTTCTCTAAAAAAAGTGTAATGCCCTACCAGCTACTGCACAAGTACTAGAGGGGGGGTGAATAGTACTTTAAAATAATAAGGAGTATAATTCCAAATTAAATTGCAAACAACTACCAAATCAATTTGCGGAAGCTTAAATTGAATGACAACACAAAATTAACAATGCTAACAAACGAAGTTAATGGGTTCGGATCCACCCAAGTCTCCCCGACTTGTTCCCGGTGATCCTACGTCCCAACCACCCGGATCCCTTCCGGATACTTGAGTTAGAAACCCTAACTCAAGATTTCCACTATGAATATCTTGTGAAAAACCTTCACAAGATCAAATCATACATGCAATGGCAAAGTGAATCCCACAACCCGGGATCACAATCTTCTCTCACAACCGAGAGAATCACAAGCAATATAAATGAGTTATATTGAAATAAACAAATCTTACCACAAAATCATATACCTTGAGTTTTTCTTACCCAAATGGTGAAATGGAGGATTTGAGGAGGATGAAGTCACCAAGACCTAGCACCAAGGAAATGACCAGCAATCGGTGCCTAGGAATGAGTTGGAGACTTGGATCAAGCAATAGCTTGAAGAGCTCACCAAGAACAAGCTTCTCTCTAGATCTAGAAATGAGAGAGAATGGGTTTCTTGTGAGGAAGAGAGCTTTAGATTTGAGGGAGAATAGCTATCTCTTTAGAACTCAATGAATCTCTTAATGGCAGCTCTAACCTAGATAGAAATGACCTAGGTTCGTATTTATAGGGTCCCATAAAAACAAGTTAGGTCATTCACCAACGGATAGAAATCTGTGAGACTTAGTCGGTCAAAGAACAATCACTGACCGACTAGTTCATCAAATAGTCGGTCAGTCAAACAACGTGGACCGACTAAGAGTAGATCTGAGAAGAGATAGAATTTCAGACCTAGAAATCTAGTCGGTCCAAGAAGACTGTCTGACCGACTAGTTTCACAACTAGTCGGTCAGCCAATGAACGTAGACCGACTAAGAGGCAAAATAACTTAGTCTGAATGCAAAGTGACTTAGTCGGTCCAAGAACAAAAGTTGACCGACTAAATTGTCAACTAGTCGGTCACCAAACATTCTTAGACCGACTAACGGTAAACAGTAGCTTAGGAGAATTTTAGCATGAACAGTAAGTCACAACTAGTCGGTCAAAGAAGCATCACTGACCGACTAGTTCACAAACTAGTCGGTCGGTGAGTCAACGTAGACCGACTAACTGTAAACAGTAAAGTCCAAGAAATTAAGGAATCAAACTAGTCGGTCCAAGAACAGTTGCCGACCGACTAGATCACCATCTAGTCGGTCAGTACTTGTTCTTGTACCAACTAACATGCACATACAAATCCGAATCGAAGCGCGACGCTTCGAGGAAGTTAGAATGAACTTGTGCAAGGATCCTAGAGCTACGAAATGAGCGTAATGAAGATAGAAACGTAAGATATACTCAAGGCTTAACATTCTATATATCGAAGCTAAAAGACTATAAGTAAAACCTTAAAGAATGGTCTTCGAGAGCTTCGATTGAATCTTCATAACTTCCAAAGCGTTGCAAGAGCTTCAACGAAGCTTTAGGCATGAATATGAGCTTTGGGAAGTGTTGAGATGTCGCTTTGAATGTTCTCGTGAAATTGGCGACGATCTCCAAAACTGCGCTCACAAATTGTTAGTTCATGGATTATTTATGTTTGCTCATCATCAAAACCAAATCCGGGGAGTCCAATATTCAACATTCTCCCCCTTTTTGGTGATGACAAACCACCATAAATAATAATCAAAAATAATAATTCAAATGTAAAATACTTACTCCCCCTGCATTGATGACACGTTAATTCCAAAATGAATATATATGAATTGCATCAAGCAGACGAGTAAGATAAATAAAGAGTATCGATTTTCGAAATATCGGATTTTGAAAAATCCTTATATATATCTTAACTCCCCCTGAATCTAACATATCAAACTAGATTCTTGGAAATTGAGTTAAATTTTCATTTGCTCTATTTATTATCATTATCTCTCCCCCTTTGGCATTATCCCAAAAATGGGGGGCATACAACGACAACAATTAGGAAATGTAAAATCCAACATCGGGAGTCGTAGACAAAGACAATGGACCAACTTGACACCAAGAAAAAAAAATGTGGAAATCAAATCAAGGTGTCCCAAAATGTCCATTATCAAAATAAATAATCAAAATCATCAAATATACCAAATAATTATTCATTTCTTGAATAAAGAAACATACTCTTCAATATTCAATATTCTTGGTTAATTTTGTGCATGGAAAACAATTCTATATAAATATAGAAATATAATCTATTTAACCAAGTTTTTAATCGTCGAGCGATGAATTCACAATTCAAATGCATTCAACGAATATATATAAAAAATGCACGACGAATAAATGACAAAGTGAATGACGATGAACATATATATATGTAGAGACAACATGAGTACATCCAAAAAGATATCACATCGAATATATGAGGTACATCATATCAAGTGCTACATATCATCAAAAAGAAATACAGCATACATCATCGACATCATCAAAGTGTATCAAAATACATCAAAAACAACATCATATCATAATATCCAACTCCGACATCCAGAAATCGCAAAAATACATCAAAACATCTCTCAAACCTCATCCTAACCCAAAATACTCTCACTAAGATATATCATCCAAAGCGTAGTGGAGAGTCCTCGAAACAAGCGATCACGAGGAGGTGGCAGGATCTGCAATCTCCGTGGGTCCAGTCGACGGAGTCGACTCAGGCTCTACAGGGAGTAGAGGTGTCTCAACAGATGGAATCGTCGGGGCAGGAGTGGAGATCTCAGCAACAGGCTCATCAACGGGAATCTCAACAGCAGCAGGGGTCTCGACAGAAGCAGATGCAGTGGCAGTGTCAACAGCAGCAGGAGATACATGAGCAGGCTCGTCAACAGGGTCACCAGCAGGCTCAGAATGCTGAAGAGCTGAAGCAGAAGGCTCTGGAACACCGGAAGTGGTGCCAACTCCAGGAGCTGAAGTGGAAGTACCAGCAGCAGCAGCAGTGGCCTCATCACCACGGGCAAAAGAAGTGACAAGCTCGTCAAGCTCCTCATCGTCCATCTCCTCGGCCTCAGACACTGAATGAGGAAGATCAATCCCCATCATACGAGCCATACGGCAGACTACCTCCTCAGTACGAGCCAAACGGGAGTCATGCTGACGAAGTAGGCGTACGACATCGTCCAATGTAGCAGGGGAAGAGGAGGCTGCAGCAGCTGACGGAGTAGACTGAGATGCAGATGCGGTAGACCTCTGCACGTGACGAAGTGCCGCTAGAGATTTCTTCACGACCGTCGCGTTCAGAGGCGTACCCAAAGGACGCTCATCGTCAGGAGGGAGAGGGACTCGGAAATGACGGAATACGAGAGTCAACAGGCAAGGTTATGGAATGTGCACAGACTTATTGGTCTTGCGTATACACTCGAAAGAATCCATCTTATCGAGTATCACGCGAGCCCAATTAATCTCGCACCCCAAGAAAAGAGCGTAGATCAATTTCAAGAACGGCTGGGATGGGAGTGAAGAGGATCCATACTTAGGGAGGAGACATGACTTCAAAATCAGGTTAAGAACCCACGCATTAGGCTTAAAAGATTTCGATGGAACACCAATGAATGCAGAGGGGATAACCTGGAAAATCTCAGAAAGAATAGACTGATCCAAAGAAGAAATGTCATCGACGGAAATGTCCGAAGGGAGGAGACCACACGATGAACAACCAAGAATCTCCCCCAAGATTTCTGCCGTGAGAACTATAGGAGTTCCCAAGACAGTCGTCTCAATGGAGTGGCTGGCATCGTACTGGCCTCGAATACGATTGGCATAGAACAATTTCACGAGGCGAGGATACGGTTTGGGATTGGCCTTGGGGTCGAATCGGAGATAATCTAGAAGACCACTATAGGACAGAAGATCAGCAAGGCCGAGAAAATCAGAGAACTGAACGTAATGCTCTAACAACAGTGGACAGTGCTCTATACGGTTGTACGCTGCGAGACACTGAGGGTCATCGCAGCACAACGATATGTCTACGCCGCCGACTGGCATAGGAGCTTTACCCTTAGCCTTACGGGTCTTCGGAGGTGGAGTGGGTTCCCTAGTAGGCTCATCCTATGGGATAAAATCAGTGTCGGAATCGGGAGGAGTAGCCGGAGATTGAAGAATAGGCTTTTTGGTCTTGGATTTGCGTGGTTTAGCTATCGCAGTCCTAGGCTTCTTAGGAGGAGGCGATGATGGAGAGGCTTGGGTTGACTTGGCACGACGCTTAGGCTTCGGGGGATTCCTAGGGTCGGAAGGCCCTACGGTCATAGGAGAAGCCCCGGAAGAGGCGATTGGAATTCTCGTCTTAGCCATAGCACTACGAGCACAAGCAATCGATGATAAGATCAAAAACAACCTAGCACAAACCCTAGAAGCTAACACAAACCCTAGAAATCAAGAAATTCGAAAATACAAACCCTAGGTTAAAACTAGAAACCCTAGGAGCTAGATGAGATAGAATCGAACCCTAGGGTAGGAATCGACCAAGGAGAGGGAGGGAGATACCTAGGAGGTGGAGTCGACGGCGGCGGACGGTGGCGATCGACGGAGAGATGGCTGGAAGACGAAGGGTTTCGAGTGGGGGTTTGGGGTTTTCGGGCTGGAGCAAGAGAGAATACCGACTAAAAATGATTTTAGTCGGATGAATTAGAGTATAAGTCGGTCGGGAGACGAAAAGACTCAACTGCCCTAACACACTTAGTCGGTCACAGTTCAAGCACTGACCGACTAGATTACGATCTAGTCGGTCGGTCAATGAGCTTGAACCGACTAAGTCGAAACAGAGGCACAGATGAATTTCTAGGGAAAGAATTAGTCGGTCGCAGTATATTCACTGACCGACTAGTTTTCAATCTAGTCGGTCGGTAAGTGTACTGTGACCGACTAACGAAAGAAAATGATAGGAGTTAGATATAGGCTTGATCTAGTCGGTCTGAGTTCATTTGCTGACCGACTAGATGAGCATCTAGTCGGTTGACAAGTGAACTTAGACCGACTAGAGGAGTACAAAAATTGATAATTGATTTCTCTTCACAAACCACTTGGATGAAATATCATAACTCACTCATTAGTCATCTAAATTACCCCATAAACGTCGAAATCTTAAATACGACATTGAAATACGAATTCGAGCATAAATTCAAATATATCACATAAAATTCCCAAAAATTCAATAAATCTAGCATGAATGAAATATCGCGAAATATAATAGCATGCAAGATAATTGAATGAAATATGAATCCTATATCTCGGATTCACCCATAATCCCCAATTCTCGACGCAACCGCACAAAGGAGTCCTCCTTTAGGGGTTTCGTGAAAATATCGGCGATTTGCTTTTGGGTTTCAACGTACACTAATATGATGTCCTTTTTAGCAACATGATCATCTAAGAAATGGTGTCGGACATCAATGTGTTTTGATCGGGAATGGTGCACCGGATTCTTTGAAAGACAGATAGCACTTTGGTTCTCCACCATGATAGGGCTAGTATCACAATGAATACCAAAATCCTTCAATGTGTGTCTCATCCAAAGAACCTGGGCACAAGCGGCACCGGCGGCAATCTATTCCGCCTCGGTGGTTGAAAGTGATACCGAATTTTGCTTCTTGGAAAACCAAGAGACAAGAGAATTTCCTAGAAAATGGCAAGTGCCACTAGTACTTTTCCTGTCGGATTTGCATCCCGCATAATCAGCGTCACTATATGAGACTAACTCATACGTGCTAGATTTCGGATAAAGTAATCCAAAATCTAAAGTGTAACTTAGATAACGGAAAATACGCTTTACCGCTACTAAGTGAGACTCCTTAGGTTGAGACTGATAACGAGCACATATGCATACGGCAAACATAATATCGGGCCTACTTGCGGTAAGATAAAGTAAATTACCTATCATACCTCGATATAGACGAATGTCTACATCCTTACCGCCCGTATCCTTGTCAAGATGCGTAGTCGTGCTCATAGGAGTCTTTTTCCCGGAGGCATTCTCCATTCCAAATCGCTTTAGCAACTCCACCGTGTACTTCGTTTGGTGGATGAAGATTGCATCGTTCAATTGGCGAATTTGGAGACCTAAGAAATATTTGAGTTCGCCCATGTGGCTCATCTCAAATTGTTCCTTCATAACATTAGAAAACTCTTCGCAAAGAGCAAAGTTAGTAGCACCGAAAATGATATCATCAACATAAATTTGAACTAATAAAATATCATTATTCGCATGCTTAATAAAAAGTGTTGAATCGGCTTCACCCATTTTAAAATTCAAATCCAAAAGAAAATTCTTTAGGCGATCATACCAAGCTCGAGGAGCTTGTCTCAACCCATAAAGATCTTTCTTTAGTTTAAAAACATGATTTGGAAATTTTTCATTTATGAAGCCCGGAGGTTGAGAAACGTAAACTTCCTCAACGACATCTACGTTTAAAAATGCACTTTTAACATCCATTTGAAATAATTTAAAATTCTTATGGCATGCAAAAGACAATAATAATCTAATTGATTCTAATCTAGCTACCGGAGCGAAGGATTCTTCGAAATCAATACCTTCCTCTTGTCGATAGCCTTGAGCAACTAACCGAGCTTTGTTCCGGACGACGACTTGGTTTTCGTCGGTTTTGTTCTTGAAGATCCAATTTGTCCCTATGACGGTGTGGTTCTTCGATGGCAAAGGAACAAGCTCCCATACCTCATTCCTCTCGAATTGAATGAGCTCCTCCTCCATGGCTAAGATCCAAGCGCTATCTTCGCATGCTTCATTAATATTCTTTGGCTCTATCGATGAGGCAAAGGCACAATTTGCGAAGTGGTGAACTTGCGATCTCGTCTTGACACTATCATAGATATTGCCAATGACTTGCTCATGGGGATGGTCACGAACCGAATGAAGCCGTTTGGGAATACCTTGATCACGACTTTACCAACACCTATGATGGTTCCGCTCTCGTTGCCTCCAAATACGACGCGGTTTCCATTCGCAATGGGAACCACTCCGGAGAGCAATCGAGCGTCACCCGTCATGTGTTTTGAACACCCGCTATCGAGTATCCAATTCCCTTTGGAGCTAAATTTAAATTTGTTGCTCCTTTTCTTTTTCTTTTCCTTGAGTACCTAAAGATAGAAACTTTCATATCATGGTACCCAAGGTCATTGGGTCCAAGGGATTAGACCTTTGGAAGCCAAGTCCAAGTGGACTTAGACTTCCCCACATAATTCTTACTATGCACAACATCCGAAAAATAAGCATTCATATACATTTGTTTTTCGTCCATGCTTGTGTCCTTTGGGCTCCAAATAGTGAAAATTTTGGGAGCCATCATCCTATTGGGTGCATGCATGCGACGTTGATTTCTACGTGATGCATGTTGTGGATAGGCATACGGGACATGATGGAATGGTGCACGACGAGAATTATTCATATGATGTGGTGGGTGAACATATGCATGTGTGGGAACACGTGCGTGAGGGTGTCTCACATGGTGTGCACGTGCCCGAGAATGTGTTGCATAAAAATCATCATATGTGTGAGCCGGTGGAGTAGGACGTGTGTTCCTACGTGGCATGTTATTGGTGTCCATGTAGGCATGCCCCTTCTTTGGAGGTCCACCCAAAGTGGGTTTCTTTCCGAAAGAGGGTGTGGACGAGGTGGAAGCACCATTGGTAGATGAACTACCAATAGAGTGTTTGCTCCCACTCGTTGAGGCTTCGGAAGTTGGCCTAACAAAAGTAGTGACCGACTTGGATGAATTTCCCATCATATACCCCAAGCCAATGTGGTGTTTGGCCGGAAGTAAATCTTTTAGGATATTATCCAAATGGCCCTTACCCTTGTTGAATTTGTTGATTCGGCCCAATGTGTCCTCATATTTCTCTTTGAGAGAACGCAAAGAAGTATCCAAAGTGGATATTTGCGATGTGAGCACATAAACACGTGATTTAAGATTCTCGTTCTCAATACTCAAAGTCGAGTTTTGAGAAGTTAAATCCGCTATCTCATGTTCTTCCGCATCCTCAATGCTAACATGTTCAAGTTTAGATTTGAGATTCACAATCTCATTTCTTAACTCTTCAACAACGGTGTTGTTGTTGGTGATGATATTCTTAGGCGATGTTTGAATGCTAGCTAGGTCATATTTTACCTTAGTATATCTATTTACTAACTTAGTGTATTTTGACCAAAGTTGAGAGTTAGCATTTCTAAGATCATCCATCGTTACCTCATCGCTTTCGTCATTACTATCATCGGAAGAGGAGGATCATTGATCTTGCTCCTCTCTCTCCATGAAACACATGTGCGCTTGCTCCACGTGCTCATCGTCCGACTCACCGCTTGAAGAATCATCAGAGTCGGTGAAGGTAGCTCCGACAAGTCCCTTCTTGTTTCCTTTCGTGTACTTCTTGGACTTGTCATACTTTGGCGCCTTCCACTTCTCCTTTTGCTTATTGAGGGGACACTCCGCTTTCATGTGTCCCGGCTTATTGCACTTAAAACACAAAGGAGAGGAAGAGGCGTTAGAAGAACCAAATTTACCTTTGGTCTTGAAGTTACCTTTTCGGAAGAAACGGTTGAACTTCTTGGCCATGAGTGCCATGGATTCCAAGTCCAACTCGTTTTCCGATTCTTCATCATCGGTTGATGTGGATGTGGATGGAGCGGCTTTGAAAGCAATAGCTTTCTTCTTTGGCTCGTCTTGCTTTAGGTACGACTTCATCTTTTCTTGCAATTTGAGCTTGCTATCCTTGCGTACCTCGTACGACATTAAAGTACCCATTAGTTGAACTACGGTATATTTGTTCATGTCATTACCTTCCTCGATGGCGAAGGTACGTTTTTCCCAAGAAGAGGGAAGTCCTTCAATAAGCTTTGAGCACTTCTCCTTTTGAGTGTAGGACTTGCCGAGGGCCTCTAACTCGTTTATTATGTCAATAAAACGAGCGTAATATTCTTTCATCTTCTCGCTCTGTTGCATATGAAACATTTCGTAATCTTTGTTTACGACTACGAGTTTAGAGTCTCTTACCCGACTCGTCCCTTCATGTAGTATGAGGAGAGAGTTCCAAATTTGATATGCACTCTTACATGTGCATATCTTATTGAAGTCCTCGGGCTCCAATGCGCATTGCAAGGCGTTCATTGCCTTGGCATTGCTTACCTCCGCGGCGACCTCCGCGGTTGTCCATTTCTCAAAGTCTTCTTCTTCGGGCTCGATGTACTCCTTCATTGTAGTCCTCCATAAAGATGCACTTCGGAGGAAGGTTTCCATCCGACATTTCCAATACCCGTAGTTGGTACCGTTGAAGAATGGAGGCCTTGTAGAGGAATGTCCTTCCATCACCGAAGATGCTCCTTCACGGTTCCTGAAGGTGTCATAGTTGGAAGGTGGACGCACGGTCTTGTTGTCGTTGGCAGACATAGCTGTGTATCTGGCTCTGATACCAAATGTAATGCCCTACCAGCTACTGCACAAGTACTAGAGGGGGGGTGAATAGTACTTTAAAATAATAAGGAGTATAATTCCAAATTAAATTGCAAACAACTACCAAATCAATTTGCGGAAGCTTAAATTGAATGACAACACAAAATTAACAATGCTAACAAACGAAGTTAATGGGTTCGGATCCACCCAAGTCTCCCCGACTTGTTCCCGGTGATCCTACGTCCCAACCACCCGGATCCCTTCCGGATACTTGAGTTAGAAACCCTAACTCAAGATTTCCACTATGAATATCTTGTGAAAAACCTTCACAAGATCAAATCATACATGCAATGGCAAAGTGAATCCCACAACCCGGGATCACAATCTTCTCTCACAACCGAGAGAATCACAAGCAATATAAATGAGTTATATTGAAATAAACAAATCTTACCACAAAATCATATACCTTGAGTTTTTCTTACCCAAATGGTGAAATGGAGGATTTGAGGAAGATGAAGTCACCAAGACCTAGCACCAAGGAAATGACCAGCAATCGGTGCCTAGGAATGAGTTGGAGACTTGGATCAAGAAATAGCTTGAAGAGCTCACCAAGAACAAGCTTCTCTCTAGATCTAGAAATGAGAGAGAATGGGTTTCTTGTGAGGAAGAGAGCTTTAGATTTGAGGGAGAATAGCTATCTCTTTAGAACTCAATGAATCGCTTAATGGCAGCTCTAACCTAGATAGAAATGACCTAGGTTCGTATTTATAGGGTCCCATAAAAACAAGTTAGGTCATTCACCAACGGATAGAAATCTGTGAGACTTAGTCGGTCAAAGAACAATCACTGACCGACTAGTTCATCAACTAGTCGGTCAGTCAAACAACGTGGACCGACTAAGAGTAGATCTGAGAAGAGATAGAATTTCAGACCTAGAAATCTAGTCGGTCCAAGAAGACTGTCTGACCGACTAGTTTCACAACTAGTCGGTCAGCCAATGAACGTAGACCGACTAAGAGGCAAAATAACTTAGTCTGAATGCAAAGTGACTTAGTCGGTCCAAGAACAAAAGTTGACCGACTAAATTGTCAACTAGTCGGTCACCAAACATTCTTAGACCGACTAACGGTAAACAGTAGCTTAGGAGAATTTTAGCATGAACAGTAAGTCACAACTAGTCGGTCAAAGAAGCATCACTGACCGACTAGTTCACAAACTAGTCGGTCGGTGAGTCAACGTAGACCGACTAACTGTAAACAGTAAAGTCCAAGAAATTAAGGAATCAAACTAGTCGGTCCAAGAACAGTTGCCGACCGACTAGATCACCATCTAGTCGGTCAGTACTTGTTCTTGTACCAACTAACATGCACATACAAATCCGAATCGAAGCGCGACGCTTCGAGGAAGTTAGAATGAACTTGTGCAAGGATCCTAGAGCTACGAAATGAGCGTAGTGAAGATAGAAACGTAAGATATACTCAAGGCTTAACATTCTATATATCGAAGCTAAAAGACTATAAGTAAAACCTTAAAGAATGGTCTTCGAGAGCTTCGATTGAATCTTCATAACTTCCAAAGCGTCGCAAGAGCTTCAACGAAGCTTTAGGCATGAATATGAGCTTTGGGAAGTGTTGAGGAGCTTTGGGAAGTGTTGAGATGTCGCTTTGAATGTTCTCGTGAAATTGGCGACGATCTCCAAAACTGCGCTCACAAATTGTTAGTTCATGGATTATTTATGTTTGCTCATCATCAAAACCAAATCCGGGGAGTCCAATATTCAACAAAAAGGTGCAAATTTTTCTTGCAATTGCTTATCGATTGTGCAAATTTTCATCTTTAGGGTTAAATTAAGAAAATAATTTAAATGAATTTTGATGTTTCATAACTAATTTACAATTTCATTTTAGTACAAATCTCCGCCTCTTCTTTTTTTCTCTAATTTTCTAACACTGGAAGTATGATGCATTGTTATGCACTTTTTCCTCCTTGCAACATTTATGGTTCTTAGGTCCATCAAATTCACTTCCTCTGCCATGCGAGCAACTGCTAGATGCCGAGGGCACCCACATTATCCATGCGACGGTTGATTACCTAATATAGTACATCATTATAAGTTCAAGGATTCTTTTGGCTTTAGTAATTTTACACAAAGTCTACTGAATTTTGTTTCCCCTTTTTGGTTGTTTTGCATGAATGGGAACCACAGTGCAATGTGAAAGCTACTTGCTAGGATATCCTTCAATGAAAAACCTGAATGAATATTTGAGTATTAGCTGGTCCACATACTATGAGGATATGACATTGAATGAGCATCTTTATAATAGCTTCACGCTGAGATCAGTTAATGAATATTCAGGATATGATAAAGAGATGTTAAAGCAGACAATGCCTGAATATGAAGCTATCTTTAGAAAACATGTATAAATGCATATTTTCAATACAAAAGAATCTAGGACTGTTGAGAGATAGTTGCTTCCTAAAAACTGCAGTTGAGTATTCGTAGTTAATATTATCAAAGTGTTCCAAGTATCCAGGGAGCATAGTTGATGGGCTAACCCATGGTAGTTTGATCTGATTTAATTGTTCTGTACATTACATATTTAGATGACTCTATACAGTACATGTTGAAGTTTTAAACAAAGTTACCATTGTATTGCAAATGCTGATTTTAGACAGTATATGGTTGTTAGACCATGAAACCAAACATATTTGATTTTTAATCACAACCATTGAGCTTAAGTTGATGGTATGTGTTCCTTTCAAATGTTGGGATTTTTTGGCATGTGCAACAAGTGATTATCTACTTGAGAATGCTCTTGACACTTTTATGAACATGGGAATAAACAGAGATGTTTTACATGTAACAGCTATGGGAGAATAACATAATGCCTATAAACATGAGAATAAAATATATTTCATCATAACTACGACTTTAGATTCCAAAAAAATCATACCACTACCTATCTAATCAGTAGTTAAACATCAATAATATAGACGTCATGTTTCTACAGTAACAAAAACTTGGCATATTAGGCATGCAACAATAGCAAAACTGGAAAACATGGAATAAAACATCCAATCTCACATGTCATAAGAACATGTAAACTCCTAACACAGAATTTAATGAAAAATCATGTTCTACGACATATTCAGGGATCATGGTGTATATTGCTGCTCAAAGATTGCAAGAAACACTTGCATATGCTCATAGCCAACTGCAAACATGATTTTTATATCGATAGAGTTATGGATGTGAGGGTGTCAAGTCTGTGATTGATGTAAGTTTTTGAAATTTTTTAATCAAATTTGGTTGGATATTTGAGGAACAACTTTCTATAATTTTTGTGTGCATTTATTTGGTTAGTCTAAAGTTTCCATTTTCTTAAAGAGAAATAGGATGTTTGTTATTGTAAAGAGTCAAATTGGTGAAGGAATTTGAGTGATGTCTGTTGCATTATCAAAATAGGTCTCCAAATTCTATAAAAAAATTTACTGAGGTAAATAATACAAGCTTGGAACAAGAAGTTATTAGGAACGAGTCTCTACAAGCTCAGAACAAGAAGCTGCAAGCTGAGGTAAATAATACTGCATGCATTTGAATTGAAATCCTCTTTACAGAATAATCTTTTGGGGGTTATCAGCAATCATCATTATACTGTGACATTATTAGGTTGGTGGATACATGGCTTTGAATCTTTTGAGAAAGATGTAGCAATGTTTCAATGTGTACCAAAACAGTTATTATTAATAACACCATTAACAAAGATGAGATTGTCAATATTCTGAATTAAAATGTGACTTCATTATTTGAAATTGTCAATTTTCTGTTGGATTTTTTGCCTTTTCGAGTAGCGATGCCATGTTTTATAAGTATTAGAGTTGGGGTACAATGTCACATTGATTAGTTAAACTTCATGAAAGGACATAGTTTGTGAAATTATTAAATCATTTAGTAAATGTTGATTTCAAAAGGTTAGGAATGAACAGAATGTTCAGGTTAGGCAATGTTTGGATAGCTGAATGAATAACTGAATGAATAGCAGAATGTTAAATATCTATATTTTATTGACATAAAATCTACTTAGTTTCTTTTTCAGGTCAAGAAAAGTAGAATTTAATTTCAAGGTGTGTCGTCATGGTACTTATTCCCAACAAATTGAATATATATGTACATAAACTTTGATAACTTGAAATCTTACAGGTAATCGAATTTTCCTAAATTGATCTGAAATAGACTTGCGAATAACTTGCTTTATTAACCAATGTGCATAAGTTGAAAACTTAAACCCCTTTAAAGCATCAAACTTTTCAGCACCCTTTAACAGACCTCAGCATCCTTCCTGCAAACAAGATTCATAAGCATGCTTGATATGGGGGACTTACAAGAAAGTTTGATATCCTTTGTCTAGAACCCAAAATACCTGGACAAGATCCTGCAAGTTCATCCTTATCCCCTGGAAGTTTTTGTCAATAGATATAACAAGGCATACGTTGCTTTTGATCATTTTATCCTTGCAACATCTTCCATAATTTAGACGCTTCCTCAGGATCTTTGGATCGACTATAGCAGCTATTGCCCATTTTATCCTTACCACAGCGCTCTACAAGCTCCTCTTGAAGACTTTCTGGCTTTATTAAGTCTCGTAGCATATCTAATAGGATCATTATTATATTGAACATAAATTAAACCAAGCATTGAAACTTCAGTTTGCAAAAAGTATTTCAATTTTTTGTGAGTGCATCATTGCCAAAAATGTTTGATTGCATGTAAATTTTGGAAGGAAAAAAACCGACTTATGTAAATTTTGTTCTGAATCATTGCCAAAAATGTTTGATTGCATGTAAATGTTTGATTTCATGTAAATCTTCAAAATGCTAACATCTTCAAATTAACATTCAGCCTATAAAACACTTCTTTGAATCTTCAATACTGCCTATAAAAATTCTAGCTAGCTCTCTATTCCCATCATAGCATCATGGCATTTTTATAGGCATTTTTATATTCAATGCTAGCTTGCTTTCTAACATATTTTGAAGATTCAATCCTGCCTATAAAAACTGCTAGCTCTCTATTCCAATTTGTTTCATTGAAAATTCAGTTAATTAGTAGTTTTTATGTATCCTGCTTCAATCCAATCAATAATGCTGGATCATTTATGTATCCTACCTAAACATGGTAATTAGTAGTTCATAAAACTCACGAATTTGACTCGGTTGAATATCAGTTCATGTGAACATAAATGATTCAAATCAAATGATTTATGTTGAATATCACTTGATTATCAGTTTTAAATTTCAGTCATAGAAAGAAATTTGAATTTCAATTCAAGTTTGAATATAAAACTGATATTCATTTATTGCCAAATTAGAATATGTTCCCATTTGCATATAAAACTGAATATAAAACTGATATTATTTCCCATTTGGACTACAATATTTTAACACTAATAAAACTGAATATAAAACTTAATGCCAACGTACAACTGAATCATTTGACTTTTATGAACTGATATTCAACTGAATTATTTGAACTACTATTAAATTCAGTTTTATGAACATATTCAAATGGGAACTTATATTCAAATGGGAACTGATTTATATTCAATTTGAATATAAAACAGTTTTATATTCAGTTTTATATGTTCAAAATATATTAGAGAGCAAGCTAGCATTAATCTTCAAAACCAGTTTCATGAACATAAATTCAGTTTTATGAACATATTCAAATGGGAACTGATATTCAAATGGTGCAAAACACAAAACTCATGGATCATTTATGTTCAGGTGAATATCAATTCCCATTTGAAACCTATTCTTTGACTTGATGTTGTCAGGATAATTAAAATGGCTTTTGATGTTAAAAATGGGTTTTTGAATAGGTAATTTTTGAATAGTTAAACTGGGTTTTGATGTTAAAGCTATCTATTTTTTTATTTAGGCTTAATCCTCACTGAGACATGTGGGATTTATGCAAATCGATAGTTATGTATGGTTCCAGGCATCATGTTCTATTCCAGGTAAAATAATTGGTAGTTAACAATATATCATGTTGTTAGTTCCAGGCTTGATGTGTACATTTTGTGTGGAGCTACTGGCATGAGCTTGAAGCCACCCACAAAACCACTATTTTCCAGGTGTTACTGACTATAACCCTTGGGTAGAGTTATTTGGACCTAGAAACAAGCAAATATATAATTTCTACACTCCAACTTCCCATAGAGACAAGAGGTAAGAAAAAAAGTCCAAATCAACTTGATACCCCAGCGCAGTATCCAAACTGAGGCCTGAATAAAAGAGTACTAGTCATAACCCGTGACCCTAGGGCACGGTTCATTTAGGATATTCCCCCCTCCAAATCATATTCCCCGTAATGTTAAACGAACAATACTTATTAAAGCGCAATAATTATTAGGTCACTCTCAAAATCTTAATTCCTCCAAAATTTAATTCCCTAGAAAATTTAGTTCCACTCAAAATTTAAAAATTGTTGAGAAATAGATTGGAAGAAGTTTGTAAACTAATCTCTAAAATCAAGAGTAGCCATGGCATAAGCCATGGCTCTCTATATATTCATTCACCTTTGAAGTCCAAGTGACTCCCCACTAAGTTAGTGGGGAGTAAATGGTGAGATGATGAGGGGAGGGAGGCCAAAAGCCTCTCTCAACTCACAACACTCCCCCTCCTCTATCCATTACCTTGGTTTAAGCATATGAATACTTCAGGATTCAGTATGCTAATGGGGTGGATACTTCTGGATCCAGAGCCACTGTGGTTGCCTCGTTAAAACCTTAGCTGTGGAAAACCCAGTGGGAAAAACCAGCAGCTTAAGGGAAAAGAGTACAACTATTGAGGGACTCCCCCTGATCTGTACAAGCTTCAGGCTTACAGATTTCCTATGTATCTATACAATCATCTCCTATTTGTCTATACATCCATCATGTTCTGAAAGCAAATACAGTCATCACTTATCTATACAAGTTTATTCATCTAGCGGCTATTGGAAAGTAGTGGCGCTCTGGAGTGGAATACTCTTCGAAGTTGGTAGACGACTCCACTAAAGTATTCTTTGAATCAGTCTTCTGTGTGCCTGCAAGGTACTGTTGGACCTGGCTGAGCGTTTAAAATACTTGCTTCTTGGATGATGAGCTTCTCAGAAGATGTAGACATTGGAGGATGATGTGTAGATATTTAGGAGGTGGACGGCCTTTTGTGTTTTAGTCATCGCGATGATATTTAAACCTACATATGCGATATATATTCCATGACCCTTGGAAGTTGCGCAGAAGCAGCTTATCCTTGGTCTAGTGGTTCTCTCCAGGGTAACACTATATCTGGTTAACAACTTTGCTACAGACGTTCTATCAAAGACACGTGCAGTTGGCCAGATAAAGAAGTGTAACAAGTACACTAGAGCTAGGCTCTTCAGGAGAGCTAGGCTCTTCGGGACCTAGGATGTCCTCCCCCTCTTCCAGTTACTGGAAGGTGTCATAAATAAGCATCCATTTTTAATAGGATGCAAGTGGACATCATTCTTCATAAACTCCAGGTGTATGAAGGATATTAAAGGGTTCCACCACTAAGGTGTTTAATATATAAGCCGAGATAATACCTTGTTATACATAGGTTTTTCATTTCCAAGGTATGCTTAAAGTTATCTGATGTCTAAATGGTCTCTGCAGGAGATCCTATCAGCTTTAAGTCGACCACATATACGGGGAATATCACAAATTCTGTCAATGATCTTTCGAAAAAGATACCCAGGCAGAATTTTGCTTAAGATCAACTAATGATCTTTGTAGCCTTTATGGAGAAGACGTTTTTACGTCTCTCTTTCATCTCTGGGGGTAGAGTATACCCTTCTGGAAGTTTTATATAGATCTCTATATCTATATTGCCGTATATATATGCAGTCACAACGTCCATGAGCTGTATGTATTGGTTTTTTCAGAGAAGTGTAGGCGTAGTAGGAAAATGATCACATTTCCTTCATTTCAATGTCTTTATGAAATCCGAATTATATTCCACAGGTATTTACACATTCAGGTGTATGGACTACTGGTCCAAAGACTTTGCTTTTCAAGAGTGAGTCCAGCTCTACTCTTATTGCATCGTCCCACTTTGGCCATTCTATGCGTTTACGCTATAGAAAAGTGGGTAGACGTCATCGTCGTATTCAGCGACGTGAACGACAATAGCGAAAGCAAAACCATCGTCGACGACTGTGCTATATCTATCCAGTACCTCTCCAGTACGTACGTAAAATAATGATGTTTCTCCTGTTGTTTCCTCTGCAGGGGAAATTAGGAGGGGAGAGGTTGCTGGTCTGAGCTCAGCATCCTGTGGTTGGATCATTTTGATATATCCAGGAATCTTCCTCTTTTGAGGAATTTTATATTGTGAACCTGGCAGGCGTCCTCTTTTCAATTGAGGTAAAGCCAATTCTGCTGCCGGTGGATTGCATCCTTCTTTGGGAATGTCAATCCTAGCTGGCGTGTTGGCAACAGGGACGTGTGAATGAACAATCTTCTGGTTGTCCGCAAATTTATCCGTCAATTGATTTACTTTAGTCTGAATGTGAAGGATCTTCTGGATCTCAACTTCACACAGAAAAAGTATGCGGATCATAACGAGATGAGTACTTTTATGTCCCATGATATGGTCTCAGAAGCTTCAGGCTTCCTTAGACTGCGTGCCTATTTCAATGAGATTTTGCTCATTAAATTCACATTTATCAAGACTTGGTGGTAAACCATAAGCAATCAGCATCAGCAATAAGATATGGCAACAAGCGGGCCGTATCGTGATAAGCGATGCGGAATGCAGTGTGATGGTCCCTAAACATCAATAGGCAACTACGATTTTACAATGGACGTGAAATCCATTGGAGTATCTTTACCAGAGACTCTGCTAACCCATTATGAGTTTGAACATGCTGCAGGATGTTTAATTTCAATGTCAGTTGCCTGGCAGAAGTCTTGAATGATTTGTGTAGGAAATTCACCCACAATATAAGCTTTTTAGAAAGCTAGGTTGCGAGTGAATATAAAGGCACACAAAAGACCATCTAGTAGATGCATATATCAGTACAGTAATAAAGTACCGAAAATGGGCCACTTGTGGGGTGAATAGGCCCGTAAAGGTCACCATGTATTCTCTCAATGAAGCCAGGAGACTCTAATCCCACTTTCAGGAGGGAAGGTCTCTCTATTAGTTTTCCTTTATGACAAATGGTGACAAGGAAACTCAACCTTTTGAAGAATCTTCAGGTTCTCCAATGGATTCATTTGATGATGCGTCCATCACCGCTGATCCAGGATGACCAAGTCCATTTTGCCAGAGTTAAAAACTATGGCAATGAAAGGCACTTCTGGTGCTCAGTCAAGTTGGCTTTCTATAGGATGAATATCTGTAATTATAGGGGCCCGACGGGGGTCAATGAAATCGTAAGTAGATGGGCTTCTGGCCATCCTCTTAACGATTTATATATTGATATTCAATATTTATTATCCACAGTGTTTAAGTTATGTTTGTTTAAACGAAATATACTTGAAAATTGGAAATTTCTTATATGTTTAAGGGGAGAAGTTTGCATCTTATAGTCTCGTTGTGTGTGGGAGCAATATCAATGCTACACCAGTGCAACGAGGCACTGTCTACAATATTCCATACTTCATCTATAATTAAAACGAAATTTTATTTAAGTCAATGAAAAAAGACATTCAAAATAAAAGTTCGTACTTAAGCAAATTAAAGACGAAGCAATATTGAATTTTAAATGCATAGATAAAAGATGAAGCTTAATCGAGCAGGTCGTCGTTCTCGAAGTCTTTTGCAGTAAACATCTTCGGCGGCTGAACAGCCACCAAGTTTGTTTCGGGCAGAGACTTCTGGCTCGCCTGATACAGTTCCTGGGGGTGGCGAGGAGTGCGTCAGTTTCTGGACCAATGTCCAGTCATGCAACATCGATGGCATTTATCCTCCCAATTCTTCTTAGGAAGTGACACTTGGTCAGTGTTCTGTTGCTTCCATGTGAAGTTTCTCTTTCCCTTATTGTTGTTGTTAGAAAGGGGTGATGTTCCTCGTCCATTCTTCATCACAGCTTTTCCTTTGTTATTTTTAGCCGTCCGTTTGTTTTTCCACTTCTGGGGAGAAACGTGGTGGGCTTCAGGGATAGGTGAAGTGTCAGCTCGACGTAAATTATGAGTGGCGAGCAGTAAATCTCGATTCTGCTCTGCCCTAAGTAGGCATGATATCAGCTCAGAGAATTTCGTGAAGTTGCGTTCACGATACTACTGCATGAGGATTGCATCTTTCTCGTGAAACGAGGTAAATGTCTTTTCCAACATGTGTTGCTCTGTCACTTCTTCACCGCACAACTTCAGGCGTGAGGTGATGTTATGAAGTGCAGAATTATACTCAGCGACGGACTTATAGTCCTGAAGCCTGAGGTTTTCCCACTCATAACTGGCACGCGGTAATATAACATCAATTTGATGTTTATACCGTGCCTCCAGCGCTGTCTACAGTTCCTTTGGGTCCTCTACCGTTAAGTATTCGGCCTTTAAGGTCCGATTTATGTTTCCTAATGTAGATTATGGCTTTCGCCTTATCTACATCGGAGACAGTGGTAGGAGTGCTGCTGCTAGATGTAGTAGAAGCATCATCCGCTGCTGGGGACGATGAAGGAGCAAAAATGGAGCCAAGGAGGGCCATCGAACGCAAGTGGAACTTCAGGTCCACTCACCAACTCAGGTAATTTTTCCCTGCAGAATCAAGGACCACGAAATCGACGCTAGCCAATTTTGCCATTTATTTATGCAATTTAAAACAAGCATGAATTAATTAAAATTGAAATTCATGCATAAAAAATAAAATAAGTAAAATGTGGGGATCGGCCAGATACCCAAGGAAATACAAAGTCCAAAGTCCGAATATACAATCCATAAAGAAAAGAGAAATACAATTTGGAAACCCAGAATGGGTCCCTATATTTTCCAAATTTCGTCTTCGTCTTCATTTTTCGGTACACCGGTCTTTGGCATTAATACATTTAATCCTCACTTACAAATTCTCTCAAAAAGAAAATAAAATTGCAAGGAATTTAAAGGGTATCAAACTGGCCGATCCCAAAAATCACATTTTAGCTTATATAAACATCAACGCAGTTTATAATATGCTACAGGCACAAAAGAAACAACCACGCATGTATATAACGCAGGCATATATAATATGGAAAAATAGACTATAAAATATAATAATCTCTCGGACCACGGGGAGACGTCATACACCGTTAGGTTAGTTTACTAACGGCAGAGCGGTCTCAGGATCCTTAAGATGATTATATTTTGAAAAGTTCTAATATTCCATAAATTAATAATAATGCAAGAGTGATATTTAACATAATTTTAGCAATTTGACAAACTGGGCGTCATGCCCAAAACTAGAAATTAAAATAAATTAATATTTTGATTGGGGCTGCAGGCCCATAAGTAAAATATTAATCATTTTAATAAGCAATTTTATTAACTAGGCTTCTGGCCCCAAAGGAAAAAAATAACAAAATTAATATATTAATAATATTTGAGCTGCAGGCCCATTTGCAAAAATTTAATTAACATATTAATTTTGCAATTGGGTTAACTGGGCTTCTGGCCCAATTTAGAAGTCAAAATTAATTATTAATATGAATGGGGCTGATGGCCCATGAAACTAATTATCATTGTTATAAACTGGGCTTCAGGCCCAAATTAGAACACAAAATTAATTATTATTCTAATATGGGATGTAGGCCCATAAGCAAAATGAAAATCATTTTAATTAGCAATTTCAATTATCTGGGCTTCTGGCCCAAATAACCAGACAAAAATAGTTAATTTTATGTAGTAGGCTTCAGGCCTAAATTAGAAGATAAAATGAATTATTGATCTGAATGGGGCTGCGGGCCCATAAAACTTATTATCATTTTTATAAACTAGGCTTCTGGCCCAATAAACAACCCAATTAATTTGTTTAGTAAGAATTGGGCTGCAGGCCCAAATGTTTAAAAAAAAATTAATTGAAAAGAAGCCTTCAAACAAATTTTTAAGGGAATTTGAAAGGTCCCTCAGACCCTGAATAACAGAATGTGTCTCCTCATCTCCTTTTTATCTACGAAAATCTAAACCCCCCTACGATTTGAGCAACGGAAGGCCCCCAAGGGGGGGCGATGGCTCAGGCCCCCAACGCCGACAGGGCAAGGGGCATTGGGAGGAGCCCCCCAGACAAGGGGGTTAGCGGAGATGAGCCCCCCGGGGGGGTCCGGAGCCCCCGACAGAGGGGGCGACGCTATGGTTGCAAAAGTACGTTAATATAAGGCTCCCCCCATGTCCAACATAAATTGATGTTCAACGCTGCGTCCAGATAACCACATTTACAGCCAACATAAACTGTTCATCACTATTACTTATTTCTCATAATTTGAAACCACGTATAAATAAGTAAACTGATAATAAGTAATGATCAGTATAACATAAAGTGCTGATAAGAAAATGTGATCTTGGTGGTTGTAAACAATATAAATAAGTAATCATCAGTTTACAACCACGTTACGCGGGGGGGGCTTCGAATTCCCGCGGCCAGACAACCATCAAGATAAGGCTCCCCTTCCATGGGGTTGCGACAATTATGAGGAGGGGGAAAAATGGAATTGTGCGAAAAAATGGGAGATATTAATTTGTTCTAATTTGATATGTTGATTTGAGTAATACAATCAACATATATATGTAATAATCAATATCTACGGGATTAGAATTTTACCTCTAGATCAATGATCTAGGGAAGCACAAATAAAATCCGTAGATAGAAAAATATAATCCCCGCTCCCGCTATACCGCGAAGGTAATCAACCGATCGTCGTCGCACCAATAGTTGCAATAGCTTTGCCGCAACTACAAGATTCCTTCCCAAGAAAGAGAAATTGGTGGGGAAGAAATTTTATGGCTCAACTTTTTTTTAGAGCGAAGTGCTGATAACGTGTTGAGAAATAGATTGGAAGAAGTGTGTAAACTAATCTCTAAAATCAAGAGTAGCCATGGCATAAGCCATGGCTCTCAATATATTCATTCACCTTTGAAGTCCAAGTGACTCCCCACTAAGTTAGTGGGGAGTAAATGGTGAGATGATGAGGGGAGGGAGGCCAAAAGCCTCTCTCAACTCACAACAAAAATTTTATTTTCCCATAAACTTAATACCTTCCGAAAAATATCGTTTGCACATTGTTTATTTAGTTTGCCACAAAAATTTTAGTTCTCCCCAATAATTAGTTCCCGCGAAAATTTTAGACAAATTAAATTCATCTTCCCACATTGTTTAAAAGAATTTTCTATGCTAAAACAATAATTAATTGTATCGCCTAACTCTACATTTAGACTTGAAGAACAATGTCGTTACACTATCCAGTTCGCATCTTACTTTAACCACCATGACATTTGGCATGGATTTAGGCTTCTCATCACACCTCAACTACACTGATAAAAAATTGAAAAGGTTCCACTTCAGACTTCGTCACACGTATTACAAACATAACTTTTCTTTGTATAATAATATATTTTGAGTCTTTTAAATTATGTTCACGGCAAAAATCTTTTTAGCTTGTTTTGTATGTACTTGGTTTTCTACGTCTTTTCGCTTCCCTTTTTACCTACGTTGTCCTTTGTCCTCGCATGCGAGGCTCAGAGCTCGCTCAAGAGTCTGCTTCCTGAAGGTCAATTTCCAGACATATCGACATCTCATTAAAGAAATAAAACCCAAAAAACTTTAAAGATACAATTTTCAAGCTTTCAGAATATCACATGCCTGAAGTCCGTTATATAACCTTGTTAGTTAACAACCTGAAACCGGTGACATAGGACCGTGACATTAATCAGGAAAAGTTTCATTTAAAGTTACAACCTGAAAACTATGGCATTCAGCAATCTAAGATATATGCCCTCACATGCGTTAAGTGCAGTATTCCAATTCAAAATTCAAGACCACAATATAACTATACATGAAAATAACGCCCAGAATAGCATCGTTATCTTTCAACCTTGTTAGTTAACCACTGTTGTTGAAAAAGGATCAACTGATGATTCCTCAGCTAATAAGTATCTATCAAACTTAAGTGCAACACTACTTATTACATAGTCATTTGGGCAATGTGGAAAGGCATCCAGTGTAAGCAAGATTCATAAGGAAAACAAGAATAAACTGGACAAATAACATAATTTTAAATATTCAGCAAAAACTTTTAATGTTTCTTCATTTTGAAACCAAGCGCTCTACTAATGTGTCCGATAATAATTTATGCACACAATATTGATGGATTGGCCATAAGCGAACAATGACTAATTGTATATCAAGAAAATTTACCTATCGTAAAAGTCCTTCACTTGATAGAGTCTGCAGCTTTAGCAGGGTTCACTGGTATGCTCTACTGATACAAACACCAACATCCATCCTAAAGAGCTGAGCGTTTCACCCACAAAATTTCAAAGAGTGAAGGCTGTGAATAAATTTGCCAGATGAGGCTCAACCCCTTCGGTAACTTTAAAATATTTAAGAATAGGCAGAATGTCATTAGCTATTGCTTCAAGCAAGCTTAGAGCCCCCGCTAAACTCTGAAGTGATGCACATAAAGTAGAGACAATGATCCCAACATAAATGATTGCTGGAACAGGCTAAGGAACTTCAGTAGTAAGAAGGCTAAATGAGAACTCAAGATGTCAGCAGGTCCTATGAATTAAACACGTCTGAAATTTATCATCCTAAAGAAAACTTTATCACCTTGAGATGTTAGTTCCTTTTACAGAGAAGCATTTTTAGGTACTAATTGTCTGAAATCCATTTTTTATCATACATGTATGTCATTGCCTGGTCAAACTGTGCACTTAGCTTTGTAAGATATGAAGGCTATTCAAAATTTGCAAGTTATTTTTTTTTCAAGAATATGAAAATGTATATTTTAGTTCATCTTATGCTCTTAGCTCTTAGTTTACAATGAAAAGATATCAAGCTAATAGTTTACAATACTAATAAACTTAAGAATTAAGATATGTTTCAACTTCGAAAAAAAATACTAACATCATATATGATGATGAAAGGCAAGCCCTACTTCCCATATAATATCATTTATATGTATCAAATCTAATGTATATCCTGGAACCATATTTTAGTCAAAACTATTTCAATGTTTTAATAGCCATGACAATTTTTGTGCTGCATTCCCATGTAGTGTCCTCATCTTTAGGAGATAATGTGTTGTAATTTTCATGCATATATTACACACCCGCACAGAAATAGATGAAGACTAAAAACACATGCAATACAAACTTCACGTATTAACATCAGTATCCTAGCTTGAGAATTTCCGTGTGTTGATGTCAAGCACCAATTTCATTTCCCCATACCAGTTGGGTATTGCCTAAGTTACAATGAGCTCGTTTCCTTTATCAATCCCTACTTAAGCTTCAGCATGAGTAACAATTTTATCAAAGTAATAATATTCATGTGATCTGAAACCAAATATGCTAATGACAAACTCGTACAATTTTGGAGCATTAAACACGCATGTGATCATCCATCCACAAATGTTTATTTGCATGAAAAAAAATTATGAAGATTTTATGTCTTACCAGCCAGCCAACAAACATGGCTACACCAATGTAGATGTAAAGCGTTGAGCTCTTCTGACCAGCAAGATCAAGAAACCTGCAACACTTTCTGCCGTCAGAATCTTGATTTTTAAATCATATATATAAGAACTCAAATAAATAGAAGGCAAACACACCATCTTAAGTTTACAAAAGGAGCTGTTATTTCAGAAAACAAAACCATGAGTATGTTGATCACTCCATATTTTACACCCTTTTTCTGCATGTTTGCATGCCACTTTGATCGCTCATATCGCGTTTTTTACGATTATTCGACAATATTGCGATTGTTTTCACGATTTCTTGTTTTTGTCGTATTTCAGAAGATATGTAGTGATTCGGAGTGATTTTGATATCAATAGGATTTGCACCCACTCCAGAGTGTCACCCACAGCTCTTTTGAGGGCCATTCGACGATGGAAGATGAGTGGAAGAAGAAGGAACTATGTAGGAGCGATGAGGAGGCGAAATGATGAAGATTGGGCATCTACAGCAAGTCACTCGGCCGAGTGAAGCGCTCACTCGGCCAAGCAAGACGACCACTCAGCCGACCAGACCGGACACGCAACACAAAAGGAAATCAGCGTGCACTCGGCCGAGTGACGATAGTCCGCTCGCCTGAGTATGGAGATCCCCTCGCCCGAGTGGCACGGGAAAATCCACCCATCGAAGGAGCCGACTTACTGGAATCCGTCAGGTGATTGAGGGTTTCGACTCGACCGAGTACCTAATGCCCCTCGGTCGAGTGAGTAAAGCCACTCGGCCGAGTCACCTCCGAAGATAGACCCCCCAAGACCCCCGACTTACTGGAATTTTACAGGGTCTGTCACTCGGCCGAGTGACATTTGTCACTCGGCCGAGTGAGCCTCTCCGCCTGCTGCGTAAAGTGCGATTTCTGGGCTGCGCAGGGGCATTTTGGTCACGATTTTTGGACGATTTTGAAGGGTATTTAAACCCAGTTTTTTCCCTAGTTAGAGAGGACTTTTTAGAGCTTTTTGGCAGCCTTTTTTGAGATTTTTTAGATTAATAGATTTAGCTTTTCTTTTGGATATAAAAGGCTACTTTTGTTGGATGCTATTGGATTCTCATTGGTTTGTCTCTCTTCTTATCAAAAACCCTATTTTTGTTGATAATTTCTCTATTGCAATGAATTGTGTTGATTTTTTTATTGATTTTCTTATGAATTGCATGATGATTAGTGAGTAGTTTTATCGTCTTAGGGCGTAGGGATGAACCCTATGGACCCTATTTCTACATTGTGATGAATTGGTGAAATTCTTGCTAGAATTGATTAGGGTTAGGTTAGGATTGATTAATTACGGATAGTTAGGGATTTATATTAATTGGAATTTGCAAGAGATTGGGTCCCAATTGATAGGAAGCCCTAGAAATTCGATTTAGATTTACGATTGGACTTCTCTAGAATTGGTTTGCAAGAGATTGGGCCAAAGCTAGGATTTTTAATCGTGTTTCTATACCAATATCCGTTTGCAAGAGATTGGACGGGTAGGAACTATCTCAACCTAGGTCGTAGCTCGAGTTTGCACGAGAGTGGGCTCGAGATATGGTTGAACGATGACGTCGTTCTTCACGCTAGCGGCTTAGGTTAGGGTTTGCAAGAGATTAGGCCCTACCCTATGTTCGCTATAGACCGGCAATAGCGCGAGATCGTGAGCTTGGTTCTACATTTAGTTGCGACTAGTTCACCTAAAATTCAAGTCTAGCAATGATGAAACCTATGAATCACAATGATGAGATACGGTCCATAGCAGGGATTCCCTATCCCTAGGCGCTTTATTTTATTGATATTTCTATCGACATTCGAACGATTGTGACAATTTTACCCCAAATTATTCTCGACCATTTTGATAGCTAGGTGATTGGAAGGAGACACTGTCATTGTTCCTCTCTGAGTTTGATACCCGCTCGCCGCTACACCGTGCGCTTGCGGTAAGACTACGAGTCGCTTGTCCCGGGTGTGTGCACTCCCGGGACGCGATCAAGATTTTGGCGTCGTTGCCGGGGAGGCGACCGTGTTTGATTCTACCTACTTAGCTATTTATTTTTACTTTATTATTATTATTATTACCCTTCTATCGTGCTAACAATTCCTTTGAAACTCTGTTTTCCTTTGCATGTACACGAGATCTACGGCGAACCCTGAGGAAATACTATTTGATCCGGAGATCGAATGTACCGTTAGGAGGATGATCGCGCCCCGGGTACACGTCCCAGAGCGGTAACACTATATTCTTACCGCAAGCGCACTGTGTAGCAGCGAGCGGGTATCGAACACAGGGAGGCCTAATAACAGTGTCTTCTTCAATCACCTGGCTATAGGAAAAGTCGAGGGATGTTCGTAAATATGCGGTCACAGTCGTTCAAATGTATAAAAGAAATAACAAATTAATTAAGACGCTTAGGGGATAGGGAATCCCCGCTACTTGCCGTATCTCATCATTGTGACTCATAGATTTCACAATTGCTAGACTTGAAACTTGGGTGAACTAGTTGCAACTAAATGTGGAACCAAGCTCACGCTCTCGCGCTATTGTCGGTCTATAGCCAACCTAGGGTAGGGTCCAATCTCTTGCAAACCCTAACCTAGGCAAACTAGCGTGAAGAACAACATCATCGTTCAATCGTATCTCGAGCCCACTCTCGAGCAAACTCGAGCTACGACCTAGGGTGGGATAGTTCCTACCCGTCCAATCTCTTGCAAACTGGTATTGGTATAGAATTGCAATCGAAAACCCTAGTTTCGGTCCAATCTCTTGCAAACCGATTCCGGAGAAATTCAATTGCAACCCAATTCGAATATCTAGGGCTTCCTATCGAATTGGGATCCAATCTCTTGCAAACCCCAATCGATATGAATACCTAACTATTCGTATTATAGCAATCCCAAACTAACCCTAATCAATCCTAGCAATAGTTTCACCAATTCATCACAAATCCGAAATTGGGCTCGTAGGGTTCATCCTTACGCCCTAAGAAGATGAACTACTCACAATTCATAATCAAATTCAATAGAAATTCACAATCAAAATCAATAGAATTCATTGCTATATTCAAAATATCAATAAAAATGGAGTTTTTGAGGGAAAGAGAGACAAACCAATGAAGAACAAGATAGCATCCAACAAAATCTCACTTTTCTCTCCTCCCTAAAAGCTAAATCTAATCCCTAAAAAGTTAATCTAAAAAGGCTGCCAAAAAGTTCTGAAAAAGCCCCCTAAACTAGGTTAAAAACTGGGGTTAAATACCCCCCAAAATCGCCCAAAAAACCCGGACGAAAATGCCCCTGCGCAGCCTCAAAATAGCAGTTTACGCTACAGGCAGCGCAGCTCACTCGGCCGAGTGACAAATGTCACTCGACCGAGTGACGAACCCTGTACAAAAATAGAGAGTTGGGGGTCTCGGGGGTCGTCTCATCAAAGTTCACTCGGGCGGACGGCCTTTAGTCACTCGGGCGGACGTCATTTGTCACTCGGGCGGACGTCGATTGTCACTCTGGCGGACCGCGACTCGGAAATTGTCTGTATAATAACAGTAAGTCTGGGATTTTTGCTGCCGCCGTCTTGACGCCACTCGGGCGAGTGGTTATCCGTGGTTCGGCCGAGTGACATGGCAATGCTCGGCCGAGTGCACACTGATATAGCTCTGTTGCGTGTCCGATCTGGCCGGCCGAGCGGGCTTCCGATGGTCGGCTGAGTGGCTCCTTCACTCGACCGAGTGAAATGCTCAAAGTGCCCAAACTTCATATTTTCGCCTCCTCGTCGCTCCTACGACGTTCTTTCTCCTTCCACTCCTCTCCAATAACAAAATACCCCTCAAGAGAGTCGTCGGTGACACTCCGGAGTGTGTGCATCTCAGAATCACTCCAAATCGCTCCAAATCTCCTGAAATACGACAAAAACAACTAATCGTGAAAAGCATCGCAATATTGTCGAATAAACGTGAAAAACACGATTTGAGCGATCTAAATGGCATGCAAACATGCAGAAAAAAGGTGTAAAATACGGAGTGATCAAAATCTCCCAAGCTTACCTCTTACTCGTCCTCGAGGAAGATAAGTAAAAAGCAAACCCGGTGGATAAAGATAAAGAAAACGGCAGAAAGGCGGAAAATGGAAAACGAAAAACAAAATGGAAGACGAAGAGGGAAGTTGCTAGATCATTTTTCTCAGGACGTGGGTTTTGCTTATTCATATAGCATGCATCGAATATAAAACACATGTCAAAGTCTTTTATTTTGATATCATAGTATAATGGCGCATTCGAAATAGAAAACCCAAGAATATCAATATAGCATGAAAAATGGAATAATTCTAAGATTAACATCGTCTGAAGCATCTAAAGCGGTATACAATACCGTAGATCACACACTTTTCAATTGAATGCTTTCTATAAGGAGTATAAGAGATATCACACGATAGAAAGTGTGGTTTTCATGAAGTGAATGCTAAGCGTAGATTTCTGGATTTCGTGAAACTTTAGCAATCTCACCGAGTATAAAATATTACTTAGCCTAGGTTGTCATGCACCGTCAAGTAGTCACTCTCTCACACATCATTGGATTCTCTCCCCCAAGCTTATCTATAAGCGTGGTGGCATATACAAAACGATATTTACATCCCCGTTTCTTATGAAGCTCCAAAAGTCAAAGAAAACAAAAATAAAAGAAAAAGAGGGAAGAAAGCGAGAAAGGATATGAGATGGGATCGTTTTCGAACTTCTTTTCTCTTTCCTTCACTTATTCTCAAATCTCTTTTTTTTTCTCTTTTTTTCTCTTTTTTTTCTCTTTTTTTTCTTTTTTAGCAATATTTACACAAATGATCCCAAATCAAAGAGAAGGATATACAAGTATTTTTTTTCTTTGGGTTTTGGGGAATTTGGAGCATGTGATTTTAATAACGGGGGAATGACAATAATAGAATCGCTAAAGGGGAGATTCACCAATGAATTCAAAATAGAGAAATAATGTTCAAGATATGTGGAGAAAGAAATAAATGTATCTCTCGGTTCACTCTATAGGACGTGCATTACAACTTCAGCAGGGTAATATAATCTACTTAGTTTAATCTCAAAAAGTAAACTAATCCAGATTTATCAAAGCTAGCAAACATTTCAATCAACCCAAAGTGAAGCGTATAAATCATGCAAATAGAAGTGATGTGAGAAAGGAAATCAGTACTCCAGATATAAGCATCAATGCGTGAATCTTGGTGTGTTTTCTACGATAGCATACATACGAATCATCAGACATCAGCTAATAATAGAATTTCATCCATTTTCATACAGCAAAAGAGAGTGGGTCACTATTTCTAAATGCAAAGCAGAACATAGCATATGATATCAGAAATAAAAAGCTATGACATGAAAAATATACCATGCATATAGAGAAAAGCTAACACCACGTCTCATCATCACAGAAAAGTCATCTCTAACAAAAGATGAAAGAAATAAAGATAAACGAAAATAAAAACTATTTACAATGCAGCACACAAGAAAAATAAGAAAAACGTGATGCATGGTTAAAAAATGAAAAAGTGACGAAAAATGGGTGCAAAAGTGGAAAAACGTGAAAAAAAAACTAAAAATAAAAGGTGATAAAAGCAAAAAGTGTGAGAACTCACTCCCCCAAGCTGAAGTGCACGGTGTCCTCAATGTGCAAAGTGTGGCACACCGAGAGACGTGTAATGTGTGGAGGGGGTGGGTATGCATGCATGATAAAAAGGAATAAAAATAACAAAATAAAAAATATGATGCGAATGGGATGCATGCAAGGATAAGAGTGATGCAGATATGTGTGTGTCACCAAAAATACTCTCCCTCACTCCCGAAGAAGGATATAGAATGATATGATCAAAATGTGGACAAAAATAGTGATGGGAGGAGGGGGTGGGCAAAAATCATCAGGACCAAGCAAAGAATGGGCAGCATTACGTCAAAAAAAAATATCGATGGCATCAAGGGTGTGCCTAAGCTGGTGGTGCTGCGCCATCTCCGTCCTGAGGCGGAGGTGGGGGTGGTGGTGGCTGGGTGACAGTCTGCTGGGTGGGTGGTGGTGGGTGTGGTGGGCGTGGAACAGTCTGCTGGGTGGGTGGTGGTCGTGGCAGTCGCTCGACGATCTGGGTCAGGCAAAAGTGAATGTCGGGAAGTAGCTCGAGGCGGTGCTGCATGGCGGTGACTGTGGAAGACAGAGCCCTAAAATCGCCCCGCAGTCCACTAATCGCCCCCTCAAGAGTGCGAACGCTCTGAACTAAGGCGTCAGGGGGTGGTGGAGCGGAGGGACGGACAAGTCTAGGTTGAGCAGGTAGGGGCTGTCTAATACGTGTAGTGTAGGTGATCGGGACAGCAGGCATGGGTCGAAAGGGTGCTGTGCACACTAGTGGATGCCCAGCCTCAGTGCGAGGCTGGGACGCATGCTGGTGTGAGGTGGAAGTAGCAGTGGGAGTGGAAAACAAAATCAGTGATGAAGTGGCAAGAGAGGTCAGTGACACAGACGTGGGGACAGACGTCACGACACTCTCAGATAGAACAGCTACGGTGGAGACCGAAGGGTCGACCGCTGGGGAGGAAGTGTGTGGTCCAAAAGGTGAAACCCCAGCGGAGATTAAAGTGGATAGGGTCTCCACGACGGAAGTGAAGGAGGACTCACCGCTCTCAAGTATGGTGGGTGGACGCTCGGGTAGCATAGAGGTGAGTGGCTCAACCGACAGGGGCACAGCAGTGGTGGTGGTGGTAGGCGTGGTGGTCGGCTCAGCAAGTGTACTCTTGACACTGGCAGAAGTGGGGACAGAAGTGTCGGGAGCGACAGAAAGTGCAGGCTCAGGCTGAGGGAACACAGGGTCTACAGGTGCAGGGGGTGCCTGCTCAGCCTCCTCGGCCTCAAGCACGTAGGCGGCGGGGATAAGGAGATCCATCGCCGGAAGCCAGTCCTCGTGTGCTGGTCCTATGTGTGTCCGAGCGGGGCTCGGAAGGATCATGTAGTCAGCACCGAATGGACCATGCAACCATACCCAGTGCCGCTGGCCGTGCGGATGAAGCATCTTCATCCGGGCCATGACGTCTATCGAGAGTGAAGTAGGGCCCGAAGGTCGACACAGGTCGATCGGTAGGTCATCGCCGGTCATCAGAGCTAGCAGGGTGATCAGGCCGCCGCAACATATCGGGGAGCGAGCGCCCACCGATACGATGATGCGGTCCAAAAACCAGCTAGAGACGTCAATCTCAACGGCGGGGACCATCGTAACACCATCCCTATCCAGAACTCTGGGGCGAGTCATCGCGTAGAGCATATAGAGCTCAGGCGTCGACATCGTCCCAGGCTCGTACCGCGCTAGAAAGGTGGTCACCATAAGGCGCTGTGCTATGCGGAGGCAAGGGTGGACTATGGCCGAGGCCTTGGCCCTACTAGGGTCAAAGGCCTGAGGTAAACCTGTGATCCGGGCCCAAAAGGCATGTGAATTGAAGGATGGGGGAGGGATGTGTGTGGGGGCGTAGGCTCGGTCGGGTGTGGGGACAGCGGGCCACTGAAAGAATGCCCTAAGCATATCGAGAGTGATCTGACACTCTCGATCCATAAGTCTAAAGGAGCATCCCTCAGCGGTCCGGGCGATCGAGCTGAGTACCTCGAGTGTCAGGCGGACGTAGGTGTCTGCCGACACAGAAAGAAAATCTCGCCAACCCACGTTGTCGTACAATGTGAGCATCCCCTCGAGTACCCCCAGGCAGTCTAGGCCTGCAAGGTGTGTGAACCTGGAGGGTACTATTGAGCGATGGGCGATACGCTCAAAAACGACGCGATGTGCATCGTCCCGGAACGTAATCCCCAGCGGCCCGACGATAGGAGCCGGTGGTGGCTGTGGGTGGATGGGCTCGACTGGAAGTGGCTATGGGTGGACTGGATCGGTAGTCTGTGGCTGTGTGGGGTGAGGTGGTGTAGGCAGAGGAGATTCCTCCATCTCGTGGGAGGGGCCAGGCTCATCCGGCCTCTTTCGCTTGGCGGAGGCTCTCCTAGTGCGTGGCCGTTTTCGGGGCGGCATGTGTGCCCCGAGTGATCACCCAACGAATGGAAAAAATGCGGCGTGCTAAAATAAATGGAACTAAGGTACCTGAACACGCCGCGAGAGCAAATCAGCAGATGTGAGCGAAGACGCCGACTCCACAAGGCCAAAAGCACGCCCCGGGAGCTCCCCTAAGCTCCCCCTAAGCTCCCCAAGATAGCATGCACATCAAACAACGATATCAGCGTGTAAAATTCCAAATACATGGGGGATTAGGGGTATAATAGATAGATAATGAAATTAATTTGAGGTAGGGGCTCGATTAGTGCATGGATCGTCGAAAAATAGGAGAAAATGGAGAAAATGGGCGAAATGGGGTTACCGGAGGTCAGCCGGCGGCAAGGAGGGTCGCCGGCGGTGGGGGTGGTCGGCGGTCGGTGGTCGGCGCTCGGCCGCCGGCGGTCGGCGGTCGAGGGTGGCGTTCGGGCAAGCGAGCGGTCGAAGCGGGCGAGGGAACAGCAGACACACGCGGGCTCGGGGGATTTGGGGGAATTGACGTTTTGAATTCCGCGCCAAGCACGCTGCGCCTTATATAGGAGAGGTTACGACTCGGCCGAGTGGCTGTGTCACTCGGCCGAGTGATCGTAACAAAAAATATTTTTTAAAAACTCCTCGCCACTTACGACTCGGCCGAGTGTCTTTGCCACCCTCGGCTGAGTGGAAAAAGTGAGGCTCGTTGGTGGGCCACTCTGGCGGACGACGTTGGTTGCTCGGCCGAGTAGCTATGATACTCGGCCGAGTGAGGCTCTGTTTTCAGATGTGATGCTCCGTTTTGGCTCTAATCTCTGTTTTTCTTCCTTCAGGTGGTTTCTTCCTTCTCCTAAGCCTCGAGCGCGTTCCTGGAGCGCTCCTCTTTGCCTTGGTCATCCTCCATATGATAGATATCCCGTTCTCCTCTCCTGTCAAAGAAAATAGGACCCGTTGTCACAATTTTTCGAGCAAACGACTCAAAAACACTAATAAAGTCTAAAACAAAAATAAAAAATAAAATAGAAAAAATGCGATAACCGTCGGGTTTCCTCCCGACAAGCGCTCGTTTAAGGTCTTGAGCTCGACCCCTTTTGATTTTCAATTAACGCTTGATGTTGGGTGCATACGAGATGCACCCGTCGAACTTGCTTGGAAGACCACTCGGATGTGGATCATGATGGTATGAGGTCTTCCTCAACGCCCCTTCGTCATGGGCAAAGATGGGGGGTGGCTCCCCCAAGCTAGAGCTTGCTCTGGTCTTTAACTTTGCCGGTGACACCAATCGTCGTATCGGTGGAGCTTTCTTCGGAGTCCTCAACTTCGAGCGCTTGCAGAGCTCCCGTATTCTTGCGACATCAGTGTCGCCATCATCAATCACCATGAAGATATCGGGGGAGTGCTCCATCTTCTCTTCCTTGGCCAAATCTAGGCCTTCTTCGAAGCTATCGTCGTGGGGTGTGCCAATGGAGTGGGGTATCGCCTCTTCAATGACCTCATCAAGGAGGTCCATGTAGTCTAGCTCCTCATGATATGGCAGGTGCTTCATTGCCTTCGGTATATGGAGCTCCACTTCGATGTTGCCGACGTTCAAGGTGAGGATCCCCTCCCGTACATCGACGATGACACCGGCGGTGGCGAGGAATGGGCGTCCAAGTATGAGTGATGTATCTCCCTCCTCCTTGACGTCGATTATCATGAAATCGCATGGCAAACATATTCCCCCCGGAACTTGGAGTGGGATGTCCTCCGCGATCCCAACCGGTCTTGTAATCCTCACGTCCGCTAGTTGAATCCGCATGTCGGTAGGCTTCAAATCCGTGCCGGTATTCAACTTCCGAAACATGGAGAGAGGTATGAGGCTAACGCTAGCCCCCAAATCTACTAATGCTTTTTGTAGGGGGATGCCGCCTAGAGTGCAAGGAATCCGGAAAATCCCTGGATCTTTAAATTTGGCGGGCTCTTTTTCCCTCTTTGTGAACCAAGTCCCTTCCTCCGCGAGCATGATCTTCTCCTTCCTCTTCTTTCCCGTGATCAAGTCCTTTAAGAACTTGGCGTAAGATGGGATTTCCACTATAGCGTCGAGGAAGGGGATATTGATGCTCACCCCTCTCAAGTACTCGAGAAACTTGGCTAGCCATTTCTCCATCTTGGCTCTAGCTAGCCATTGAGGGAAGGGCACCGGTGGCATAAATCAGCGTTCATCAATAAGCTCTTCCTCTCTAGACTTCACTTCCCTTTGCGGCTCCTTCTCTTTTTCAACTTCAATTGTCGGCTCGCTCTCTTGTAGATTCTCCACCACGGGTTCCTTGACTTGAGTCATGTGGGGAGTGGTATCCTTCCCTCCTCTTGTAGTAACCGCAACGACCGCATTGATATGGCCGGTGTTGCCCCGTTGATTCGGCTCGGGTTGAGCCGGCAATTGTTGATTGTTTTTATTGAGCAACGCAAGTTGCTCCCCAATTTGAGCGACGACGGTGGCGAGAGAATCTTGTCCCGCCTTCAATGTGGCATTAATCTTCCTTTGTTCTGCCATAAACTCATCCACCTTAGCTTCAAAATCCGAACGTTGTTGAGCTTGTGGAGGGTTGGGATTTCTCCACCCTTGATTATACCCGGGTGGCCTATAAGGTCCCACTTGTTGCCTCGGTGGGAAATTTTGTTGCGGTGGCCCCCTTGTTAGATAATTCGGTTGTGGTGGTGGTGGAGCCCGAACTTGAGGAGGTTGTTGTGGCGGGGGGGTTCAATGCACCATCATTATTGGCATATGAGAAACCCGGATGGTTTCTAGCGGCCAGATTGGCCCAATATCTAGAATTCCCCGCGACATATTGAACTTGCTCCAAAGCCCCTTCTCCTTGCTCTCCTCCTACATACATGGATTTGGATTGGTCTTGCCAATCGCTCATATGATTTGTTGGCGTGGATGTAGGAGGGGCTCCTTGAGGCTCCGTAATGAATTTCTCCAATCTCTCCACTACCTTGTGGAGAGAATCAAATTTGTTGGCTAGCTCCGCGACGGCCTTGGCCTCATAGATACTTGTGGGCTTCAAGGAGGATGAAGAATGTCCTTGCTCGTCCCCCCATTATTGGTTGTTCGAGGCCATCTCCTCAAGCAAGGCTGTAGCTTCATCGGGAGTCTTCGACAAAATGGATCCATTTGTCGTGGCATCAATAATCTGCTTCGTCCCCGGTTGGAGTCCATTGTAGAAACTGTGGACAAGCTCCCAATCCTCAATGCTATGATGGGGGCATTGATGTTGCAAGTCCTTGAAGCGCTCCCATGCTTCATAGAGAGTCTCTTATGGTCCTTGATTGAAGGACATGCGAGAACTTCTTATCTTCACCGTCTTGGAGGGCGGGTAAAATTTGTCGACGAAGGCACTCGCCAACTCTTCCCAAGTGGTGAAGATTCCTTCAGCTTGCGTCCTCAACCAATATAATGCTTTGTCCTTGAGTGTGAAAGGGAAGAGGCGCAATCTGATAGCATCTATGGAGACGCCCGGCATTTGGAAGGTGGCACACTTTGATAGGAAGAGCTGGATGTGGTAATGAGGGTTTTCATGAGAATTCCCATGAAAAGGATCTTGTTGCATAATGACCACCAATCCGGTCTTCAACTCAAAATTTTTGTCGGCCGCCAACTACGGCATGGCTATGGACGAGGTCGTGGAAGAAGTCTTAGGCCGAAGCCTATCTCTAATGGAGATGATCCTAGCCATTCGCGCCGCCAATTCTTCGGGTGTCTCAGGATGGGTCATAAAACTTCCTTCCGTAACGGGTCTCCTCTCCGCTCGGATCCTCCTAAATGTACGCTCGATCTCCGGATCGTATAGTATCTCTTCGGGGTTCGTCGAGGATCTCGTGTACATGCAAGGGAAACAGAGTTTCAAAGAAATAGTTAGCACAATGGAAGGGTGAAACAAAATAAAAAATGATAAAACAAAAAGAAAGAAATAGCTAGGTTATAGGAATCAAACACTATTGCCTCCCCGGCAACGGCGCCAAAACTTGATCGCGCAACAGATACACGTCCCGGAGCGGCGACACTGTAGTCTTACCGCAAGCGCATGGTGTAGCGACGAGCGGGTATCGAACACAGGGAGGCCTAATAACAGTGTCTTCTTCAATCACCTGGCTATAGGAAAAGTCGAGGGATGTTCGCAAATATGCGGTCACAGTCGTTCAAATGTATAAAATAAATAACAAATTAATTAAGACGCTTAGGGGATAGGGAATCCCCGCTACTTGCCGTATCTCATCATTGTGACTCATAGGTTTCACAATTGCTAGACTTGAAACTTGGGTGAACTAGTTGCAACTAAATGTGGAACCAAGCTCACGCTCTCGCGCTATTGCTGGTCTATAGCCAACCTAGGGCAGGGTCCAATCTCTTGCAAACCCTAACCTATGTAAACTAGCGTGAAGAACAACATCATCGTTCAATCGTATCTCGAGCCCACTCTCGTGCAAACTCGAGCTACGACCTAGGGTGGGATAGTTCCTACCCGTCCAATCTCTTGCAAACTGGTATTGGTATAGAATTGCAATCGAAAACCCTAGTTTCGGTCCAATCTCTTGCAAACCGATTACGGAGTAATTCAATTGCAACCCAATTCGAATATCTAGGGCTTCCTATCAAATTGGGATCCAATCTCTTGCAAACCCCAATCGATATGAATCCCTAACTATTCGTATTATAGCAATCCCAAACTAACCCTAATCAATCCTAGCAATAGTTTCACCAATTCATCACAAATCCGAAATTGGGCTCGTAGGGTTCATCCTTACGCCCTAAGACGATGAACTACTCACAATTCATAATAAAATTCAATAGAAATTCACAATCAAAATCAATAGAATTCATTGCTATATTCAAAATATCAATAAAAATGGAGTTTTTGAGGGAAAGAGAGACAAACCAATGAAGAACAAGATAGCATCCAACAAAATCTCACTTTTCTCTCCTCCCTAAAAGCTAAATCTAATCCCTAAAAAGTTAATCTAAAAAGGCTGCCAAAAAGTTCTGAAAAAGCCCCCTAAACTAGGTTAAAAACTGGGGTTAAATACCCCCCAAAATCGCCCAAAAAACCCTGACGAAAATACCCCTGCGCAGCCTCAAAATAGCAGTTTACGCTACAGGCAGCGCGGCTCACTCGGCCGAGTGACAAATGTCACTCGGCCGAGTGACAAACCCTGTACAAAAACAGAGAGTTGGGGGTCTCGGGGGTCGTCTCCTCGGAGGTCACTCGGGCGGACGGCCTTTAGTCACTCGGGCGGACGTCCTTTGTCACTCGGGCGGACCGCGACTCGGAAATTGTCTTTATAAAAACAGTAAGTCTGGGATTTTTGCTGCCGCCGTCTTGACGCCACTCGGACGAGTGGTTATCCGTGGTTCGGCCGAGTGACATGGCGATGCTCGGCTGAGTGCACATTGATATAGCTCTGTTGCGTGTCCGATCTGGCCGGCCGAGCGGGCTTCCGATGGTCGGCCGAGTGGCTCCTTCACTCGGCCGAGTGAAATGCTCAAAGTGCCCAAACTTCATATTTTCGCCTCCTCGTCGCTCCTACGACGTTCTTTCTCCTTCCACTCCTCTCCAATAGCAAAATACCCCTCAAGAGAGTCGTCGGTGACACTCCGGAGTGGGTGCATCTCAGAATCACTCCAAATCGCTCCAAATCTCCTGAAATACGACAAAAACAACAAATCGTGAAAAGCATCGCAATATTGTCGAATAAACGTGAAAAAAACGATTTGAGTGATCTAAATGGCATGCAAACATGCAGGAAAAAGGTGTAAAATACGGAGTGATCAGAGGATCAGAGCCGAGAGAAGGCACGCTACGGAGGGTGATTGTATGAACTGTACAGAGACACCGGAGGAACTAGAGGCACGTATGGCGAGGATTATATCCATCAGAGATAGGCTTATGCCTAAGACTTCCTCCACTCCCTCTTCCATCGCTATGCCGGAGTTGGCGACGGACAAGAATTTTGAGCTAACGACGGGATTGGTAGTATTGATGCAACAAGACCCATTTCATGGGAACTCCCATGAGAATTAGCATTATCACATCCAGCTTTTCTTGTCCAAGTGCGCCACCTTCGAAATGCCGGGCTTTTCCGTTGATGCAATCCGACTGCGGCTCTTCCCCTTTACACTCAAAGACAAAGCTTTATATTGGTTGAGGACGCAGGCGGAAGGTACATTCACCACTTGAGATGATTTGGCTAGTGCCTTCGTTGACAAATTCTACCCACCATCCAAGACGGTGAAGATACGGAGTACCCTCGTGTCCTTTAAGCAAGGATCGCAGGAGACCCTATACGAGGCATGGGAGCGCTTCAATGATCTACAGCATAAATGCCCCCATCACAGTATAGAAGATTGGGAGCTTGTTCACAGTTTTTATAATGGACTCCAACCGGGCACGAAGCAAATTATAGACGCAACCGCCAATGGAGCCATACTATCAAAGACCCCAGATGAAGCTACGGCCTTATTAGAGGAGATGGCCTCTAATAATCAACAATGGGGCGACGAGCGAGGCCATTCTTCTTCCTCCTTGAAGCCCACTAGCATATATGAGGCCAAGGCTGTAGCGGAGCTTTCGAACAAATTTGACTCTCTCCACAAGGTAGTGGAGAGATTGGAGAAGTATATCACCGAGCCACATGGAGCACCCTCTACATCTACGTTGGTAAGCAATATGAGTGATTGGCAGGACCAATCTCAAGTAATGTATGAATGAAAAGAGCATGGAGAGGGGGCCTTGGAACAATTGTAATATGTTGCGGGGAACTCCGGATATTGGGCCAACCTGGCCGCTAGAAACCATCCGGGCTTTTCATATGCCAACAATGATGGTGCTTTGAACCCCCCGCCACAACAACTTACTCAAGCTCAACCTCCACCACCACAACCTCAATACCAACCAAGGGGGCCACAGCAACAAAATTACCCTCCTAGACAACAAGCAGGACTGTATAGACCGCCCGGTTACAATCAAGGTTGGAGAGCTCCCAACCCACCTCAAGCTCACCCACGATCGGGCCATGAAGCTAGGGTGGAGGAGTTCATGGTGGAGCAAAGAAAGATCAACGCTAAGTTGGCGACGGGACAAGATTCAATAAATACCGTCGTCGCTCAACTTGGAGAGCAACTTGTGTTGCTAAACAAGAACACCCAACAATTGCCGGCTCAATCCGAGCCCAATCCACGGAGAAACACCGGCCACATTAATGCGGTGGTGGCGGTTACAATAAGGGGCGGGAAGGATACCACTCCTGCTATGACCCAAAACAAAGAACCCGTGGTGGAGATTTTGGAAGAAAAAGAGCAGGCAATTGAAGAGGAGAGCCAAAAGGAGCCAATTAGAGGAGGAAATTCTGAAGTGGCAAAGCCAATTGATGAGCGCCGCTACATGCCGTCGGTGCCGTTTCCACAACGGCTTGCTAGAGCCAAGATAGAGAAAAGGCTCGCCAAGTTCCTTGAATATTTGAGGGGAGTAGGTCTCAATATTCCTTTCTTAGATGCAATAGTAGAGATCCCGTCTTACGCGAAGTTCTTGAAGGACTTGATATCGGGAAAGAAAAGTAAGGAGAAAATCATGCTTGCGGAACAAGGAACTTGGTTTACCTGGAAGGAGAAGGAGCCCGCGAAATTCAAGGATCCCGGGAGTTTCTGCATCCCTTGCACGCTAGGAGGCGTCCCATTGCAAAAAGCTTTAGTTGACTTGGGCACGAGTGTGAGCCTTATGCCCCTTAGCATGTTCCGAAAATTGAACATGGGCACCGACTTGAAGCCGACCGACATGAGAATTCAACTTGCGGACGGTCGGATTACTAGGCCGGTAGGGATCACAGAGAACATACCACTTCAAGTTCCGGGAGGGATATGCTTGCCTTGTGATTTTGTCATCATGGACATCAAGGAAGAGGGCGACACTTCGCTCATACTTGGACGCCTGTTCCAAAGCCATGAAGCATATGCCCTATCACGAGGAGTTGGACTATGTGGATCTCCTCGATGAGGTGATTGAAGAAGCAATCCCCCACTCTATTGGCGCTCTCCATGACGATGGCTTCGAAGAAGGCCAAGCTTCGAGTGACGAAGAGAAGTTGGAGAACCCTCCAGATAGCTCCACAGCCGATGATGAAGGCAACGCTGATGTCACGAGGATACGGGAGCTTTGCATGCTCTCAACGGCCAAGAATCAAAAGAAAGCTCCACCATGTCGAAGATCGGTGTCACCGACCAAGAAGAAGATAAGAACTAGCTCTAGCTTGGGGGACTTATCCCCCAACACTACCCATGATGAGGGGGCATTGAGGAAGACCACGGATCATCACGACCCAAATCCAAGCAGCCTTCCCGACAAATTTGACGGGCGTATCTCGTATGCGCCCAACATCATGAGCTAAACGAATATCTAAAGGGGTCGAGCTCATGACCTTAAATGAGCGCTTGTCGGGAGGCAACCCGACGGTTTTTGCATTGTTTTTATTTGATTTTCATTTTTGGTTTAGACTTTTATTAGTTTTTAGAGTCTTATGTACATGAAAATCGTGACAACGGGTCCTAATTTTCATGACAGGAGAAGGAGAAAGGGAGATCACTCATATGGAGGATGACCGAGGCAAGGAAGAGCACTCCAGGAATGCGCTCAGGCCTTAGGAATAGGAAGAAACAGACTGGAGAAAGAAAAACAGAGACTGGAGCGAAAACGGAGAGCCGATGCCGAAAAAAGCACCTCACTCGACGTATCTGCCATTGCTCGATAGTACCCTATAGGTTTGCACACCTAGCCGACCTAGACCGCCTAGGGGTACTTAAGGGGCTTCTCACATTGTACGACAACGTGGGATGGCGTGATTTTCTGTCGGTGTCGACGGATACTTACATCCGTCCGACACTATAGGTCCTTAGTTCCATTGACCGGACCCCTGGAGGATGCTCCTTCCATTTGATGGATCGAGAGTGCGAGATCACTCTCGACATGCTTAGAACATTTTTCCAGTGGCCTGCCGTCCCTGACACTGACCGAGCCTACGCTTCCACGCACATCCCACCCCCGTCGTTCGACACCCACACCTTCTGGACACGGATCACGGGATCCCCACTCGCCTTTGACCCTAGTAGGGCCAAGGCCTCAGCTATCCTCCACCCCTGCCTCCGCATTGCATAGCGCCTTATGGCGACTACTTTTCTCGCGAGGTACGAGCCCGGGACCATGTCTACGCCAGAGCTCTACATGCTCTATGCGATGACTCGCCCTAGGGTCTTAGATAGGGGTAGCGACGATTTGGTCCCCGCCGTCGAGATCGACATTGCCAGTTGATTTTTGGACCGCATTATCATTTCAGTAAGAGCTCGCTCACCTATCTGTTGCGACGGTCTGATTACCCTTTTGGCCCTTATGACCGGCGTGGACCTACCTGACGACTTGCGTCGACCTCCGGGCCCTACCGCACTTTCTATAGATGTTATGGCCCGGATGAAGATGCTTCATCCCCACGGTCGCCAGCACTGGGTGTGGTTACACTGTCCCTTCAGTGCTGAGTACATGGTTCTCCCGAGCCCCGCTCGGACACACATTGGACCGGCTCACGTGGACTGGATTCCAGCGATGGATCTCCTCATCCCCACCGCCCACGTGCTTGAGCCCGAGGATGCTGAGCAGGCACCCCCTGCACCACCTGTTGACCCTGGGATCCCTCAGCCTGCACCTGCACTGTCTGCACCTCCTGACACCTCTGTCCACACGTCTGTTAGTGTCGGGAGCACTTAAGCTGAGCCGTCCACCACCACCACCAACACTGAGCCTATGTCCGTCGAGCCCATTACCACACTGAGCCCCGAGCATCCACCCACCATTCTTGAGAGCGGCGAGTCTTCCTTTACTTCCGCCGTGGAGACCCTCTCCCGATAGCTATTCTCGATTCCTGGGGATTCATCTTTTGTGCCCTACACAGCCTCCCCAGTCGTCGACCTTTCGGTCTCCACCGCCCATGTCTTTACCGAGAGCGTCGTGACATCTGTCCCCACGGATGGGAAGCCCTAAATATTCGATTTAGATCTATAATTGAGATTTCCTAGAATTGGTGCACAAGAGTGACCAAAACTAGTATCTTTATTATATTTCTATAATTATATTCGTTTGTACGACGGTAAAACGAATACGAACCATCATGATATAGATTCGAAACTCACGTTACGCAAGAGCGATCTTGAGTTGGAATTGAACAATATTGTCGATCTTAATGCTAGTGGTTTGAACTAGGCTTGCGCGAGAGTGAGGCTCTGGTTTAGATTGCTATAGACTTGCATAGCGCGAGAGCATGCGCTGGTTCACAACTTAGTTGCGACAAGTTCATCTTACACCAAGAGTAGTGAAATTGTGATTCATGTTTCACATTGATGCTTGAGATCTCTAGTGGGGATTCTCAAGCCCTATGCTTTTTTATTAACTGAATTCATAAACAATACTTTGCACGACCGTGACACCAATATTTCTTGATCATCATTTCACCTCCGCCGAGTAATCAATATAGATACCAATAGTTGCTCCTCGTGATTCGATACCCGCTCACCACTTAACCGTGTGCTTGCGGTAAAACTACATTGTCTTGGGAGTACATCCCGACGCGATCAATATACTATTCATATAACTCAAAACAATACAACTAAGGACTACATGATTCTTGTAATGATAGACTAGGATGGTGAGAGGACACAAACATCGTCATCCAATATATATTGGACACATGTGTGGGAGACCGAATCAGAATAAAATCCTCGGTGTTTGGGATTGATCAGTTTCAAGTTTGCATTGCATTGTCTCTAATCATTTTAAAATTATAATACATTTATTTATATTTTGCTGATATATTACTACACTTTGATTGTTCTATTCTTATCACTAATGTACTTGTTTAGTGCGAAGTATTACATCTGTAAACTGGACCAACACCTCAGGGTTCTGTATATAAATACTCCCGCATATGAGGAGAAAAAGTACGCAGATTTCAAGTCATATAGTATGCTTGTTTCATGAATCAGGAGAACTGATTGAGCGTTGGAGTGGTGAAGGTCAGGAGCCATCCCGACATCCCTAACCCTTGTCTGAGCCATCGATCTATGAAGAGCTGCATCAACCCCAGAAAGATACAACTACTATCACACCATATAAATATATTGATTGTTTTATATTTATCTATGGATTTCTATCTTTGCAACACATACAAATCAATATGGAACTTCTTCGCACACCCACCGTTTTACTCGTGCGCACAACTGCTTATTCACACGTTTGCCATTCAAAATTTCGCCCTTTTTCACCCTCGATCATGCCCCCCCCCCCCCCCCCACCCCCCCGGCCCAATTGCCGCCCCTTGCTGACTGGTTTTAGGGTTTGAAATGGGCGGGGGGAAGAGGGAGAGTGGGCGGAGGAGTGGATGTGGAGCGGCGGGTTGTTAGAGGAGGGGGCGGCAAAGGGAGCGTGGCGGGATTATCAGTGGATGAGGTGGAGGGGGCGGCGGAGCTGGAGGGGTACTTATCGGTGGATGGGGCGACGGCGGGGGCGGGACGGCGGATGGGCTGGGGAAGATGAAGAAGGTCGGCGGAGGGCAGCAGCGGCGGTTGGGGCGGGGCTGGGGATTGGCGGTGGAGGGCGGCGGCGGTGGGGGCGGTGCTGGGGATTGGCGGCGGATGGAGGCTGCGGCTGCGGCCGTTTTACTCACAGCGCACAACGTGGGTAGTTTTAGTATATTTAGATTTTTTGTGTGCTGTGAGAAAATCTGAATGGCAAACTTGTAAATAAGTCGAATACTGATTGTATGCCCAAAGTAAAACTGTTTGTGGGCAAAGATGTTCACTCAATAATAATAGATGTCCAAGTGGTAAAATATGCGAAAATCAATAAGGCAACATGTAGAAAATGACAAGAGTGACAAGTCGCAAGGAAGTGGTGTCATGATCCCCTCACATGACTTTTTTTGTCTGTTTTCTTTTATTCTCCGCATACCAAAAACAACGTGTTTGGTATGAATCCATCCGAAGCTAACGCTAACACGCCCGTCAAAAATTGCACTGACTTTCTTGCTCGTTCCATCGTTCAAGGGACTAAACAAAGATTATATACTGTCTCTCATGGTAAACTTTTACTAAGCATTAATTTAACGTAAACTCTTGAATGTTAGTTTATGGATTCAGACGTTGTCTTCTTGTTGCTCTCTAATTCAATGCTGGTCGTTCACTCTTCAAAATCGTTGGGATCCAACCGTGACAGATTTCGATTAAATTAATCATTATGTCTATATAATAATTATAACATCCATTAAATACCACATGATTATGTCTCTAGCCACTATGGGTTGCTTAAATTAAGTTCAAGGTCCTCCTAATTTTCTAATGGCTTCGGTAATAATATTTTAGTTTTAAATTTTGACAATTTAATTAAAGAAAATAAGAAGAAAAATATGGATCCATGATTAGTGTTTATTATAGGCCCAAATTACTTTCTTCTGCAACTTTACATCAGAGTGCGTGTTTGGTTTGTTGATTTTTGGATAATATAATTGATTTGATGTGACATTTATCCATATAAAATCAAAAAAAATATTTGGCTCTATCCATGTAAAATCAAAAAATTATTCCAATTTATTTTAACCCTTTCATTCTTTCTCTCTCTAGTCAAATCCAACTGCCGAATTCTGAAAAAAACATTTATCTCAATTCAAATTTCCTCCTTTAAAAAAATGGAAAGCATGAAACCTAGGAATTGCCTCATCTCGTCCTTCGATTTGGCGTCATAGAAGCGAGGAAATCACCTTATCTCTTCTTTCGATTCGCTGTTGCAGGAGTAGTAATCGCATGTCTAAACCCTAAATGTATCGATCTCGAGCCCAATCTAGGGTTTTATATGATCTTTCTTCCTTTGATATTTTTTATTGTAAATACTAAGTTCATAATAAGTGTTGCGGGGTAAAACTCGCGTACAATGAATTTGTATTAAGGGGAACCAAGGGCACGGTGGTTATGGTTAGGATGTGATTAGGGTAGGCTATTTGACAGGTAATGAGTGTAGCGACGAGGCTGAGCGCACTACGAAGGCCGACCACGGGATCGATTCCACTAGGACTCTGGCCCACGACCGCACTGCCGGAGGTGGGAGTTGAATGCGACCTGGAAGACGAGCTCGCCTGCACAAGGAGAGCTGGTCAGAAAGGCCGGGTTGGGGTCCAACCCTTAGCATCTCCGATACCTTAGTAAGTATTAGGGCTTAAAAGCGGGGGCTAGGCACGCAGGTCGGACTAAGAGTGAGTCGACCTTACTTGACGAGCTATCAATTGTGGAAGAACAAAGATATGGAAGACCTTTGCTCTTGTGTATGAGTAATGAGATTTTAGAGTTAATTTGCCAACCCCCTTCCCCGATGGAGGCGAAGTGGTATTTATACCTGATGGAGGCGGTGAGGTGAGGCTGACCTGGCATGCTGACTCGACGTGCTGAGCTGGCCCACCTGTCAGCGGAAGCTTCGGACGAGGATGTCAGGATCTGGAGTGTCAGCCAGGCTTTTGTCAGACTGTGCAACGGCCATGGGTGCTTTTGTCAGGGTGTCAGAGTCGAAAGCACCATGAGTCAGGAGGCGCAGCGGCCAGGGGTACTTTGTCAGGTTGTCGAGCGGCGGAAGTGCCAAAGAGTCGTCGGAGTGCGTTTGAGGAGCGAGGCTGCAGACGAGTCGCTAGGTCGCTCCTGATTGGCGACGAGCGATCCGGCCGTAAGCCTGGCGAGCTACGCCCGACGAACTCAAACGGGAACGGATGCGCAACCGGCATGGATCGTGGCGGAGTGCACCCTTCCCACTAGCCGAGGCGGAGTGCGCCCTCCCCCTAGTCGTGTTGGACTTTAGGGTCGACGGGCGCCTAGCGGACCTGGGGGAACAAGTGAGCGGCCTACGAAGTTGGGCGAAGAGCGCCATGCCTCTGGTATAGGTGGCCTTCGTGAAGGAGGGGCGAGCCGGCCGAGTATCTGGTGGGCTTGGATGGTAGGTCGGATTATCACGATTTTTAAGTCGTAACAATAAGAGTGTTCATTTAATTTAAACAAGATTTTTTTTTCTCACCACTAGCTTTAATTAGCTCATCATGCATTTGACACAAACCAATTCAAAAGATCTACCTTCAGATAATAAGACAATAAAAATGGTCACCAATTTTTAGGGTGGAAAATTGAATATAGATATGCACTAGATCATGATTCAATAGAAGACTTTATCAATTCTGATTTTTTTCTGATGATCGATGACTAGTTGCATATTCTCTGTGCATGTTGTTAAGCTTGAAGCCTTCAGTTTGCCTCACTGGTCCTGATAATGATTTGATTTAGTAATGATATAATTGTAAAATGATTTGATTTACCTTATTCTTTTTTCCCCAAGATTTATATTAGTGTTAATTCTTTTGCTTTTTAGCATAAGTAATATTTATTTATCTAGTTAGTTATAATAGTTGTTAATTATTATCATTGTTTAAATTAAATAATTATATTGATACTTCACAACTAGAAATTTTAGTCATTAGTTTGATATTAGAAATTAGTATTTGACCATACATACCCAAGATGGCAATCTATCTGTCTTTCGGATTGAATTATTACTTGTTTGTAGACCAATCAATAATGTACTCATATTTGTGCGAAATAGTTTTGACTTAGTTTTTTTATTGTAATTAGATCCGTAGTTCTTACTTGGAATGTTTTTGTATTTTTGTTTTTATTAAATTCTTTGTCTCCTTGTATATTTATTTCTTCATCCTCCATCTGATGGCATAAGATTAAGCTGTTAAGGAGAAGAGTTGAAGAGGTAGTAAGATATGAACTATAAAAATATAATAGCGTAAATTCTTTTTCAAGAGCTTTTTGACCATAATCATGAACACCAAATGCAATTTTTTTACCGTGGGCGTAATGGAAATACTTGTTATGTCTGGCAACATTGTTTCATGGTTGGTCCAGTGGTGCCGGATGAAAACCACATATCAAAGCTATGTAACTGTGGCTTCAATGGGTTGCTAAGGCAAACAGGACTCAAAGAAGCCAATATATTTAAAAAAATGGGATTCATGTAGATCAGGTGGCACCTGATCTAATAGATTATGTGCAAAACACAAAAAGGTAGGCCCCTCAACGAGTACAAGCGCATGTGGGATTTGTACTTTCCACCGTTTTTGTGTCTTGGCACCTGATCTATTAGATCAGGTGCCACCTTTTCTACATTAAATCCTAAAAAAATACCAAGAGTTTACATAGTTAAATGAAGGGACATGCTATTTACACTACAAAAATTACTAAACTGCCATAAGTAAGCGCACTACAATAGTTTGTAGTCCTTTTTCTATATTGCTAAGGTCACACCAATTTTTTCATCCCAGTTCATGTTTCAACTTCTCATCCAACTCATCTTCCTCTTTCTCTCTTTGCCCTAGCCGACACTGCTTCTCCTCCAACTCATCCTTCTACCCCCTCATTCTTCACCACCACCTCATCATATCTGCTGGAGGGGGATGAGGAGAAGGGGGATGAGAAGAGGGAAAAGAGCAGAGGCAGCGGCGGCATGCGTTCGCTGTAGTGAGGAAGGCAAATGGGGAGAAAAATTATCAAGAAAAATGGCAGAGTTGTAAATAAAACTGTAAAGTCATTAGAGTTTTTGTAGTGTAAATAGCAGCCCCCCTTAACATAAAAACTTCAAAAGTACACACATTAACAATATACATAAAATTCAACTCAGTATATTCAAGAAAATGTTTCCTTCCGCAATGCTGCAAAAGGCAACAAAGAAATAAGCCCAAAATAAGCTGCCTTTCACGCTCAAGATGATGTGCCATAGTTGATGTGGGCTTCAGATCGATTCTAAAATTTTCGAAAGGCCCAGTGTAGGCTTCACCATTGTAGGAGGTTGTGGTCGTCACCACTAAAAATAACTAAAACTAAAACAATTCGGGGGAAAAAAGGAAGAGAAAATACAATTTAAAAAACAAAAACAAATCCAACTCCAACTTGAATTTTTTTTTAAAAAAATCCAACCCCATATGTCTTGGAAAAAATTCGCTATGCTGAATATGTATACAGGTATAAATCCAACTCTGTTAAATCAACTATTGGTGGAGGAGCCCCCAACTCTTTATTTATAAGCAATAGGGGAGAATACAAACATGGTCTACAAAGATATGGGCCTATCTCTAGGATAGCCCGGAATCTCAACCAACACGGTGAATAACCGTTCACAACACTCCCCCTTATCCAGCCATAGGTGTGGACTTTGCTCGTGAATTCTTCAGGATTTGAGCATAGAAGAGTCTCACATGGGGTGGATACTTCAGGATCCTGAGTTGGTGAGATTTGCCTCATTAAAACCTTTAGCTATGGAAAACCCAGTGGGAAAAACCATAGTTAAGGAAAAAGAGTACAAACTCTACCTAACTCCAACTGATTTGTACAAGCTCTCAAGCTTTCAGATCTCTTAGGCGTCTCATTCCAATCCTATGTACAAGTTTCCTAAAAGTGGCAGTTGGAAGGGCTTTAGTGAACAAATCTACCAAATTGTCACATGATTGTACTTGTCGGATGTCGATCTTGACATCTCTCTGTAGCTCGTGTGTCCAGAAGAACTTTGGTGAAATGTGCTTTGTTCTGTCGCCTTTAATGAAGCCACCTCGTAACTGAGCTATGCATGCAGCATTGTCCTCGAACATTATAGTAGGCTCGAGATCTCCAGTCTTTAGTCTGGTCGTAGACAAGATGTTGTGGGCAACAGAGCGTAGCCATACGCATTCTCTGCTTGCTTCATGGATGGCAATGATCTCAGAGTGATTGGATGAGGTCGCCGTCAAGGTTTGCTTGATGGATCTCCAGGAAATGGCTGTCCCTCCATAGGTAAACACGTACCCAGTCTGTGACTTTGCTTTGTGGGGATCAGACAAGTAGCCTGCATCAGCATAACCTGCAAGTGTTGAGGATGTTCCATTTTTGTAGAAGAGTCCCAAATCTGTAGACCCTTGGAGGTAGCGCAGAAGGTGCTTAACCCCGGTCCAGTGGTGATGTATGGGCGCTGCACTGTATCTGGCTAGAAAATTTACTGTAAATGATATGTCGGGACACGTGCAGTTTGCCAGATATAGTAGTGCTCTGATGGCACTCAGATATGGAACTTATGGACCAAGTATATCCTCCCCCTCTTCCAGCGGCCGGAAGGGGTCTTTATGTGCATCCAGGGATCGTACCAACATAGGTGTACTTAGTTGATGACATTAGTCCATATGGAATCTTTGCAACATTTTCTTCGTGTATGTGGTTTGATGTAGTAGGATTCCATCTTTTAGATGTTCAATCTGTAAGCCAAGGCAGAATTTTGTTTTGCCTAGGTCTTTCATTTCAAATTCTTTTGTTAGGATTACAGAAATCTCAGTGATCTCTTCAGGAGATCCTATGAGTTTCAGATCGTCTACGTAGACAGCTATTATTACGAATCCTTTTCCCTTTGTTCTTATAAAGATACAAGGGCAGACTTTATTGTTGTTGAATCCTTGTTGAACAAGGAATTCACTGAGTCTGTTATACCACATTCTTCCTAATTGTTTAAGACCATACAATGATCTTTGCAGCTTAACAGAGTAGACGTCACGAGGTCTTTCTTTTAGTTCACCAGGCATAGAAAAGCCGTCAGGAAGTTTCATATATATCTCCTTGTCGAGATTGCCGTATAGATATGCAGTCACAACATCCATTAGCTGTATATCTAGGCCTTCCTTTGTTGTTAAGCTTATCAGGAATCTGAAAGTGATCGCATCCATGACCGGGGAGTATATTTCGTCATAGTCTATTCCTGGTCTTTGGGAAAAACCTTGTGCTACAAGTCTAGCTTTGTAGCATGCGATCTCATTATTTTCGTTTCTTTTTCTGACGAATACCCATTTGTATCCCACAGGTTTGACACCGGTAGGTGTCTGGACTATTTGCCCAAAGACTTTTCGTTTCTGAAGCGAGTCCAGCATCGGCTTCTATTGCCTGATTGCACTTTGGCCAGTCATTTCTACGTTTGCATTCAGCAACGGAATGTGGTTCATAATCATCGTCGCTTCCGGTGACGTTAATGACAATGTGAAACGCGAAGTCATCATCGACGACTGTACTCTTTCTGTCCAATACCTCCCCTGTATGTACATAATTCAATGATATTTCAGTTTCTCCCGGCAGTTCCTCTGCAGTGGATTCCAGGAGGGGAGAGGGTATGGACACAAGCTCATTTCTCTGTGGGGGTATCGTCCCAAGGTCTCCAGATATTTTTCTTTTTCTTGGATGTTTATCCTTGGAGCCTGGTGGTCTGCCTCTTTTCTGTTGAGGTGCAGCCACTTCTGCTGCTGGTGGATTACATCCATCCTTTGGGATGTCAATCCTAGCTGGAGTATTCGCTGCAGGGATGTGTGATCTGACAATCTTCTGGTTGTCAGTAAATGAATCCGGTAATCTATGAACTGTGTCCTTGATGTGTAAGATCTTCCGAATCTCATCATCACATTGTTTTGTTACCGGATCGTAGTGGATTAGACTTGTTGTATCCCACGTTAACATTTGCTTCGTGCTAGACTTTTCAATGTCTAGGCCCATTTTGGGAAAATACGTCTCATCAAAGTCATAGTCTTCAAGACGTGCCTTAAAAGCGTCCCCCGTTTGGGGTTCTAGTTATCTTATAATAGAGGGTGAGTCAAACCCTACATAAATACCTAGGCGACGTTGAGGGCCCATCTTGGTCCTCTGGGGTGGTGCAATGTGGATATAAACTGCGCAGCCGAAGATTCTCAAGTGAAAAATGTTCGGCGACGTTCCATATGCAAGTTGCATTGGAGATAGACTCAGACCTCCTGAGGGTCTTATTTTTATTAGTGATGCAGCATGCAAGATTGCTTGTCCCCATGCATCCACTGGCAACTGAGATTTCATTAGCAATGGACATGAAATCCATTGGAGTCTTTTAATTAGCGACTCAACTAACCCGTTCTGGGTGTGAACATGTGGCACTGGATATTCAATTTCTATTCCCATTGCCTGGCAATATTCTTGAAATGACTGAGAGGTAAATTCCCCCGCATTATCCAGACGTATTTTCTTTATTTGGTTGTCTGGAAAATACGACTGCAACTTTATTATTTGTGCCAAGAGATTTGGAAAAGCTAAGTTGCGGGTTGAAAGTAGACACACATACGAGTATTTCGAAGATGCATCAATTAGTACCATAAAGTACCGAAAGGGCTCACTAGGGGGTGGATAGGTCCACATATGTCTCCGTGTATTCTTTCGAGGAAGCTAGGAGACTCGATATCCACTTTAAGTGGAGATGGCCTTGTTATTAATTTACCCTTGAAGCATGGTACACAAGGGAATTCTCCCTTCTAAAGAATCTTCTGGTTCTTCAGGTTCTGCCCATGGGATTGTGATAAGATGCGGTGCATCATCATAGATCCGGGGTGGCCAAGTCTATCGTGCCAAAGTAAGAATTTGGCAGATGTCGGGCACTTCAGGTGCTCCGTCAGGTTTGCTTCCTCTCTCCGAATTTTTGTATGGTAGAGACCCGATGAAAGGCTCTCAAAACGTTCAAGTATGGTTCTAACTCCATTTTCTTGAGACGTTACATACAGTAATTCATTTTCTTTTACATTTGTTGTTTCCAAGTGGAATCCGTTAAGACGGATATCTTTGAAACTTAGTAAGTTTCTCTTGGAATTTGGAGAGTAAAGTGTATCTTTAATTTTTATTTCTGTTCCATTGGGGAGCAACAAGGTTGCATTCACAGAACCTTCAATTATGTCCGATGGCCCTGAAATTGTGTTTACAGGGCTCTTATACGGAGTAATGCTATGGAAATAGCATTTGTGCTGAAGGATCGTATGTGTCGACGCGCTGTCTACTAAGCAGTCATGAGAGCATCCCATCTAAAAAGATGAGTAAACATTTGCATTCAGAAAAACTAAATTTTATTCATCAGAATTCAAATTACATATAAGCTCTCATAAAATAGATTGTTCTTGAAATAAAATGCTAAAAATGCTAAAATAAATAAAGTTGGCTAATTAAGCATAACATCTGACTCGAAGTCTTTGGCTGTGAACTTGAGTGCATTGTTCGCAGCCACCAGGTTTGATTCAGCATTCTTTTTCTTGCTTTGTTTATAAAGCTCCTGGAGATGCACTGGGGTCCTGCACACTCTGGACCAGTGGCCTTTCATGCCACAGCTGTGGTACTAGTCTTCCCAATCCCTCTTTGGTGGGGATGCATCATTTTTCTTGTTATCATTCCTACGCCAGGTGAACTTACGCTTCCCTTAATTCTTTCGCTCCTGTGGTGGGCCCTTGGCTCTTTTCTGTTGTCCCCCCTTTCTGTGGTCTTTCTTTTCTTTTATTATCCCTCTTCTTTTTGAAGGAAGAGGCATGGTGAACTTCTGGTAGGGGGCAGTGCTGGGAGGGCGCATATTGTGAGTGGCGAGAAGAAGCTCTCTATTTTGCTCGGCCATGAGAAGACATCACAACAGCTCTGAATACTTGGTGAACTTGCGTTCACGGTATTGCTGCATGAGTATCACATCTTTTTCATGTAAAGACGTACACGTCTTTTCCAGCAAGCGATCTTCTGAGACTTTCTCACCACACAACTTCAGGCGTGAGGTGATGCTAAAAAGTGCTGAGTTGTACTCAGCAATGGACTTAAAGTCCTGCAGTCTCAGGTTCTCCCACTCATATCATGCCCTTGGGAGTATAACATCTTTCTGATGTTTATACCTATCCTCAAGGGTAGTCCACAGCTCAAGTGGATCTTCGACCGTAAGGTATTCAGCCTTTAAGGTCTTATCCACATGGCGGTGAATATAGATGATGGCTTGCGCCTTCTCTATATCTAACTTTCTCTTTGTCTGTCACAGCAGCAATGAGGGACTTTGCCCGTAGGTGAAACTTTACATCAAGCTGCCAGCTTAGATAGTTTCTACCTGATGCATCCTGCACTTCAAAATCAACGCTTGCAATTTTAGCCACTTATGTAGCAGAGCACAAACATGCATGAATTAATATTTAATCAGAGAAAACATTTTCATGCGGAGGCAATATTTAACGAGGAACTAAATGTGTGGATCGGCCAGTCCCACAAGAAAGAGTCCAAAGTCCACAGTCCAAATTATACAAATTTGCAGCTTTAAAAATGAAAATACAACTTTGGAAACCCCGTGGGTCCCATAAGATATCTCCAGCTTTACGCGTGGCCTCCGTCTCCATGGAAATTGATCTTCTTTCTTTGACATTTACATAAATTCCCCACTACAATTTCTCTCAAAAATAAAAGAAAAGTGCGGGAAATAAACTGTGGGACTAAACGGCCGATCCAAAAACCACATTTAGCAATTCATGCAGAAATATTGTGCTCATCAACATTTTCATTCACAGACATCGAAGGCAGTTATATTCACTTAAGGATAAAATATTTAATCACTTAATAATTATTGGACCACTGGGCAACGTCATACACCGTTAGGTTAGGTGACTAATTGCAGAGCGGTCGCAGGATCTTCCTAATTATTAAGTTTTAAATATGATACACAACAACGCATATAATATCCACATAATTTGCCAGAGATGTAAAGCATGTAAAAGAATTTACGATGCATGGGTTATAAAGTAAATTGGGTTTAATCAATCAAATTGATTAAGAGCCCAAAATAGACATTTTCGTTGAAGAAGGAAAATGGTTTTTCCTTTTGAATCATCCCAAATATCCCCCAAAATCCCTAGTAAGCCATGATATGCCAGGTAATCGCCCCATAATTTACCGTGATTTTTTCACGAATTTATTTGCCCTCAGACGCCCTTTTAAAATTGGTTTTTAGCCCAAAAAATTGCCTTTTATGGCTTATTTATAGCCTTTGCCCCTCCCCCCTTTTTTTTTGAATTCGGCCTACGGGCCGAAGCCCGCAGCCGGGCTGCGGGCTTCGGGTCGCAGGCAAAGAAATTTTTTTTTTCAATTAGGTCTGCGGGCTTCGGGCCGTAGGAAATAATTTTTATTATATATTTTTTTTTGTTTGAATCCGGCCTGCGTGTTTCGGGCCGCAGGCAAATTTTTTTTTGATTAAATCGGCTTGCGGGCCCAAAACCCGCAGCCGGCCTACGGGCCCAAAACCCGCAGCCGGCCTGCGGGCTTCGAGCCCGCAAGAAAAAAAATTATTTATTATTTTTTTGGTGGGCCGTGAAGAAAAGGGCCCACTAGGGCTTGGGGGAGGCGGCGGCTAGGGTTAGCCGTCGCCGCCTCCCCCTTTCTTCCGCCGGCGGCGGAAGGGGGCAAAAAACGGGCGGCGCCGCCCTTTTTTTGGGCGGTCGCAGGTGGCCACCACCCCCCCGCTGCGGGCGGGGGGGGGGGACGAGGGAGGGCGAACCGCCCTGAGGGCGGTCGCCGACTATTGCCCCCCTCTTCGGGTGGGGGGGACAAGGGCGGCGGCGATCGCCCTTTCGGGCGGTTACGGCAGGCCGCCCCCCTGCTTTAGGCGGGGGGGGGGATAAACGGACATGGGGCTGTCGGAGACCGACCCTTCGGACGGCACAGCGGGCCGCCCCCCCCGCTACAGGCGGGGGGGGGCAAGGGCGGAGGCTGCCGCCCTTTCGGGCGGTACAGCGGGCCGCCCCCCGCTTCAGGTGGGGGGGCAAAGGGCGGGGGCAGCCGCCCTTTCGGGCGGAGCAGCAGCGGCCCCCCTCCTCGCTTCAGGCGGGGGGGGGGGGAGGCCGGTGGCAAGCCGTCGGCGGGCTCAAAGTTAGGGTTTAACCCTAAAAATTGAATTTTTGGGATGAAAAAAATACGTTGTTTTCAAGGCGACAATAGATCCCATATCGATCTTGTGAGATCTAGGGGGCAATCATACGTATGATTAAAATACATCATTTTGATGATTTTTACCTCTATATCCGTCCTTCAGATATAGCGACGGTTGCACGAAGCCCTACGCAGATGACGACGCTCGATTGAGGAAGCCTTGCACCGCGCTCGTGGATCTCCCGTCTCCTCTCGCCTTCGCCTTCGCAATGAACGAAAAATTTGAGGAAAGAAAATTTTTTTAAGAGGATCGTGCTGATAACGTGTTATGAATCAACTATTGGGGGAGGAGCCTCCAACTCTTTATTTATAGGCAATATGGAAGAATACAAACATGTGCTAATTTTATAGGTATGGGACGGTAAGCTGCATTTTCCTTAGTAGTAGGGAAATATGATCAAGGTGACTACCTTACTCAACCCATGGCCGTTGAATTACAGTTTGGAAAATTTGGGATTCATTAGTCGAAGCCCTACGCGAAAGAAAATTTTTTTTAGAGGATCGTGCTGATAACGTGTTATGAATCAACTATTGGGGGAGGAGCCCCCAACTCTTTATTTATAGGCAATAGGGGAGAATACAAACATGAGATACAAAGATATAGGCCTATCTCTAGGATAGCCCAGAATCTCAACCAACACGGTAAATAACCGTTCACAACAAACTCCAAATTCTTTATTTTATAGGTATGGGAGGAAAAATACAAACACGGTAAGCTGCATTTTCAAGCAGCATCGAGTCTATTTTTCTTAGTAGTAGGGAAATGATATGATCAAGGTGACTACTTTCTTACTCAACCCATGGCATAATTTTCGGCTCTTCTTTTTCTTTCACAGTCATTAAATTTCCTTCTTAAAGGAACTTGAAAGGAGACGGGGTTTTCTCATTGAATTGAAGTTTGTTTGGGGGGAAGAAGAAAATTTGGGATTCATATAGTCCCACACCGGGCAGAATACTTCGATGATTGTCTTATAAGTTAAGATAGCCATCACAGTAATGGTCTTGGAGTCTCCTCTTGGGAAATTGTAACGGGGAAGTCAAAAGGCTGGAGTGCTGGGCCTTCTCAAGTGCGGTAGTGTTCCATGCACATCCCTCATATGTACCAAGCGAACCACGTTTTCTTTGCCATTTTAAAATTAATTATGAAGATGAAAATATACACCGAATAGGTATCAGTGTATGTAAAGATTAAATCTAAAAATTGAAAAAAGACAAAGTTAAAAGAGTATGATTTGTTTGAAGAAAGAGCAATCATGTCAACAGATATCTTTTTATTCATTCATAGTATAGGAGGTTACACCTAGTAGGTCAAGGGTTCACCCCACTACCATGTAGTGGGATGTTATGGTGGATAATAAGGAAGGAGCGACTTATAGTCTCCCTCACTCATAACAATTTCCCTTATCCATCCATTACATTGGACTTAGCATAAGAAGGTTTCAGGATTCATGATGCTAATGGGGTGAATATTTCTGGATCTAGAGTAAACGTGGTTGCCTCGTTAAAACCTTAGCTGTGGAAAACCCAGTGAGAAAAATCAACAGTCTTAACTTCTCATCCCGATTCCTTTTACAAGCTTTACAAAAGTACATCTAGGTAGAGCCTTAGTGAACAAATCAGCTAAATTATTGCAAGACTGAATCTGCTGTCTTCAACTTGCTTCTCCTCTTATCGGTCGTGCGTCCAGAAGAACTTAGGAGATATGTGCTTCGTCTTGTTGCCCTTGATGAAACAAGTTTTTAGTTGAGCTATGCAGGCTACATTGTCCTCAAATATCATGGTTGGCTCAAGGTCACCAGTCTTCAGGTCGGTAATGACTACATTGTATCATTAAGATGTGATGAATTACTGAACGAAGCCATACACATTCTTTACTTGATTCATGGATCGAGGAGCTCAGAATGGTTGAAAGAGATTACTGTAGTGGTTTGCTTCACAGATTTCCAGGAGATGGCTGTACCACCGTAGGTGAACAAAAAACCAGTTGGTGATTTCTCGGTGTGAGGATCAGACCTGTAATCTAAATCTGCATAACCAATTTAAGTGGGAGATCCACCTTTAGGGAAATATAATCACATGCCAATTGACCCTTGGAGGTAGCGCAGAAGCTGCTTAACTCCGTTCAAGTGGCGCTTTCTGGGCGCTGCAATATATCTGGCTAAAGGATTCACTGATAACACTATATCGGGACGCGTATAGTTAGCCAGATATATAAGTTCTCCAATGGCACTAAGGTAGGTTACTTCAGGACCTGACATTTTCATCCCCTTCTTCCTGCAGACGGAAGGGGTCCTTATGTACATCCAAGGATCTAACAACAATTGGTGTACTTAGAGGATGACATTTATCCATTAGGAATTTTTTTCAGTAATTTCCTTGTATATGTGGATTGGTGTAATAGGACACCACCATGTAGGTGTTCGATCTGTAAGCCAAGACAATACTTTATTTTGCCTAGGTCTTTCATTTCAAAAGTATTCTTTAGGCTTGGAGATATCTCAGTGATCTCTGCAGGAGATCCAATGAGATTTAAGTTGTCCACATAAACGGCAACTATAACAAATCATGTTCCAGATCTTTTTAATAAAGATACATGCGCAGACTTCATTATTGGGGAAATCACTCAGTCTAAAATACCACAATTTATCGATTGCTTAAGACCATATAATAATCTTTGCAGCCTTACAGAATAGACGTTTCGAGGTCTCTTTGCTATCTTTGGAGGTAATTTATATCCGTCAGGGAGTTTCATATAAATATCTTTATCTATATTGCCATATAGATATGCAGTCACAACATCCATGAGCTGCATTTCTAGGCTTTCCAGAGATGATAGGCTTAATAAAAATCGGAACGTGATCGCAACCATAACAGGGAAATATGTTTGTTCATAATCTATCCCAGGTCGTTGGGAAAATCCATGTTCTACAAGCCGTGCTTTGTAGCGTAGATCTCGTTATTTTCATTTCTTTTTCTAATGAAAACACACTTATAACCCACAGGTTTTACACCTTCAGGTGTTTGGCTACTGGCCCAAAAACTTCGTGTTTTAAGAGTGAGTTCAGCTCTACTCCTATTGTCGCGTTCCACTTTGGCCAATCATCTATGCGTTTACATTTCGCAAGAGTTCGTGGTTCGATGTCATCGTTGTATTCAGCTACGTGCACATCAATATGGAACACAAAGTCATCGTCAACGACAATGCTTTTTCTGTCCAGTACCTCCCCAGTATGTACAAAATGTAATGATGTTTCTCCTATAATTTCCTCTTCAGGGGAATGTAGAAGGGGAGATGTAGATGGTCTGAGCTCAGCATCCTGTGTATGGTTCATCTTTATTTCTCCAGGAATTTTTCTTTTTCGAGAAGATTTGTCCTTCGAACCTGGTGTACGTCCTCTCTTCAATTGAGATACAACCGATTCTGCTGCCGGTGGATTGCATCCATCTTTAGGGATGTCAATCCTAGCTGGCGTATTGGCAGCATGGACGTGTGATCTGACAATATTCTGGTTTGTCAGTAAAATTATTCGGTATAAATGTACCGTATTCTGAATATGAAGGATCTTCAGGATCTCATCTTCACATTGACTAGTACGCGGATCATAACGAGACAAAGTCTTTGTGGCCCAAGAAATGGTCTAAGAAAAAAATTTCTAGAGCTTCGTGCTAATAACGTGTTATGAGAAAGAGCAACCATGGCAATAGGCCATGGTATCCTTTTATTCATTCATAGTATAGGAGGTTACACCTAGTAGCTCAAAGGTTCACCCCACTGCATGGTAGTGGGATGTTATGGTGGATAATGAGGGAGGGGAGACCATAAGTCTCCCTCACTCATAACATGATTTGATTTTTTATGAGTTGTTAGTTTCCAATTTTGGAAACAATTCTTGCATACACCGTAGGAGTACTAGTGTATATAGTCCTCCTCTTAATTATTACATCCTTGACATTAGGTTCCACTTCTCATGCAAGCCACCACTTTTTAGCTTTGTTATTTTTACATTGTTGTTGTCCTTGTTTAGTTTACACTCAAATTTGATATTCATCCAAATTAGTTGTTTTACTCTCACCAAGCTTCACATCTTTCTAATTAGAAGTTAGTAAATGAGTGGGTTATACTTATCATTCCTCTTCAGTGTGAGTTCAACATTAAAAACTTTGCGTATACTGCTGTTACTCGACATATGATATTATAACGTCAAGAAACCATAATCAGCAAAATCCACGAAGTGGTGGAAAGACGACGGGTCTCGTCGATTGTTTTCGTGTATTTGCATTATATGCCTTCAATGACATCCAAGCTAAGCACTAGCTTGAATTGGACCTCAAGTTTGGGCTTTTTTGTGAGTTTAGCCCATGTGGGCTTTGAGAGTTGGACCTACTGATGGTGTGCGTCATCACTGCTCCCCATATCCCGATCTAACTCCCTTATCATACCTTCCAATGTTTTCGTCGGTTACCGCCTACCCCCGTTGCTGAAGGGTTTTGAACATGCTTCCATAGAGCTTTTCCCATCATCTAGCCCTTAGCTTAGCATACATGGGAAGCAGTAGAAGAAGAAAAAACACATTTTTAATAAAAAATCATACTGTAAGAAAACCTTTTACAAGACCCTTACTATCTAAGGAGGGAGGTGAACCGATCTCACAAAGATAAATCTAATATAAATTGCTATTAAAATAAAATACACACCTTAAGTTTTTGCAGTCGCAAAAAAAATTCCTTAGGACGACGTCCCGATGTGATGCAACGCCTCGTCAAAAAAGAAAACACTTGCTACTGAAATTTTCACCTCGGCTGGAACCACTACCTCAAGCTTCGGATCAAATCCGTATTCCCTTCAAGTTTTGATAGATACTGAAAGATGGAATAATGAGAAAAGGAGGGAAAAAATTAGTCGCCTTTAGATCTAGTTTGCTTACTTAATTAGGATGGCTCCCTTGATCAAGGCTTGGTATAAGTGCAAGAGGAAGAGGAGAGCCCTATCAATAGGGTGAGCTGAGCCTTCAGAGCATTATCATGACCGATATGTATTAAAAAGTGAACTCAAAATTTCCCCTTTAAGGGCTAAACTTTGAGTAATTCTTTCTCCATCTCCGGTAAGCCCAAGAAGTAATGATATTTCATTTTGAAGAGCTTCAAATGGTGATCACATAGAAACTGATGGCACTCAATTTTGATGTCGTTTGACCCCTTAAACGAGTCATTAAAGTCTGCCAAAAAACTGTCCATAATCGATTTGTAGACCCATGATTCTGCGGCCCCACTCAGGCTATCGCTCAGGTGCACCCCGGGTTTCGGTGTGTGCTAGCAACCCGAGCCCGCCCGAGTGGGCTAGCGCCCGGGTTCAGACGAGCCCGGGTTTAGGTGCTTACCCGGCCTAGCGCTCGGGAGCCCAGGCCCAAGCCTGGGCTGCCAGACCTCAAAAGGGTATAGCCCGAGTGGAACTCGGGCTTAGCCGGAGTTCCACATGGGCTGGTGCCTGAGTTGGTTATTGGACGTGCACGCGCCTAATTTTTGGGCCTAGCCTGAGCAGAACTCGGGCTTAGCTTTAGCTGCACTTGAGCTAGCGCAAACTAGAGGTTTGGGCTTCCCTAAGTCCGTGCCCGGGCTCAGGCAAGTGGGTCCATGACCCCGTTTTGGGTTATGCTTTTCAAGGCTTGATTTTTTGCATAACATCATATGTGACCGAAATCCTCTTCATTAACCATTTTAAATCTCATGCATCATACGCATGTTCTTCTTATTACTTGGAAAAGGATCTTAGCCTGTGTGAGACCCTACAGCCAGGCCATACTACAGGTGGGACTCATAGACCCTTACGATAGTGAACACAAGCAATATTTGTCGTCCCTGGTTTGGTATCATCATTACATGGTCTGTCCCTTGACATAAACTTTATCGGGACTACCATTGGCTATGACAGTGATGAATTCCGTAGTTTTAATCCATTCGTCAACACTATGTCACAACGAAGCTTAGGAGATGGCTGACTGTCAACCCCCAATAGCTTCACAATTTGATCAACATCATTCAATCTTTGCTTGTCGTTATTAGATCATATCCAACTCACCTTGATCAATGATTTTCTCTACGGACCTTACTGATTCAGCGACACTAACTCCCATATACGGAAGATATGAATCCTCTCTTAACCAATATTCCTCTCGTATGCTTCAAGTACTACGCAACCAAAAACCTTTCGACATGTCCTGCCTCGAAACTAGGTCAGAGATCTAAGTGACACCGTTCATGCACAGGCTTTTACAATGACCTCAAGTCAAAGGAACAGTTTGCATGTCATCACTTGAGAGTTGCCATTGACAGTTTGGTATGTGATATCTATGCAACATCTCTCGTTGGGTCATTTAGTGAACTTATTATCTAATGAGCACTTATGTCTTGTCTCTAATTTCTCCAAATCGAACTATTATGAGATCTGAAAAACACCATAGAGGGTGTGAATGGGGTGTATGGCACAAATAAAAACTTTATCACACGGTAGAATCAATCAGAGTACACACAATCCCAGATTGTAATGGAGTTGTCTCCACGCCTACTCTCCGACCTCAACTTAGAGGATTTAATCCCTTTTTGAAAACCTCAAAAAGAACCATATCACACTTCTAGGCTGACCAAACCGTTACAAACTGATCTCACTTCTGGGTGGTGGCCAAATTGTTATAACCTAACCACACTTACGGGTGGTGATCAAACCGTACAAACTATAGTTTAAGAGTATAACACTCAAAGATAGCTTCTGAATAAACTACTATAAAAATACAATCTCACAAAGAATAATTCTAACTAATCCAAAAAATTAAATAATAAATCAGAGATATATCACCGTATAAAGTTTGTGATATCACGATCATGTCGGCACAAACAGTTCGTCAATTAGAATCTTGGATCAAAAGAAATAACACTTTGAAGTTCGTTGCTCAAATCAATCTGTAGCTATCTATACGTAAATCAATCAATTCTAGCTCATAGGAATCACGAGTCAGACTCGTGAAATTTGTTGCTTCTGCTCAGTCGAAATCGGCTGCAGGCTTAGTGCGTAACTTATGGTCAGTGCACGAAGTAAGCGGCAGATGCAGATAGCTGCCGTAAATTTTGGCTCGACGAATCTATGAGTCAGACTCGTGGAAGTTGCTTGATATGCCCATGATGTGACTTGCTGCAGCACCAAGCAACTTGACTGCTTGCATGACTTTGGTTTCCTTGATTCCACCGAGCACGGCTGTGATGTTTGCTTGCTGTGCCCGAGCAACAACCAACCCAGGGTGCTAGTAGCGTGACTTGTGATAAAAGAGGGCTTGCCTTGCGTGACTTTAGTTTTATCCATTGGCACGTGTGAGTTATGCTCATGGTTGCTTACTTGAAGATGATATAGAGCTTGATGCTAGGTGGACTTTGCTATGAGAGGATTGCTTGATGAATGAGCTTTAACTTGCAGAAAGGAGAGATCTATATCTTCAATGCTTGGATGAAGATTTCAACTTGCTTGGAGACTTGAAGATGCTTGCATGCGGCTAGGGGATCTTCTTCCTTGGCATTGTGCATGAGTTGTAGGAAGAAGGATCTTGATCCTGTTTCAATTTGATTTGACCATAATGCTTGACCAATGGAGAGAGATTCTAGGGCTAGGGCTGGCCAAAGATGATGGCTTGGATGATGGGTATGGCTGCCACACTTTAGGGTTTGTAGATATAGAATTGTTTCTCTCCTTGATGGCTTTGGCTTTGTGCATGAGGGTTTTTAATAGGAGAAACACCAAGTCCTAGTAGCACTATACTTCCATGTGTTCGATGCACAACAACTCTAATAGCCCAATAAACTTGTTTGTGCATAAGAACTCTTTGAATCCCACTTGCACTAGGACTCTAGTAGTCACGCCATTATGCAATCCTTTATGAACTCTTCCTCCTCCATGATTTGACTTTCTAGATAATTTTGACATAGTCTTTGCTCAAATTATCTTCTCCACAAATTGTATTCTCTTCCTTTGAATTTTAAGAAGATGTTTGACTAATGTAAAATTATCAAATTGTCCCTTCTTCTTTTACTAGATTTTTGGCCATGATTTTGAAGCTATAATTGATGAAGAATTATCATGATGAGCTTTGGCCATGGACAATAATCTTTGAGCAACTTTAGGACAATTTGAATGATGTAGAAATTACGAAATTTCCATTCGGTCAATGTAGCCTTGTTTTGATCTAAAAGTCACTTAAACAAACATATTAGTAGCATGTGACTTGTTTATCATCATCAAAATTAAAAGTGTCACTTAGTTAGTGTGCTAACTAGGTCAACAAGATTATTGCCACCAACACTTGGTGAAGACAGAGCGCACAATAGTCTATATGATGCATCGATGTCTTTTCTTGATGCATCTACGACTACAAACAATTTTAGACTTATGCTACAATTAATTGAAACACTTCTCATCATCATGATCCTTATCTCGATACATGTTTGATCGCACATTAATTCTCAGGACTTTATATAAGCATAAAATGCAAACAAACATTTATAATAATACGTAGATAAACAGTACCAACTAGTATGCTATTATTTTGAACAAGATGTCCCAATTACAAATAATTGCCATCGAGGGCATACATTTCCCAACATTTCCCACTTGCACTCAAGCCCAATTATCCTAGTATCACATATCAATTTTACACAAGTATCTCCAGACGATCACGTGATAGAGCCTTCGTGAATGGATCTGCTAAATTTGTTTTCTATAGGAGTTATATGTCCTTCTTCGAATCTATATCATATATGAAGTGATATCTATGAAGAATGTCTTTGTAGTCTCGGTTCCTTGACCAAATCTCTAGCTCTTCATAAGTACTTGAATTTGATACACAGTCAAGTATCTTGGTTCGGTAATGCCTACTCCACTCCCACCATCGTAAACCTGAGATGTAGATTTCCACTAATGCTCCCTAATCGGGGAACCAAAACTTAAACATGAGTACAATCTCTAACCAGGATACATAGGAGTAACCCTCATAAGATGGGGTAATCATCCAATTGGAGTAACCATATACTAACAACCCAAGAGCTAGGTTAAAATGAAATTGTAAACATAATAACACACTTACCTATGCCTTGAATATATTTACCTATTTTGACGATGAAGGTATGACGTGTGAAAAACCAAAGTGCTGAAGCTGAGGTTGAATGCACTTGGAAGCTTTCTCTCTTTGATGAAGAATCAAAGCATAACACTTATTATAAGTGAAAGAAAGACTAAAAGAAAGAAATAAAATAAAATCTTGGATTTTGGCTCAAAATTTGAGTTTAATTTCTGTAGATTTGGTGCCAAAATAACAGCTCAAATGGGTCTTAAATAAGCCATCAAAACTGCAAAAGAACCAAGAAAACAAACACAAAAATCCGCAGTCTGACGGCTGTAAACGGGCAGAAATTCCTAGTCATTAGACGTCTAAAGAAGTCTTCTCAGACGGTCGATAAAATGTTTAGACGTCTGGGAACATAACATCAGACGGGTGATAGGTGGTTGGTCAAGAACAAAAATAAAAGACCAACTCCAAGCAACCAGACATCTAGAGTTTACCACTCAGATGGCTGGGACACTGTTTAAATGCATGCCATACCTACTTCAGATGGCTAAAAGAAATGAGTGAGGAGAGAGATAGCTCTTGGAAAATAATCCTCACTAAAATCAGATAGTTAGAGTAGACCAGTCAGTCATCTGAAAAACTATTTAGACATCTAAGCAAAGCACTACAAACGACTGACAGAATGCTATGTCTGAAGAACATAAAAACAGACACGCCAGACATCTGGTGACTCTCTTCCAGACGTCTGGTCCAGGTCCAAAAATACAACGAATGGTGTTTTGTTAAAGGAACCAAATGGGATGGGATCTAGACTAATGAAACGCTAATATGGAAAATGATGCAAATGAGTGCGTGTGCATTTATTCAAGGCTACAAATATTCGATGAAAGAAAAGCAAAATACATGAAGAAGAACTAAAAATACACTTGAAGTTCTTCATTCTTCATGCCATGCTTTTACTCCATAGCCTTGAATCCATCATCCCATCACCTACCGCTTTGTCTCCATCAAGAAAATCATTATTTAATTTGAGAGCAAAACATGTAGAGTCATTAACAACAACATAATGTGTTGATCATCATCAAAACGATATTGGGCTTAATAGCCAATATCCAATAATCTCCTCCTTTTGATGATGACACCCATTATGTAAAAATAAGCATTTAAAACATGCTAATGGCTCCTCTTACTTTAATGCACACCAAATGTAATACAATAATGACACAATGCATATAAGTGGACATAAGTAAAAGCAATGCAAATGAAATAGAAAACATCATGCTGGGAAAACATTCACGCAAGCATTCATTTTTACATAATCCATTTCACTCTCACCCGTGTCATTGTCAAAAAGGTGGACATACTCCCCCCTTTCATGGAAATCACTCTCCCAAAAAATCATGACAATGTAAAATATAACACATGTATCAATCACTATAACATGCTCCCCCTAAATCATAGAATATGCCATTTTAACTCTATGAACCAACTACAAATATGAAGACATGGAACAAAAACTATCAATCATGCACATTGATACAGGACATTGTTATTGAAAATAAATATACTAAAATAAACAATGTCAAATTGTTGAAATTGGAACAATATCCAACAATGTTTGGAAATATTCTCAAATTATCAAAGGAGGAAAAATATGCTTCAAAATAAGTTTTTGAAAAAACATAGCATATAAAAACACTTCTATATACATGGATAAAAATGTATATATGACATAGTAAACCCCATAGTTCCATACCCAAAAAAACTTGAAAATATTTTTGAAATTGAGGGAAACACACAAACATAGGTTGGATGGAAAACAATATGTAATAGTCAAACATCTAAACCAAGCAATCAAGTGTGTGTGGATATAAACATTAAGCCACCAAATCCAAGATTAGTTTGATTTACTATAGAAATCACTAGAGCAAATCACATCTTTAACTAGTGATTTAATGTAGGCATCTCTCTCATGCAACCCTATATTGGTAGAATCCAAAGTCTCATGGTATTCATAGTACTCTTGTCAGGCCTACTTTTAGGACATACATTAGCATAATGTCCCAAATCTTTGGCATTTGAAATAGGTGACCCTAGGATGAGACATGTCATGAAAATTAGAGGGATATGCATGCTTGTGTGTAGAAGATAATTGCTTAGCATGTCTATTATGAATGGCTTTCCTCTTGGGAAAAAAATGAATCAAGTTGATTCTCATTCACAATTCCATGTTTTACATGCTTCTTGTTAATGTTGGTGTTGTTATACAAGAAAGCATGGTGCACATTCTTATATGCTTGATAAGATTGTTGTTTAGCTCCATAAGAAGAGGTGGTGAGTTGGGAACAAATCTTTGAGACATAACCTAAACCCCAACGATGATTTGTCGGATGTTGTTGTTTAAGCAAATCATTGAGGCAATCCCCAGATGAAACAAACCTTTTAAGTTTTTGGAATTCCTCATTGCATTCAAAACAAGTATAGAAATGCCAGATTCTAACTCAAGGTTCTTGGCTTCCAAATCCTCATTTCCTTTGCCAAGATCCTTGATTTGAGAAAGAAGTGTTTCTTTCTCACAATTACCTAAAGTGTGGGTTGTTGAGTATTGGACTTCTCCCTACTTGGTTTTGATGATGAGAAAACATAAATACTTGTGACTAATCTCATACATGCAGTTAATCCATTGCCTAAGCTCATCATGACGATCAAATAGCAATGTATGACCATGAAGATCAATCACAGCTCAAAGTTGAAGATTGGGTGATCAAAGATAAAGAATGGAGCTTCAAAGTCTTAAAGAAGGTTCAAGATCATTCAAGCGAAAAAAGAGAAGATACAACATATGTAATCTTTTTATTCTCTTTTATTTCTCATTACAATGTAGCTTTGAAGTAATTTACTGTTAGAGCTCACACACTTCACTATTTCTAGCCTAGGATTTCATTAGGTTACATTTCCTAGGGCTCTAACTTTGATTTCCCTCTATTGTGCTTTTTGGACTTTCAGCAGGCGACTGATGAACATTATACAGGCGTCTGTCTCCATACAGGTGCCTGCGAACAGTTCTTCAGTCATCTATTATGCACACTCTGTTTGACTTGATTTTTGGGCTTTCAGCTCCTTACTTTCATCAGGCGACTGCTGTGCTAAGTACATGCACATGTCCAGTTACAAGAGCATGTGACTTGTTAGTAGTCACATGTCTATTCTTGCCCAAACTTCTTAAGTTTTGTCAACTTTCACACTAGCCCCTGCAATTGATGTAAGAATGAATTACATGTGCTTGCCCATGGCACATGCGCATGTATATGCTTATACAGTCGCATGTCCAACACTTCTTTGATTTTGGCAAGTTTTGCATTTGTGCGACAGATGACTGATGTTGGTTTCCTAGTCGCCTGCCCATGGCACATGCACCTGTGGATTTCACATCAGTCGCATGTTCTAGTATACCCAAAATTATTACTCTCTGTCAACTTATGCACTTAGGGTATCAGTCGCCTGTAGAAGGTTTCTCAGTTGCCTGATGGTTTTCAGGCACATCTCCAACCTTCAATAGTCGACTGTCCTATGTGGTAAGTTACCATTTGAATTCTCACCTACTCTCTAACATAGTGCAACATTCAAATGTGGTTTCTTCACTAGTCAACTGTCTATACTGTAAATTCTATCCGTTGGCTTTTTCCAAACGGATTTCAAAGGGGGTTTGGGTATTCTGTTTGAGGGGTTTGGAGAACCTATAAGAGGGGCTTCTACTGTTCCATTGGAGTCTCTTAGTCACTCTCTTAGCATCTCAAGAATTCATCTTCATGCTCTCAAGTTCTCATTCTCTCTAAGCGCTAGAATCTCATCCTCTCTTTCTCTCCAACCTAGAATCAAATTGATATCCTCGAGGTATTTTTTGGTGACAAGAGAAAGGGGGTTCTCTCTTCTTGGAAGAGACATCAACACACAACACACTTACTCCTTCAAGTTCTACTTCAAGGCATAGGTGATTGTAAGTGTTGCAATTTTATAATTCCATATCTTTCGATATTTGATTCACTCTCGGTTTGTGAGAGTGGTTTGCTCGATCCAAAGTTGTGGGATTCAAGAACATTGATTGTTGTTTGATTACACTTGTAATGTTGCTACAAGTGGTTTTAAAGGAAACCTCCAGTTAGGGTTCTAACTTGAGTATCCCGAGGTACCTGGGTGGAAGGGACGTAGGATTACTGTCACGCCCCGCTTCCCAAAACTATGGAGGTGAAGCGTGACTAAGGTCATCTTGGGCCAGAGCTATGATGCTCAGACCCAATAAGCATCTGTAGGGATACCATTTTAAGATTACAGGTTCTTGTATTTATAAAAAAATTCGTCGCAACAAAAATTACTGAAAGAAGATGCATTCATTTTATTCTATCAAGATATCTAGAAAGTACGGAGACTCTAAACAAAAGCACAACACGGCTACAAACAGCTGAAAGTAAACTAATGGTGCAAGCACCCAATGTAGTCAGAAAAGTAAACAGTGCTACGCACCCTACTAGAAAGCAGTAAATCTCTGAAACATCAACGTGAAGAACCTCTAGCTCGGGTCCTCCTCAGGCACGTACTCTGGGTCGATGCCCTCTGGCTCCACGTACTCAAGTATGTCCGGCTCGTCCACGTAATCCGGCTCAACACCTGACGTACAGCACCCAAGAGAAAAGGAACTGTGCGTCAGGTAAAGTATACAAACAAGGGTTAGACTCTACTGCAAGTGTAACGTATTAAGAGCAACATTTTACTGGTTGTTTAACATGCTGTTGTTATGACATGACAGTTATACTATGCAAGAAGTAAAACTGTGCAAGAAAGTAAAATGTGACAGGCAGTAGCCGTAGCGTGTGCTACCGGTTACAGGACTAGACTGGACTGGATAGAACAAGACACGAAGTATAGTGTGTGTCAGGAAGGGTTCACGCCTTATGATTTGAGGGGGATCAAACCCTCTCCCCGTGCGATTGCTCAACCCTACCCCAAATCCATGTGCTCAATACAAGACAATATAGGACCACTTACTCTGCTAGCTGAGTGCCTCTATCCCCACGGTCTGTAGCATATCTCTCACTCTGCCATGTGATAGACGAACATCCCGTAGGTGTACCTATACCACTGTATAAGACCACTCACTCTGCTAGGTGAGTGCCTCTATCTCCATGGTCTGTAGCGTATCTCTCACTCTGCTAGGTGAGAGACAAACATCACGTAGGTGTATCTGTAACAAGATCACCCACTCTGCTAGGTGAGCGTCTTATTGCCTGCAGGAGATGTAAGACATGACGTGCAAGATGTTCATGACATGGTAAGTGCAAAGTTGTTCTAGGGTGTCCACACGCATGCACACACAGAATAGCCCTAAGGTGTAAGTTGTTGTTGTTGTTATGCTTAGACTTCGTCGTCAAGTCTAAGCTGTCAAGGGGGGTCCCGGACGTTATAATTTCACATTCGGTTCCCTTTAAATGTACATTAACTTTCTAAGAAGGAGATGGCCTAAACGTGGCCGAAAGTACACGAGTGTAAACATTTGCCTGCGGTGGCAAGAGCGTCATCTGTCCGGAGCGTCCCGTCGAGGCGGTGTGTCAGCAAGAGTCCGTCTGAAACGGGTCATCGGCAGTGTCAGGACATGTTTTTCATCAGTCCTATTAGAGTTCATTTCTAAGTTCAACGGGTCTATCCTAGTAGTCACAGTCACGTTTTTGTTTTGGTTCAGCCTAATCGACGATCTATCATATGTGCACAGATATTCAGTCCTTCGTCGATTTCTAATATTTTGCAACGTTTTAAAGGAGCGGAAATGAAATTTAGTTATTGTTGACAATTTTTAGATTAGGTTTTCGATTTTCTACAGTGGGAGTTCTTACTACGCATTAGGGGACTAACCTTTTGGCGTTGATCGAAAAGCGGATGTCGGGTCTGAACGGCGATGGATCAGCATCGTCAGCAATGTCTCAGCTGTGGGTAGCACAACAAGACACTTCCAGACAGCGAGGTGGAGGCACGAATAGCGAGCAAGTGGCTTTCTCTCTCCCGTTGCAGGTAGCGCAACGGATCTTCACAACGACAGCAACGTCAGGGAAAAACACGCGAGTTCGACGACGCACGTCAACTCCGAGGAACAAAGGGGGCTGCTGAGGATTGAAGGAGGTCAGTGGGGGTTGCTCGGCCCGATGGGTGGTCGACTGTGTCTGAGCACGGCGGTGGGCGGCGGCGAGAAGACGAAGAGGACAAATTCATGCAACGGTCGTTGTCGCACATCGCAGTAGAAAAGCAACGATCAGATGAGTCAAACGGGACTTGCAGTAGTTAAAGGGGTTCAAAAGGGATCTAATGGTGGTAGAGTGGTCACTGGAAGTGGTCGAAGATGGCCGGGCATCGGCGTTGAAGGGCAGCACACAGATTTGTCAAAAACAGCCGCTAGGGCTTGGTTTCAACGGGTTTTCGAGGAGTTAGCGATGTGGGAAGAGAGTAAGGGAAGTTGCAGATGATAGTGGGTTCGAGAGGAGTCCAACGATGGTAGGGTGGCCACCGGTGGTGGCCGGGCATGGCGTTTTTCTGGCGATGGACAGATCTGTCCAAACTGCCATTTGTGTTGTGTTTGAGAGTGTTTTGAGGGAGATAAAGAGTAGAGGAAAGGGGGTTGCAGATGATAGAGGGGTCAAAGAGGATTCGAGTGGGGGTGGTGGTGGTTGCTAACGGTGGCGGATGGCACACGGCCGTGGGCAACTCTGGCAGGGTGCGGCTGCAGATCTATATTGCGGCCGGGCTGTGTATTATTAGGGTTTTGAGGCTCTTGGAGAGGGGGAGAGGGAGGAGATGAAGGTGGAGGAGAGGGGTTGCTGGTGGCGACCGTCGACAGCGGGAGAGGGCGTAGAAGTGAAGGAGGCGGCTGTCGTATGGGTTTTGCGTGAGGGTTAGGGTTTGGGCCTATTTGGTTTTTGAAGAGGAGTTTGTTGCTAAAGTGTGTTTTAAAGAGGGTATAATTTAGGGTTGACTAGGAGAGAGGGTGAGTGAGGGGGTGTACAAAGTGAGGAAATATTGGGTGAGGGTAGTGGCGCACTCCCTTTCATGATACATACAAATCTCAGTAATATTTGGATTAGCAAATTTGAATTTTGAATCTGATCAGGCTTAATGGGCTTGATTTTGATTAGTGAATTGATTGGGCTAGGGGTGTCAGAAAATTACGAAAAAAATATCGGTACGACCGTGACGAAGAGAGGCTCAGGGGTACGTTGGTCAATCTTGCGTTTGGTCCACGGAGGATGACTCAAAAATAAAAAGATCCGACGACTAAGTCTAAAGCTACGACGTTCCTGAAATCAAACCTGATTTGTGGGAGAACGACCTGTGAAATGACGTTCACTAAAAATCCCACAAATAACTACTCTTCCATACGGTCACAATGATATATCACATCCTATAGTCCTGATCCAAGAAGAGGCCAAAAAAATACGCACACGATAAGAGTCGTACGCGTAGAAAATACGAACGGTCGGAAAGCGGTCGTTACAATTACCATAACAAGTCGGGTTTGACTTGGGTAATCCGAAACCTTGAAACATATTATTGTTTGCATTGATCATTGTTGTTAATTCTTATTTTCGCATCTTTGTTGGATTTGGAATTTAATTATGCGTCATTTCTTAGTTAAATTTACAAACACTATTCAACCCCCCTCTAGTATTTTCCTCATAGCCAGTGTCCTTATAATTGGTATCAAAGTGCAAGTTTAGAGCTATGAAATCCAACAACAACGTTCCTCCATCTCCTTCGTACACTAATCAAGATCGTGATGGTGCTTCTACCGTATTCAAAGGACGATCAATGGTTCGCCCTCCGCGTTTCAATGGCATGAATTTCGGCTATTGGAAGTACCGGATGGAGAAATTCCTAAGTAGTGATTCTCTTTAGATAACCCTCCACAAGGATTACGTAGAACCCACCGAAGAAGATTTTGACAAATGAACTCCCACCGAGAAGTCCGCCAAGGTGAACAATGCCAAAGCAATGAATGCTCTTCATTGCGCATTGGATCAGATGGGTTCAACAAGATATGCACATGTAAGGGTGCATCTCAAATATGGAACCATCTTGTCGTCACCCACGAGGGGAGGAATAAGGTAAAATTTTCAAAGTTATATGTTGCTATACAAAACTTTGATATATTTCAAATGCATGAAGGTGAGAACATTGAAACGCTGTACATGTGCTTCACCGACATCACCAATGAGCTTACAGCTCTCGGACAATTATACACACAATAATAGAAGGTAAGAAAGATAATCATGGCAATGACCTCAAAGTGGGAAAGAAGGGTTATTGCCATTGAGGAGGTCAATGACATGACGAACTATACCGTGGTGAATCTCATCGGTACTCTCATGTTTTACAAAGTAAGAAGGGAGAACCGATTAAAAATTAGAGCTATGATGAATCCAATTGAGGCAAAGAAGAAGGCGTTAGCATTCAAGGCTACCTCTTCATCCTCCGATAGTGATGAATCCGAGAACGAAATAGATTTGGAAGAAATGGCACTAATGGCGAAAAAGTTCCAATGCTTCTTTCACAAAGGTAAATTCCCTTCCAAATCTAAATTTGATTCCACTAACAATTCCACTTCTCTTTGTTTTAAGTGCAACAAGCCAGTGCACATCAAGAAGGATTGCCCAATGTTAAAGAACAACGAAAAGTGGAAGGCACCAAAGTACCACAAGTCCGACAAATTCAAGAAGGATAAGAATAGAGGACTCGTTGGGACTTTTAATGATTCGAGCGAGGATTCTTCAAGAGAATCCAAAGATGAGAAGGGTAAGAGTGCACACATGTGCTTTATTGCATGTGATGATACACTCTCCAATGGAAGCGGTAGTGAGAACGATGAAACCGAGGTAACAATGGATGAACTTTGTATTGCTAACGAAGAGTTATTTTCAAAGTATCAATCTCTCATGCTTAGGTTTACTAATTTGAGGAAATTGAATGCTAATAAGTCATCCATGCCATCATCATCAACAATGACACCATTGTTGACACACTTACTCTTGAGAAAGCCAATTTGGTTTCTCAAAATAGCACATTGAGAAATAAGGTGAATCTCCTCAAATCTTCATTAGATCACATTCCTTCTAAAGATAATAATGATCTAATTTCACAAAACAAAAAATTGGGTATTGAGAATGACTCTCAAAACCCAAATGCACGAGCTAACTATACGTATGTCCACATTGGACACTACCATTTCTTATTTAAAGGAGAAACATGAGCTCATATCCTCCCATGTTAAGAGATTTAACAAAGGAAAAGGGCAATTGGATGAATTACTTTCCAACCAATTTCCGGCCACACATCGTGTTGGACGTGTTATGTAGAAGCAAACACATCCACATCACACACATCCTATAGTGGTGTAACTATAGATTTTGTGAGGCCATCATCTGGTGCATCCACTAGTAGGGACAAAAACACTATTGGTAGCAAACCTACCAAGAAAGTCACCGCTATACATGTTCCTTCTTTTGACAAGAAACCCATTAAGGGTGGAAATAAAAAGAAAGGACTTGCATTTATGTACACTAACACTCACCCACGTAGGAACACTCCTACTTCTCATGTGAACACGTATGATGAGTTTTATGCTCCACACCTACGGTCACGTGCAAACCCATAGATGAGAAATACTCATGGACGTGCTCCTACACACTCTTATGCTCGTACACATCATATACATGCTCATCCATATCATTCACTTCACATGTATGCTCCATATGCACCATATAATATGCATGCTTTACTTTTTGCATATGATTATTATATGACGCATGCATATCCTCCACCACTTTTATATGCTAGACCTCATACTCCTAAGCATCATGCACAGCGTAGACCTCAACCTACTGTGCATGCAATTAGGAAGAGGACTCCCAAATCATACACTATTTGCGGTCCCAAGAACACTAGCACAAATGATAGGAATGCATATGTAAGTTCGTATTTTAGTAATGTGATAAATAGTGGTAACTATGTTGAGAAGCCAAAGTCCACTTGGACTTGGTTTCCAAAGGGCTAATCCCCTTAGACCCAACAAGCTTGGATACCATGAGCTTATGGTATACTATGTAGGTACCCAAGAACAAGAGAAAGAGCAATAAAAGAAATATTAACTCTAAAAGGAAAGGATGAATACTCGATAAAGGTTGCTCCAAACACATGTCAGGAGATCCATCCTTGCTCTCCGAAGTGATCTACATCAAAGGCGGTGCAACGGTCACCTTTGGAGGCGATCAAAAGGGAACCATTATCGGAGTAGGAAAAGTCGGTAACCCATCCAAACCTAATTGATAATGTTTATTTAGTAGAAGGTTTATTTCATAACCTCATCTCTATAAGTCAACTTTGTGACAAATGTTACAAGGTTAACTTTGGAGAATGTTTGTGTAGTATAGTTGATAATGATTCACGTTTTTATTTTCTGGCATTAGACATAAAAATATTTATATGTTAAGTATGCCTAAATCTTTTGAACATTGCCTAGTTGCTCATTCTAATAAACAATTATTATGGCAACGCCGTTTTGCACATGTTCATTTTAAGCATTTATATAAATTAGTTAAGCATGATTTAGTTAAAGGATTTCCAAAAATATCTTTTAATAAGAAAATCTTTTTTATGTCAACGAGGTAAACTTCATAAATCTTCATTTAAACTTAAAGATGGCATAACTTCTAAGAGGCCCCTAGAATTACTTCATTTAGATCTATTTAGGCCTACTAAAGTAGCATCTTTAGGAAATACTGATTATGGATTAGTCATTATATATGACTTTTCTAGATTTACATGGGTATCATTTTTAATTAATAAAATTGAAGCTTTGATGATTTTACCAAATTTGCAAAGAAATTTTAAAATCACTTAGGAACCACCATTATCACTATTCGTAGTGTCATGGAGGGGAATTTGAAAATGAACTTTTCTCTAAGTTTTATGATGACAATAAGATTACTCACAATTTTTCTTTTCCTCGCACACCACAACAAAATGGTGTTGTTGAGAGAAAGAATATGACTCTTATTGAGTGTGCATGCACCATTATCCCTGATAGTCATCTTGGACTTCAATTTTGGATGAAGGCAGTGCACACGGCATGCTATGTACTCAATAAGATCCTAGTGAGGCCCTGAACGAACAAAACTTGTTTTGAATTATTTTATGATAAAAAGCCTCAAGTTAAGTATTTTCGTTTTTTGGTTCAAAGTGTTTTATACAGAACACTTTCGGTAATGTAAACAAATTTGAGCCAAAATCCGATGACGGAATTTTTGTTGAATATTCCACACGTAACAAAGCCTACCGGATTACAACAAAACCTCTTCAACGATCGAGGAATCACTACACGTTTCATTTCATGAAGATTTTGATGTTCCTCATGTTGTTGATGATAGTGTAGATGTTTTATGTGATTCCATTAGTAATTTTAAAATTAATGATTCTATTATTGAGACTAATAATGCTAATGAAAATGTTGAGAATGTTACAAGTTATCCAGATATTTCCAAAGCTTATCGGACCACTTGTGACCACCTTCATGACCAAATAATTGGAGATATTGGTGTGGGTGTCAGGACAAGCTCAAGGATTGATGAGTTCTCTTATTGCGCCTTTGTTTCTATCATTGAGCCAAAGAACATTCAAGAAACGTGTAAAGATAGTTCGTGGATAGTTGCAATGGAAGAGGAGCTCATGCAATTTGAAAGAAATGAAGTTTGGGAGCTCGTCCCTCTTCCAAGTGGTCACCAAGTCATTGGGTCCAAATGAATATTTAAGAACAAGACGGATGAGAACGTTGTCATCATAAGGAACAAAGCAAGGTTAGTAGCTCAAGGCTACCGGTAAGAGGAAGATATTGATTTCGAAGAATCCTTTGCACCTGTAGCTAGATTAGAAGCTATTAGGTTCCTTTTATCTTTTGCATCTTATAAGAATTTTAAATTATTTCAAATGGATGTTAAAAGTGTATTTTAAATGGCATAGTTAATGAAGAAGTTTATGTTTCTCAACCACCCGGTTTTATTCATGAAAAATTTCCTAATCATGTTTTCAAACTTAAGAAAGTGTTATATGGGTTGAGATAAGTTCCTAGAGCTTGGTAGGATCGACTCAAAATCTTTATTTTGGATTTATGTTTTAAAATGAGTGAAGTTGATTCAACTCTTTTCATTAAAGATTATGAAAATGACATCCTCCTTATTGAAGTTTATGTAAACTGTATTATTTTTGGTTCACTAACTTTAACATTTGCCAAGAATTTTCTAAATATACGAAGGAAGAATTTGAGATGAGCCACATGGGTGAGCTCAACTATTTTCTAGGTCTTCAAATTCGGTAAATGAAGGATGTGATTTTTATACACCAAACCAAGTACACTGGGGAGCTTATCAAGCGATTCAGGATGGAACCGTCTTCAAGCAAAAGGACTCCCATGAGTACGACTACCCATCTACACAAGGATGAAAACGGAAAAGATGTAGACATTTGTCTATATCGAGGTATGTTCGATAGCTTACTTTATTTAACTGCTAGTAGGCCCGATATATGTTTTAAGTATGTATTTAGGCTAGATATCAAGCTAGACCTAAGGAATCACACTTGATTGCGGTTAAATGAATTTTTTGTTACCTCAATCAAACACTAGATTATGGGTTACTTTACCCTAAATCTAGCACATATGAGCTAGTCTCGTATAGTGATGCTGATTTTGCTGGATGCAAATCCGACATGAAAAGTACTAGAGGCACTTGCCATTTTCTAGGAAATTCCATTGTCTCTTGGTTTTCCAAGAAGCAAAACTCCGTATCATTGTCCACGACCGAAGTGAAATATATTGCCACGTGTATTGCATGTGCACAAGTCCTTTGGATGAGACACACACTCAAAAACTATGGTGTCAATTGTGATATTTGCCCTATCATGGTTGATAACCAATGTGCAATGTATCTTTCCAAAAATCCGATACACCACTCCCATACCAAACACATAGATGTGAGACACCATTTCATTAATGATCATGTAGCTAAGAAGGACATCATCTTAGAGTATATTGAAACCGAAAAACAAATTACCGACATCGTCACTAAACCTCTAAAAGAAGACTCATTGAGAGGTTGCGTGGAGAATTAGGGATTATGGGTGAATCTAAGATATACGAGTTCATTTTTATATATCATATCATGTTATGAACTCATATGATCATTTCCATATCTCATGCTGAATATGTCATATTCTCACATTGGTTTTATTGGAGATTTTTTTGCAGGGTAAGTTAGTATCTATATTAAGGAACGTACAGAAGGTACAATGTGGTTGGTCATAGAAGACTGAACTCAATGACTAGAGGAGAGGACACATGCATCGTCACTCTAAACCATTTAGTCTAGTATCCATGATCAGAACCATGAATCATTACAAAAATACAATTACACAACAGTCTGAAGCTAGAATGCACAAAATAGCTGGCCAAGTCATCCATTATCACGAATATCCCAATTATCAAGTGCTGTGGCAGCCTCATCTTCAACCTCATCTTGATTACGATGGACGATACAGACGTCTGCAGAGATCTACTCAAAAAGAACAATCTTGGATTTCCTAATGTTATCAAACACTCGTTTGTTGCGCTCTCGCCACAGATGCCATACTACAACAGATAGTACGGTTTTTGCAAGCAAACCTAGCACCCCTTTCTTCTTGTAATTCGCCAGGTAGAAGCTCCCAATCTCAGCAGTGAAAGCTCAGCCGGCCCCACGTACCTAGCTTTAGGAGAGCCCTTCGCATGATGTAATTAGAGTAGGAACAGTCAAAGAAAATGTGTTTAGTGGTCTTTGGACTGCCACCCGAACACAGTTCACACTTATTAGAGGCGAGAGTGCACCATATTTCCATGTGGACCTTTGTGAGGAGCTTGTCTTTGAAAGCTCGGAGGAGAGTAATTGACATTTTTGGGATGTACTTGATGTACCATATAAGTTTAGACAATGGAAATGGAGTACCTTTATTTCGCACAGTATCCCAAGCATCTTTGAACTTAAATGTCAAACCCTGCTTACATTCTCAGGAATCAACTCCGGTAGTCAATGTTTGATGTTGAAGCAATGGTTTGAGAATTTGAATTTTCGCATCATCAATCCAAGACGATCCTTCCCAATAGTCACTAACTCGCCTTCTACTGGCACCATCAGGAATTCCGTAAAGGGTTTTGAGAGGTCCATAAGGGAGCTAATTATCATGACAAAAAAGGGTATCTTTCCCATCTCTAACCTTCCTCATAATTATCCTTTGCGATAGGCTTCTGCAGTGAAGTAGGAACTTCCACATTCCAGATTGAGCGGTCTCCCCTTTCGCTTCATAGAATGTTACCACATCCTTATATTTTCCACGCATATACTCTGCCCATAGGATTCTAGACTTCAGGAATCTCCATGTTAGCTTAATCCCCTCTGCAAGGTTCAGATTAGAAAGTAATCTTAATCCAACCCCCTTCCTCCTTTGGCCTGCAAGAGTCACTCCAAGCCCATGTTTTTGTAGTACCCCAACTAAAATTTATACACATGGATGTTAGAGTTTGCAAAACAGTGGTAGGAACTCTATATACTTACACCCAAAAAAACTATAATGCCGTAAATAACAGTTCTTACTAGCTCAATACGTCCAGATATGGATAACATGGAAGAAGTCCATCCACTCAGCCGTTTCATGCACTTATCAATGAGCCGGCTATACATATGAGTTTTGGGATATTTGGATGACAAGGAAAGCCCCAAGTATGTAGTGATAGTATTCGCATGTTTAGCTCCCATATAATCTGCTAGGTCACCAGGATTTTTAACCCCTTTGCTAAACATGGATATACTCTTGTCCCAGTTGATCTCAAGGCTTGTGAAATTTCTGAAATCCTCAGGCAAATTTTTAAGGCAACTTAGGGATTTCCAATTAGCGCGGCAGAAACCCAATAAGTCATCAGCAAATAATAGATGTGATATAGAGCCAGCTCGTCTCATAGGTTGGATGCTTCCTTTTGTAAGAACCTTGGCAAGTAGGAGGGAGAAAGCTTTCATGATAATGACAAATAGGTAGGGGAAAGAGGATCACCTTGCTTGAGCCCTCTGTTTCCTCCAAAGTAACCCACATGAGAACCATTGACCATAATGGAGTAGGAGGCCATAGATATGCATTCCTTGATCCAACAGATGAACTTATGACCAAACCCCATCTGATGCAGAATAAAATACACAAACTCTCTGTTCATACTGTCGAATGCCTTTCTGAGATCAAGTTTCTGGCACGCTCTGGCCCCCATAGGATTGCTAAAATCTCTGATCTGCTCTTGAGCCAGCAGGGTACAGTCAGATAGCAATCTCCCCTGAAGGAAAGCTGATTGATTTGGGGATACTAAATCATGGATAATTCTCTTTAGCATGTTGCAAATGATCTTGCTAATAATCTTATAAATAACATTGCATCAGGCTATATGCATGTAGTCCCCTAGAGATGAAGCATTTGAACTTTTTGGGACCAAAGTTAGGAAAGTGTGATTAACCTGTTGAAGCAAGGAGCTCGAACTGAAAAAAGATTGGACTGCACCTACTACATCAGTTCCAATTTGATTCCAATTGTGCTAGAAGAAAAAACCATTAAACCCATCCAGTCCAGGTGCTTTGGATGGACCAATCTGAAAGACCGCCTCTTTAATTTCCTCTGCAGTAACACTTCTTTCAAGCCATCTAGCAGTTTCATGTTTAATCTTTTTTTGGGCACAAGCTTTGGGAAGACATTCCAATAATGGTTTTGATTGTATAAGCACTGATCGCGTCCGTATGTACACCCGAAAAACGACTTGTAGTCTTACCGCAAGCGCACGGTGTAGCGGCGAGCGGGTATCGAACTCAGGGAGGACAAATGACCGTGTCTTACTCAAATCACTTAGCTATCTAGAGAACAAGAATAGTTTGGTGTAATAGTCACAATCGTTCAAGTATCAAGGAAATCTCAATATAATAAAAAGCGTCTAGGGATAGGAAATCCCCACTACGGACCGTCTCTCATCCTTGTTATTCATAAGTTTCATTGTTGCTAGGCTTGAATATAGGTGAACTAGTCGGAACTTAATGTAGAACCAAGTTCACGCTCTCTCGCGATTGTTGGTCTATAGCAAACCTAGGATAGGGCCCACTCTCGTGCAAACCATAGCCTAAGCCGCTAGCGTGAAGAACGACATCATTGTTCAATCGTGTCTCGAGCCCACTCTCGTGCATACTCAAGCCTCGACGTAGGTTATGATGTTTCTTATCCGTCCAATCTCTTGCAAACGAATATTAGTATAGATTCACAATTAAAAATTCTAGCTTTGGTCCAATCTCTTGCAAACCAAATCTAGAGAAATCCAATTGTCGGTCTAAATCGAATATCTAGGCCTTCCTATCAATTGGGATCCAATCTCTTGCAAATCCCAATCGATATGAATTCCTAGCTACCCGTAATCAATTGATCACAACCTAACCATTATCAATTCTAGCAACAAATCTACAAATTCATCACAATTAAGAGATATGGTCCATAGGGTTCATCTCATGCCTTAGGACGACGGCACTACTCACTAGACATCATGCAAATCTCAGAAATAACAACAATGATCATGGCACAATTTATTTCAAAAAAGAAATAATGCATAAAAATTGAGTTTTTAACAAGAATAAACAAACCAATGTTGATGCCAACGATCTCCAGCTGAGAATTCACAAAAGAGTAGCCGTCAAAATCCCAAAAGAAAGTCTAAAAATTGTAGTCTAAGTCTCTCCTAAACTAGGGTAAAACTGGGCTTAAATACCCTCTAAAATCGTCCAAAAAATCGTGACCAAACTGCCCCTGCGCAGCCCAGAATTCGCAGCCCTAACAGTAGTCGGAGAGGATCACTCGGCCGAGTAACCAATGTCACTCGGCCGAGTGACAAACCCTGTACAAAAACAAAAACTTCGTGGGTTCTCAGGGTTTGTCTTCGGGGGTGGCTCGGCCGAGTGGGCTTCTTCATTCGGCCGAGTGAGCATTCATGCTCGGCCGAGTGGGCCTCCTTAGGATCTCTGAAAATTCCAGTAACTTTGGCGTTTTTTCTGGACAAATTCCCTATACCACTCGGGCGAGTGAACTTTCTCACTCGACCGAGTGGGCTTTCTTTGTTCAGCCGAGTATACACTGAAATCATCCTGTGCGTATCCGTTCTGTTCGGCCGAGTAGGGCTTCTTGTTCGGCCGAGTGAGTGGTCTACTCGGCGGCGTGGTATGCTGCTGAGCTCGTTTCTTCTTCTTCTTGCCTCCTCGTTGCTCCCACTGATTTCCTTTTTCTTCTACTCATCCTCCATCGCTGATAAGTCCTCGAATGAGCCGTGGGTGACACCCCTAAGCGCGTGCAAATCCCTTGATCTCAAATTCGCTCTAGATCGCTCCATATTTCCTGAAATACGACAAAAACAAGAAATAGTGAAAAGCATCGCAATATTGTCGAATAACCGTGAAAAACGCGATATGAGCGATCAAAACGACATGCAAACATGCAGAAAAAGGTATAAAATATGGAGTGATCAGAATCCCCCAAGCTTACATCTTACTCGTCCTTGAGTAAGATAAGTAAAAGGCGAACCCGACGGGAAAAATAATAAAAATGAAAAATGGAAGAAATAGATAGTAAGTAAGGAAAGAAAGCAAAGAGAGAGATGCTAGATCATTTTCTCAGAACGTGGGTTTCGCTTACTCATATAGCACACGGCGAATATAAAACACATGCCAAAGATTTTTATATCGATATCATAATCATATGGATGCATTCAAAATAGAAAACCCGAGAATATCAAAACAGTATGAAATATGGAATCATTCTAGGATTAACATCGTCTGAAGCATCTAAAGCGGTATACATAATCATAGACCACACACTTTTCAATTGAATGCTTTCTATTTGGAGTATAAGAGATATCACACAATATGGATCAATAAGAATAGAAAGGTATGGTTTTCATGAAATGCATGCTAAGTTTCAATTCCTGGATTTCGTAAAACTTTTAGTAATCTCACCGAGTATAGAAAATTACCTAGCTTAGGTTGTCATGCACAGTCAAGTAATCACTCTCTCACTCATCATTGGATCCTCTCCCCCAAGCTTATCTATAAGCGTGGTGGCATAAGACAAATCAATAAGTACATTCCCCATTTTTGGAGCTCCAATAAAAATAAAAACAAGAAAGAGAGAAAGAATATGAAATGGGATCATGTATAAGCTTCTTTTCTCTTTTCTTTTCCTTTTTTTCTCTTTTTTTACCATATATACATCTGAGATCCCAAATCAAAAGATAGAAAGATATTCACATATTTTTTCTTTTTGATTTTGGGGGTATTGGAGCATGGGATCTAATAGCGGGGGAAATGCCAATATAGGATCCGCTTAAAGGGAGATTCACCAATGGATATAAGTATAGAAATAATGCTTAAGATATGTGGAGAAAGAAATGTATGTAACACTCGGTTCACTCTATAGGACGTGCACGACAACTTTCAGCAGAGTAATATAATCTACTCAGTTTAATCTCAGAAAGTAAACTAATCCAGTTATATCAACCTAACATACATCATTCAGCTTGAAAGTGAAGCATACAGCTTTCATGCAATAAGAAGTGATATAAGAAAGGAAAGCAGTACTCCAGATATAAGCAATCAATGAGTGAAGCTTGGTGCGTTTTCTATGAAGAGTATACAATAAAAATCATCAGACTCAGCTAATAAAAGAATTTCATCCATATTCATACATGAAGGTGTGGTTTACTATCTAGAATGCATAGCAAGACATAGCATTAAAATCTGAAATAAAAACTAAGGCATGACAAGATAGTATGCATATAGAGATAAGCTAACACAACAACATCATCATCACAGAAAATTCATCTCTAGCAAAAAGATGAAAGAACTAAGGATAAAAGAAAGTAAAAACTACTGTACAATGTAGCACAATCAAGAAATAGAAAAAACGTATGCATGATAAAATAACGTGGGTGAAAATAGGTTTAAAAACGAAGAAATGTGAGAAAATAAAAATAAAAGGCGATAAAAAATGAAAAGTGTGAGAACTCACTCCCCCAAGCTAAAGTTCACAGTGTCCTCAATGTATGAAGTGTGGCAGACCGAGAGACAAAATATGGGAGGGGCGGGTGAGGATGCATGCATGATGGAAAAAATGAAAGAAAATGATATGAGAATGCAGGTGATGCATGCAGAGATCAAAATAGTGCAGATATGAGTGTCCCCAAAAAGTACTCCCTCTTTCCCAAACAGATATAGACAGATATGGCCAAAATGTGAACAAAACAGTGTGTGGAGGAGGGGTGCAAAATCAGCAGGCTCACAAAAAATATCCAGCATATCGACAGTAAAAATATGGAAGGCATCCAGTATGTGCCTAAGGGGGTGGGGGTGCACCAGCACCGTCCTGTGGAGGAGATAGTGGGCGAGGTGGATGCTAGGTGGGTGTGGGTGGCGGGGGCACTCGGGCAAGGATCTGGCTCAGGCAAGCCTGAATACCAGGCAGTAAAGTGACCTGCCTCTCCACGGAGCTGACAGTATAGGAGAGAGCCCTAAAGTATCCTCTAATTCCACTAACTGCCCCCTCTAAAGCACTGAGGTGCTGAACTAGAGTGTCGGGGGAGGTGGAGAGGACGGATGAACAGATGAAGCACAGGGCTGTCTCGCACGGCTACTGTAAAGTATGGGTGCGATAGTGGGGTGGTGCGGGGTTACTGTGCTCACAAAGTGACGCCCATCCTCTGTGTGAGGCTGAGACGCAGGATGAGTAGAAGAGGATGGTGCGGCAGCAGAAGTGGAGGTGGTGGCAAACGACGATGCAGGCAGAGAGGCCAGTGACACAGACGTGGGGACAGACGTCACTACGCTTTCGAAAAATACAGCGGCAGTGGAGACAGTGAGGTCAACGACTGGGGAGGTCGTAAAATGTGAAGGAAGAGACTCCCCAGGGGTCGAGAACAAAATTGAGGACAGGGTCTCTATCACGGAAGCAAAATAAGGCTCCCAGCACTCAACTACGGTGGGGGGACGCTCGGGGCTGGCAGCGGAAATGGGATCTATCGACATGGGCACAGTGGTGGTGGTGGTGTGGTTGGACTCGGCTGAAGTGCCCCCGACAAAAACAAAAGTGTGGACAGAGGTGTCGGGAAGTGCAGACAAAGCATGTGTAGGCTGAGGGATCACAGGGTCAAGGGGTGGAAGGAGGGTCTCCTGCTGAGCACCCTCAGGCTCAAGCACGTACGCGGCGGGGATGAGAAGATCCATCGGTGGAATCCACTCCCCGCCCGCAGGTCCAATATGCGTCCGAGCATGGCTCGAGAGAGTCATGTAATCTGCGCTGTGGGGACCGTGCAGCCACACCCAGTGGCGTTGACCATGAGGACGAAGCATCCTCATCCGGGCCATAACATCTATGGAAAGTGAGGTGGGGCCCGGTGGTCTCAGCAAGCCAACTGGGAGGTCAATACCGCACAAAAGGGCCAAGAGGGTAATCAGACTACCGCGGCAAATAGGCGTACGAGCACCGACAGAAATAATGAGGTGGTCGATGCACCAACTGGCAATATCGATCTCTATGGCAGGGACCAAAACATCATCTCCATCAAAAACCCTAAAACGTGTCATCGCATAGAGCATGTAGAGCTCTGGCGTCGACAACGTTCCAGGCTCGTACCTCGCAAGAAAAGTGGTCGCCATAAGGCGCTGTGCAGTGCGGAGGCACGGGTGGAGGACGGCCAAGGCCTTGGCCCGACTAGGGTCAAAGGCAAGGGGTGATCTTGTAATCCGTGTCCAAAAGGCGTGGGTGTCGAATGATGGGGGTGGGATGTGCGTGGGGCTATAAGCGTGGTCTGGGTCAGGGACAGCAGGCCACTGGAAGAATGCTCGGAGCATGTCAAGAGTGACCTGGCACTCCTGATCCATCAGGTGAAATGAGCATCCTCCAGGAGTCCGCTCAATAGAGCTAAGGACCTCTAGTGTCGGACGGATATAAGTGTCCACCGACACCGACAAGAAATCATGCCACCCCACATTGTCATACAACTGGAGTAGCCCCTCTAGGACTCCTAGGCACTCTAAGTCAGCGAGGTGTGCGAACCTAGTGGGTACGATCGAGCGATGGGAGATACGCTCATATCTGACACGCTGGGCGTCGTCTCTGAGCGTAATCCCCATCGCATCAAACGCGGGGACAGGCTGGGCAGGTGGTGGAATGGGATCGGCAAGAGGCGGCTGTGTTGGTGGTGGTGGGCTAGGTGGAGGGGGTCTGCCATAGCGGAAGAGGAGCCAGGATCACCTGACTTCTTCCGCTTGGAAGCGGGCTCCCAAGTGCGTGGCCTAAGGCGAGGCGGCATGTGTGTCGCGAGACGTGCCCATCCTGAATGAAAATGTGAAGTGCTATATAATGAAACGAGTATACCTGAGCACGACGCGAGAGCAAAATCTGAAGTGTGCGAAGAAACACATCCTCCGTGAAGCTTCGAGTGCGTCCAGAATCTCCCCCAAGCTCACCCAAGCTAACCTGAAACGCAAGCAATAAAATCAGCAACGAATATCAATAAATATGGGGGGATGTGGAATAATAGATATATATAGGAATTGATTTGAATTTGGGGCGCAATGGACGTACAGATTAGGAGAATGGAGAAGGAAATGGATTTGGGGCGAAATGGGGGGTGACCGGTGGCGGGAGAGGTGGCACCGGCGAAGAGCGATGGTGGGACGACGACGTCGGCCGGTGGGGGTCGTCGGTCGACGACGCAGCGGCGGATCGGGTGACGGTAGCGGCGGATTCGGGCGAAGGAAGCTGATCGGGCTCGGGCTCTGGGCGAGAAGTTTGGGAATTTTTCGTTTTTCGAAATTCGCGCAGCGCCTCGAACTTATATATAAAGATGTACGACTCTGCCGAGTGGCGAGTTCACTCGGTCGAGTGGGACTATGTAATAAAACTTCGAAATATCTCCCACAAGTTACGACTCGGCCGAGTGGCTTTTTCCACTCGGCCGAATGGACAAGTTCCATTCGGCCGAGTGACATGGCCACTCATCAATTTTTAGAGCAGGTAGGGTATCTGATTCACTCGGCCGAGTGAGAAGTCACTCGCCCGAGTGGCAAATTATACTGTAAATCGCAGAAAATAACAGAGAGTTGGTCAGAAGGATCTTCCCTGATCTGTAATCCACTCGACCGAATGGAGTCTTTGCTCGGCCGAGTGACATATGTCACTCGGCCGAGTGGCATCCTGTTTTCTGCAACAGCTCTATGTTTTCGCTCTATTATCTGTTTTTCTTCCTCCCGTCAGTCTCTGCCTTCTCCTGAGGCCTGAGCACATTCCCGAAGCGCTCTCCCTTGCCATGGCTATCCTCCATATGAATAATCTCTCGTTCTCCATCTTCTGTCATTAAAAATAGAGCCCGTTGTCACGATTTTTATAGACGCTAGACTCTAAACACGAAGAAAAATCTAAAATAAAAATAAAAATCAACTAAGAATGATATAAACCCGTCGGGTTGCCTCCCAACAAGCGCTCGTTTAAGGTCTTGAGCTCGACCCCTTATGATTTTCGTTTAGTGCGTGATATTGGGCGCATGTGAGATGCGCCCATCAAATTTACCAGGAAGGCCACTTGGGTTTGGTTGTTGATGCTCGTTGGCCTTCCTCGGCGTCCCCTCATCATGTGTAGTGTTGGGAGATAAGTCCCCCAAGCTTGAACTAGTACCAATCTTCTTCTTCACCAGTGACACCGATCTTTTATTCGGCGGAGCTTTCTTTGAATTGTTGGCCGTTGAGAGCTTGCAAAGCTCCCTTACCCTCGCGACATCAGCATCGTCTTTATCTTCGGCCGTAGAGCTATCCAGAGGGTCCTACAACTTTTCTTCAATGCTAAAAGTTTGGCCTTCTTCAAGGCCATCATCATGTAGAGCGCCAATAGAATGTGGAATGGCTTCGTCGATCACCTCGTCAAGGAGGTCCACATAGTCCAACTCCTCTTGGTAGGGCATATGCTTCATGGCTTTGGGGATATGGAACTCAACCTCGATGTTTCCGACATTCAAAGATAAAGTACCCTCCCTTACGTCGACTATCACGCCAGCAGTGGCTAAGAAGGGGCGTCCAAGTATAAGTGAAGTGTCACCCTCCTCCTTGATGTCCATAATGACGAAGTCGCACGGCAAGCATATCCCTCCCGACACTTGGAGCGGGATATTCTCCGCAATCCCTACCGGCCTAGTAACCCGACCATTCGTAAGTTGTATTCTCATATCCGTTGGCTTCAAGTCGGTCACCGTATTTAATTTCCGAAACATGCTAAGGGGCATTAGGCTTACACTTGCTCCCAAGTCCACTTAAGCCTTTTGTAGTTGTAATCCTCCAAGTGTGCATGGGATGCGAAAGCTTCCGGGATCCTTGAATTTTGTCGGCTCCTTTTCCCTCCGGGTGAACGAAGTTCCTTGCTCGGTAAGCATTAATTTCTCCTTTCTTTCCTTTCCCGATATTAAGTCCTTCAAGAACTTGGCATATGATGGGATCTCTACTATAGCATCCAAGAAAGGTATAATGAGGCTAACTCCCCTCAAGTATTCAAGGAACTTGGCGAGCCTCTTCTCAATCTTGGCTCTCGTCAACCGTTGTGGAAAGGGCACCGGTGGCATGTATGTGCGCTCCTCATTAGGCTTCTTAACTTCAGAATTTCCACCTTCTTGTGGCTCTTTTGTTCTCTCCTCTTCAATAGCCGGCTCTTTGTCGTCCAAAATCTCTACCACGGGCTCCTTGGTTTGGACCATTGCGGGAGTAGTATCCTTCCTGCATCTAGTAGTAACTGCCACCACCGCATTTAGGTGACCGGTATTGCTCCGTGGATTGGGCTCCGGTTGAGCTGACAGTTGTTGAGTGTTTTTGTTAAGCAACGCAAGTTGCTCTCCAAGTTGTAAGCGAGTCTTGTTGCGTCGTCAACCTAGCATTTATTTTTCTTTGCTCCGCCATGATTTCCTCCACCCTTGCTTCATGATCCGATCTTGGTTGTTCTTGCGGTGGGTTTGGAGCTCTCCAACTTTGATTATAACCCGGCGGCCTATATGGTCCTGCTTGTTACCTAGACGGGTAGATTTATTGTGGTGGCCCCCTCGGTTGGTGTTGAGGTTGTGGAGGGGGAGGCCTGCTTGAGGTTGTTGTGGTGGCGGGTTTAGGGCCCCTTCATTATTTGCATATGAAAATCCCGGATGATTCCTTCGGCCAGGTTGGCCCAGTAACCGGAGTTCCTCGCAACGTATTGCACTTGTTCCAAGGCTCCTTCTCCATTCTCTCCTCCTACAAACATAGCTTGAGATTGGTCTTGCCAATCGCTCATTTTGCCTCTTGGCGTATATGTGGCGGGAGTTCCATGTGGCTCGGTGATATACTTCTCCAATATCTCCACGACCTTGTGGAGAGAGTCAAACTTATTGGAAAGCTCTACTACGGCCTTGGCCTCATATATGCTTGTTGGCTTCAAGGATGTAGAAGATTGCCCTCGCTCGTCGCCCCATTGTTGATTATTAGAGGCCATCTCCACTAATAGGGCCGTAGCTTCATCCGGCATCTTGGATAGAATGGCTCCGTTGGCGGTTGCATCCATGATTTGCTTAGTGCCCGGTTGGAGTCCATTATAAAAACTCTGTACTTGCTCCCATGCTTCAATGTTGTGATAGGGGCACTGATGCTGAAGGTCTTTGAAGCGCTCCCATGCCTCGTATAGGGTCTCCTGCAGTCCTTGCTTGAAGGACATGAGTGCGCTCCTTATCTTCACTCTCTTAGATGGCGGGTAGAATTTATCAACAAAAGCACAAGCCAACGCATCCCTCGTAGTGAAGATACCTTCCGCTTGCATCCTCAACCAATATAGAGCTTTGTCTCTGAGGGTGAAGGGGAAGAGTCGCAATCAGATAGCATCGACAGAAACACCCGGCATTTGAAAAGTGGCGCACTTGGATAAGAATAGCTGAAGGTGATAATGTGGATTCTCATGGGAGTTCCCATGGAATGGGTCTTGTTGCATTAAGATTGCTAATCCTGTTTTGAGCTCAAAATTCTTATCCACAGCCAACTCTGGCATAGTGATGGAAGAAGTAGTGGAAGAAGTCTTAGCCCGAAGCCTATATCTGATAGATATTATCCTCACCATACTTGCCGCTAATTCTACCGGGGTTCCGGTCGGTTCATACAAACGTCCTCTATGTTAAGTCTCTTCTCGGCTCTGATCCTCCTTTCGGTACGTTCGATCTCCGGATCAAATAATATATCCTCTGGATTCGTCGTTGATCTTGTGTACATGCATAGAAGAATAGAGCTTCGATGGAATTGTCAGCACGATAGAGGTGTAAAATAAAAATAATAATAATAATAAAA